>CM047817.1:46393922-46782396 GCA_026214975.1 Gentiana macrophylla
AATTTTATTCTCTCGTAGCAACTCATAATGCTACTGTAAATGGTGAGTTAACTTCGCCACCCTAAGAACTATGACAAAGGCCGCTTAATCCCTGGGCTTATAAATGCTATTTATGGTATCCTGATATACCTGTAAAATGAGGATTATTATACTGTATGGAATTTGATGAGCTCACAGACTTTGACCATATAGTCTCGGAAGCTCAAAGACGAGTTAGATCCCCACAAAATTGCCTGGCATGAAAAACAAAGTTTTCTATGGAAAATGTATATCGGGATACGCAGAGCTATTAAACGCTTTATCGCCGACTCTTTACCCTTCTCGCCATTTTTGACATCTTTTGGTAAAGAGGATCCGCATTGCTTGGGCTATGGTCAATGATATACCCGTGATGTAGGAGTGGTTATGTATGTAAAGGCCAAGGAATTTGTCTCAATCGCTAAACCAGTAAATACATGCCTTTTCCTTGTTTTATTTCTTCCTTGTGTCGCAGATAGTGTTCCTGAAGCTCACAATGATAATCTGAGTTATGGTTGACGAAACACTTATGTGTCCTAGTTTACCACGCACGGCCAGAAGGATAGATTTTATGAACCCTAACCGCCAACGCACCTCAAATTTACCCACATGTTTCTCAATCCATCATCGCTCCTCCATCATCCAAATCACACTCAAACTCAACTTCCAAACACCATCACATACGATATGTTTCAATCTTGGCCCATGATGTTCATCGTACAATGCCAATATGGCTTTTTCTGAAAGGAATAAAGTTGTGGTTCAAGATTTACGCTGCAGGGCACGCGAGGTATATATCGATGAATATATCAGAACCCTACCTATGCCGAGATGGATATTCCGATTGCCAACTGCATCAGCATACCTTGCCCGACTTTATTCCACCGATGCCACCGATCGACTTCCAACAAATGCCACATTCGGATTTCAAACTAGTGGTGGTGGATTTTTCATGTACTACGGCAAATGCGACATCCGGACAAGGGTGATTTGGATCATTTGGCCATACCACGAACGGGACTGGGAAGCACTTTTTTCTCGATGTCACGCAGAGATGAGCTTGATGGGATTAGATAGGCTCGGTTGATGTCCACACATTTTCAAGATCCATTCCAATAATCGACTTATGATCCGGCCGCTTTGAGCCATGCCTAGTTCGAGCCACGTCGAGATGAGGTAGATTAGGAGGATTGATTTAAACCATTTTATGATTATTGACATTGAAAATAATTTTATTTTTCGATGCATTTATTGTATGTTACTTCATTTTCTGCATAATTTTAGGTTATTTTGGTTTTATTTTAGTAGGATTTTATTTCATTACGATTTTATGTTATTTTATTTTACTGCTTTTATGTTAGTACACACCGTGTAGTAAAGTTTATCGTTATAACATAATAAAATGAACCGGTTAGGAGAAAACATATCACCTAGAAAAATCTAGGCATTTTACAAGCCCAAAACAATCTCGTCCGTGAATAGTAAGTTTCGGATCGATCCGACCTAACCCGGATCGATCCGCATGAGTGTACCGACCTGACAGGATTGCTAGTTGAGAGGCCGGATCGATCCGGCCCTTTTCAGGATCGATCCGGAAAGCATAAAAACGCCAAAAAGGTAGATTTTTTTCTACTTTTGCATGTTTGCTACCTTCCTATAAATGGAAAAAGCAGCAGCAAACCTAAGTGCTCATTCCTTTCTTCTATCGAGTACTTTTCTTTATCCGAATAAAAATGTCTAACCACACCTTCCTCGTTAATAGTTACAACCACATACGCTCGATGGTGTGGTTCCCAAAGCCATGCCTCATGTTTTCATAATGACGCTCGAGACGCCTAAATTTCGCCCATTCTCCTATTCTCGATGGAGAAAGGCTTAAATACGTAAAAATCGATCGCTGGGGATCAAATCTAATCCGAGGTTGCGATGGAAAAAGCGATTAGACTCCTGTGAGGTAGAATTAACATTTCAATTGTTAGAGATTTTTATGCATCCTCATCGATATAACGACATCACTTTCCTCATCTCATTACCGTTAGGCATCGTTATATCGCTTTCGCTAGTCATCATAAATCAAATCTTTCAAATCCCACCATCTACCTTTGATCAAAACTCCTCACACTTTGAAGTTTCTCATGGAACTCGGAAATGCTTATAATGTTGTAAATCAGATCGCAGAAGCTTTTCAATACGTGTTTCACCGCTTGATCATAACTATGATTCTTCAACTCTGCCTTACCCCTCATTTGAGGGCGGAAACGCTTCATTAATTCCCCGGATCTATCCAACTGCTGCATTTTTTTGGGGTTACGGATGATGAGATGTCATTGCTGTATGCAATCGACCGTGGAGCATACATTGATCGGGGGATTTTGATGTTTAAAACGGCAATTAATTTTGCAAGAGAGAGGCGCATAGTATGAAGACCACTACCGCTTGCCTGGTTATCTCTCAACTATGTGTCCAATCAATCAAGTGCCTCGCTTACTATCGACGGAGATCTTTCCATCTCGTGATTCTCGCTTGGGATTACTTCCGCAGATACTCCCTGATGTTCATCTACGGTTTGACGAGTTGTTTGAAATCGCTAGAAGTTGTTGTTGTTAAGATAGTACTCGATTAAGTTAGCAGCTTAATCGCTTTTTTAGTTTTCTTTAAAGTTTGTAATAGTTTTTTAATGTTTAATATATATGTCATTTTCTTTAATTAAAATAATATATGTTGAGAAAATAATAAAATCAAAATCGTATAAAATTTTAATTTTTTCTTTCAAACTCATTTTTATTACTCATCAACATCGGACGATGCCATTTTCGTGTTGGGAGTAGAGGTAAGTTAGTAAATAAAAATTAAAATTTTCTCATATAAATTTATACTTAAGTGCTTAATACTTAGTTTAATTTTTCTTGAATCAAAATAACTAGATAATATATAATTAATATGAATAATATAAATTGGTAAGAATAGATTTTAATTAAGTAAAGTAAATTAGATATATTATAATTATATTATATATGTCAATTTTAGATTTTTATAAGATTTTAAGTATATGTAACTATACATAAATATTATCAAGTAATTTTCATATGAAATTTAGCTTAATATACTTATATCTATAATAAAATGTTAGAATAATTTTCTTTTCAAAACTAAATATGAATATGGAATCGGATTAAGAATGATGAGATTTTTGGCACCACAAAATATAAACTATAGCCAAATAGCTCTACTTCAAATAAATTTCTAATTTTTGCCCCTACCTCAATTTTTGATTAGAGTGATCAAGACTCAGCTCACTCTAAATAGACATTGTTAATTATAACCGACTCTCTTAGCTTATTTTGGTCTACATTTCCTAAAAATCCCACTGAGTTTGTACGCACTTACATAGAGGAGATGATGACACAAAAGCTAAGAATGGTGTATGCCGAGATTGAAAAAATTAGATAAGTATTAGTATATTCGATCTTACCTCATGACGCTTGCAAGATAGCTTCGATTTTGGTAATAAGTTCGATATGTTAATATTCTATAAAAGAATTAAGAACTAAGCACCATATTTTACACATAATTAATCAAATACCTGTATCTTCCTTATCTTTGATCGACAACTAAAAATAAAAAATATCGGTAGTAGCTACCAATGATTTGAGTGCAGAGGTATTATCTCGAAATGTCCTATATCACTACGAGGTTTAAAAGCTCCCGATTGCCTCGATGATAGTAGTCCAACTTGCCTAGGTATTGTCTCAAAATGTCCTATTGTCGGGAATGAAGGCATAAAATGAAAAAAAAAAAAAGTCGAATCATAAGATCTCAAGAATGATTACAAGTTTAAGAAACCGACTTGTAATTTTCGATCGAAAGAGTATTACTCCGATCAATCTTGATGAAGCAATGCTTGTAAATTTGATTTTCTACACACACGCACGCTTTTAGTTCTTAAATCTTATAAAAAATAAAAAAATCTGAAAAAAGGTGAAATAATATCGTAATTAATCGAGGTATTTTTGATCAAAATTATGAAGGTGTAAGTACGCATTTACTTGCTTTTTCTCTTTGATTTTCTTTTTCATCCTTTCGATTAAACCAATACCTTGAGCCTAAAACGGATAAGCCATTTTGTCAACTACTTGACTTAGTCCTTGATTCCAAATATTTCATATAAGTTGAGATAGAGAATAATTCTAGAATTTTAATTATATTTATTGAGTAGATTATGTGAAATTTCATTTGAATGATATTTGATAGATAATTTATCTAAGTTATATACACTTTTTATCTTGTTAATTTTTAAGAAGGATATAATTAATATATTTATAATATTGAAATGATATTTTACTAACTTGAAATTTAATCTACCAATTATATCATTTTTATTGTAATTTTTATATATTACCGCTATTTTGCTCTGATCATCAAAGAGCTAAGTTTGAGAGTATTGATGTATAACATTTATATGATAAAATTACTTATATTATATATACTTTATTAACTCTTTTTTTATATAAAATATAAGAAATTATAACGATAATCTTATGAAATATTAAAAGTTATGAATAAATCTAAATACTATAAAAATCCAAAGAAAAGTAATAAAAAGATATAATTTTGTACCGGTTCAATAACCGAGTGTCATGTTAGATTTACGGGTATTTGTGGTATTTTATTGCAGATTTATAAACCAAGACCCTTTAGAATCGACATGTTGAAGTATAATCAGATCTCTCGAAGGATTAGAGAGTGTCACGAGCTTAAATGGTCAATCGAATTGCTTAAGTGGTCAAGTTGGCTAATCGATTCGATTAAGTGGTAATCGAGAAATAGCTTCGACAAACGAATGGCTCATCAAGACGACATTATCTGAAGAAGAGTCCTTCATGGAAGTTATAGATCTTTTCAAGAGCTTTCCAACGCTTTTGAATTATGTCATTTGGAGATCCAGAGCTCAAGCTATGATTTTATCAAGTTTCGATCAAGTTATGGAATAAAAAGCTACCCGATCAATCCGGATTTACTCTCGGATCGAACCGAGGAAACATAATGATTATCCAAGCATGTGGTCCCGCAGAGAATAATCCTGGGGATAAGATTTTATTCCCTGGATCGATCCGCATCACCGGATCGATCCGCCCTGGAAATTTCGCCATAAAAGGGCGGTTCATACAAAGATGCAAGATGGTACCAATATATTTTCCTAACCTCTTTTCTTAGTAGTAGTATGTATGTATATAGGTCTTATGCCATAAATAGTAGTATCGTTGTAATGCTCGAGAAATTATCGTAAGATCGTGTTGTTGAAGTCGCTGTAATGTCCGGAAGAATACAACCTCCATCAAATAGCTTGTAATCGGTAAAATTTCTTAAGTATCTATGTTTGTTATGTTTGTTTTTATTTTTTTCGCTCTTTATAATGATATTAGGCTAAATCTAATAACTAGCCAAAGTTATGTAATCATTTTATTTCGATCTTTTCGTAAAGGAATGTTGTCTAATTAAAATTGACTAAAGTTGAGTTAATTAAATCTTTTTCTATTCTCAGAACGTATTGATAATATTCGGATTGACGTAATTAACCAAGATGAATCGCACCATATAACCTAACGATGAACCGATCGTAGAAGTTAGGATATGAGATAAAAGATAGAAAACCGGAGGGTAAAATTGGCCGTATAAAGCGTGACTACGGAATCCTATTTCCTACCCGGGGTAGATTTGTCTTCGGGAGAGATGGATCTTATTAAAATTGTGCTCGAGATCATAATAATGTTAAAATCAACAGCTTAATTGAAACTAACACCGAAAGTTAAATCGATCCGCTCGACAACCGGAGCCTTTGAATAACATCGTCATCTGGACAAATGGAATAACCTCTTTATCCGGGTAGATTTATACTGCACTGCTCGCACTAACCGAGATTAGCATGGGGCGCTTGTGAGATTGAATCGATGACAATGACATATGACAATTTCATACGCCAGGAGAGAGGAATTGTTAACTTCAGAGTGCACCAAGCCATTTACTCAATTGGACCTAATAATAAAGGAAAGATCGAGCACATCTGGCCATCGAAAAGATCGATAAATCAATTATATAAACTTTGGCTAGTTCTATAAACTTATCTTTTAAACTATATATTGGTATCTATATATTTATATCTATATATATATTTTGCAATTTATGTACATCTATATATATTTATATATCTATATATATTATATTAGAATAACTTTTAAATTACGATTTATTTTATGTTAAGTAGAATAAGAGTGATCTGTGTTATAAAATTGCGATTTAGATCAAGTTAATAACAGCTCTTTGGTGTTTAATGATGACGTGGTCAAGTTAAATTATTAACTCGAGACCTACTAACCCACTAGCAAGAGAACTAGGTTCAATTGTAGTATAGCCGTACAGAGTCTCCAGGTCGATCCCACAAGAGACTCGGCACAAATAAAACACAACTTACTTTATCGACTTTAAATTAGTGCGCATGTCTCACGACCAACTAAATGTCAGAAATAAAATAGCGACAACCACAAGACACAAAAATACCACAAAGACAAATCAAAGACTACTAAAACACGGATAATACGGTTGATATTATCTAGACAAATAGTATTGATTACGCTTAGTAGATCATAACTCCTCATGTGAATTAGGTTGATAACGCTAGACAAAACAAACGCTCAAGATTAATTATTATGACTACGTGGAGTCATCCCCTAAGGTAGATTTAGCTCCGGTTAGGCCATCTAAATCATCGTGCCTCCATTACGTGACTTCGCTTTTAATGCCTCCATCTCATATAACTTCCGACACAATTATTTAACTAGGATGCCGGTATAAACCCAACCTCATCTAAGCAACATTCCTATGGTTAAGCGATTTTTAGATGCCGATTCAATCTATATCCTAAGTAACAATCACTTTTGAGTTTCATGTTAAATTATGATGACGAATAACTAAGTTGATCAGTTTAATTACTCGCTTTAATTCCATTTCGTAGAATTCGACGAAGTCGGCTTCGATCATGATATTGCCCTACAAATTGCCGTGCTCGGTCGATCGAACGACAAAGACTCGGGCGATCGAAAGTGACACGCTCAGTCGACCGAACACGCCTCCGGCCGAACAAATCATGATTACTTTAACGCTCTAACCTAAACACATGGGTTCAGAATAAATCTACATCACGCAATCAATACAAATAAAACTACTCCATAATAAGATATATCGATCTACAAATAAAGATTGCATAATTGAATAGTCATACCTCGAAGACGAGAGTGACTCCCACTCTTTAATGCGCCTCCCTAATCGGAGAATCCGACTAATCCACAATGAACGAACATAAAGAAAGTAAAACTTAAAACTAAAATTGTATGAATTGTTTTTTTTTTGTGCCGTAGTGGTGTGTCTTCTCAATTTCAGTAGTCTGCTTATATAGGAGTTGTAGCTTACATAGTGGAGAATCCGTGTAAGATTGATACGCACTTATCACATTAGGCTCGGTGGTCGAACGCACACGCCGGTCGATCGAATGGCATGGCTCGGTCGATCGAGCCACCTTCTACGCGCTTTCAATTTGGTCTCCGTCTCGACTTGTTCCCCACTTCACTGCTTGTGCCGACCGATTAATCTTTTCTTCAATGCTCCGATTTTCTTCTTTCATCTTGAGATCTCCCGATTGTGTGATAATTATCTTCCGATTTATCGTGATCTCGCAAAATCAAAGATTTATCACACAATTAATTGCTCTTTATAATAAAACAAATAAATACCAATTATCATATTAATAATCACTTATCATTAAATAACAAATATAAACATGTGATTAAATATGAAATATATATAATTGACTCGATTTAAGGTTATACTTGATGACATAAATAGTATATTTTTAACCGCTATCAAAATGCCCCCACTTAAACTTTGCTTCATTCCTTAACAAAGCATCAATAAGTCATTCTCAAGACAACATTTTCTCGTGGTCAACTCATACTTACACAAGAAACCCGAGTCAACTCATACCACCCATGCTCATAAGATAAACATTATCCACTACTCGCTATGAATCAAGTGATTGTGTGCATGTGGCGCTTGGTTTTATATAAATGTAGCCTGATTTAGAGTTTATGCACTTCATATCTAAATTCACCAACATCAAGATTCATACTTTTATGCCTCGCAATGGTTAAAGCACTAGAACAATAAGCAAGAGCATATCTATAGGGTTTTTGACTGGAGACCGAGTACTACTCAAGCCTCTTAAAGAGTTGAATATTCTTTTCATATCTTCATATTTTTTGATACTATCAATCTCAAGAAGGAAAACTTTTTAGTGGCATCCTCTATCTTAGATCAAATATTAGCATCGAATATTACCACAAGCGCGAGGCTACTTTGGTAACTTACTACAAGCCCCGTTGTTTTAATACATTGTCAAAACACAGTACGCCCCAAGCTTATTACTCCGCCTTGTTGGCTGTAAGATCGAATACATTAGTCGACAAACATCGACATTAGGTCCTCATAACCACTTATCACGCGATTGTACACACACTTCTTTCAATTATTATAACTCATGCGGTACTAAGCTTATTCACATGTCGAGTAATTGAACAATACCTAACTACTTGCAATTGTTGGCATGAATATCCTTAAGTTTACTTTACAATTTATCGCAAAAAGTATGACCACGCACTCACGCGAATTGGTTCGCTTTCTATTAATTCTAAGTATAAGAACTTCACAAGTTTAAGGGTACGAGTTAAACAACTTGGCATTTATCCATAAAATTTTAAAATTTGGCTCAATATTGTCTCGTTGTACCGCTTCCCTTGATCGCAACATATAGCACAATATACATATATATAGCTAAGTCCCCTGCCCCCCACTTAAACATGGCATTGTCCTCAATGACAAAAATAAATGAGAGTTCAAGATGAAAGACTTAGCTCGAAACGGCTCCCAAGTAAAGGAACAATATCGGAGTAATCATCGGCACAAATGGGAGAGACAGACACATCCTGGATACACAGATAAGCTCCACTTAAATCGCCAATATCACGCCCATGGAAGTTATAAAATAATGTGGCAAGAATTAGATATAGATATCTAAAAACGCTTTAAGCTTACTTTATTTTATACCGCCATGGACAAGACCAAAAGCGGATTTAAACCTATATAAAACTCACATGACGGCTATCATGAAAAACTCGCTTATTCCGAACTTAGACTCGAACATGGCGAGATGAAAAACCGTGATAAAGCGATGCTACTTTATTAAAAAGAAAAACAAAAGATAGTATATAGTAGTAGTTCTAAATTTAAAGTCGCTAGCCTCGACTTCACCAAGATGGTTTATTCATAGATGTGGTCCTCGAGGTACAAGACTTCCTCCTCACCCGCGGCAGCCCGTGATAATGCTTAATACGATGTCCATTGACCACAACTGACTCGCTTTTTGAAATTGAATAATTCCACCGCCTCCGTAAGGAAAAACTCGATGTACTTGAAATGGGCCACACCATCTTGATTTTAACTTGCCCGGAAAGAGCCTTAAGCGAAGTTGTATAGAGAACCAGATCACCCTCTTGAAAGGTCCTATCTAGAATCTTTTGTCATGGAACTTCTTCGGCGCTTCCTTGAAAATTTTGGCATTCTCGATGCCTCTAAACGAAACTCCTCCAGCGAAGTTAATTCTAACATCCCTTCTCACCGCCAACGCCTCATCAAAATTTAGCATTCGTGTTGCCCACATGGCCCGGTGCTCCAGCCCACGTGTAGATGACATGCTTTTCCAAAACAATCCTATACGGTGACATTCCAATCGAGGTTTTATATGCAACCCCATATGCCCATAAAGCGCCGCCTAAACGTAACGCACCAATCCTTCCTAGTTGTATTGACGCTTTCCAGATACGCTTGATTTTCGATTGGTGACTTCACCGCCCACTAGTTCTGGGGTGGTATGCGGTTGCTAGCTTATGTCGAACCCCCATACTTAATCATCGCCTTTCAAAAGGTTTATTACAAAAATGACTACCATTGTCGCTATAATCGCCTCAAGGCCCCAAACCTTGTAAAAATATTCTTTTTCAAGAATCTAACCACAACCCTAGCATCGTTAGTAGGGAAGCAATGGCTTCAACCCATTTGGATACATAATCAACAAAGAACTAAGATGTATCGGTTAGATAATGATGAAGTGAAGGGCCCAACTAAATCTATTCCCAAACATCAAAAAGTTCTACTTCTAAGATACTTTGAGTGGCATCTCATTCCTCCGAGAAATATTATTGTCATTTGACAAGCATGACATCCTCTTGCATATTGGTGTGCATCCTTAAACAATGTCGGCCAATAAAAACGCATGACGGGAGGACCTTGGCCGCAGCTTTATCTCCCCGTAAGTGTCCTCCAACTTCATACGAATGACAATGCTTCAGATATCATTATACTCTTCCTCGGGCACACATCTTCTAAAAACATTATCGATCCTAGCTTAAACAAATAAGGCTCATCCCAATAATAGTGTCTAAGATCTTTAAAGAATTTTTTCCTTTCTTGACAAAGTGAGATTCGTATGTGTACTTTATGGAGAGATAATTGACAAACAAACTAAACCACGGTTGTTTCTTTCCTTCACAACCTCTATTCGCAAGAAACCGCAAAGACAACCTATCATGTCCTCCGATGGTGGTGATGGAGAAAAGTTGTTCATCGTGAAAAGATTCTCCTATTTCGTGCAATTCTCACCATCCTCTAACCAGAAGCGATGTGATGATCGGCCACCACGCTCACTTCCTTTCTTATCTCGGATTTCTACGCCAAATTCTTGCAGAAGAGAATCAATCTCAACAGCCTCGGCTTTGAATCTTGCTTTGCTAGAGATACTTAAGAGCCGCATGGTCATCCCACAGATGACTTTAGATCCTACTAAGTACGATCTAAACTTGTCAAAAGCAAAGATAACGCCAAAAGCTCCTTCTCCGCAGGGCGTAATTTCTTTGGGCAAAGATTCAAAGTCCGCTTGCATAATAAATGGGCCTAAAATCTTATCCTTTCTTTGACCCAAAGCGCGCCAACAAAGAAGATTACTTGCATCACACATCGGCTCAAACGGAAGATCCTAATCCGTGCGACTAGACGGGTGCAAAGAATCAATCTACTTTTTATTTCGTTGAAGGCTTTTATGCACTCATTAGAAAACACTTAATGGTACATCCTGGCCAATAATTCGTAAGAGGTCTCAGAGATTAGGAAAAGTCCTTGATAAACCTACGATAAAATCCGGCGTGGCCTAAAAACCTCGCAAAGTTTTAAGATTAGTAGGTGGAGGTAGTTTCTCGATCACTCGACTTTAGCTCTATCCACCTCTATACCGTTTCTTGGATATGCGGTGACCTAGTACTATACCTTCCGTGAACCATCAAATGACACTTCTCCCGCTTAAGCACAAGATTAGTCTCTTCACATCTCTTCAACACTGCATGGGATGTGTGAGACATGAATCAAATCGCCTCCAAACACGGAGAAGTCATCCATAAAGATTTCCAAGAAATCTTCCACCATGTCCGCAAACAAAGGACATCATACACCGCTGAAATGTCGCTGGGCGCTGTACAATCCAAATGGCATTCGATTATAAGCAAATGTCCCATATGGGCATGTAAATGTCGCTTTCACGATCCTCGGTGAGATGTGGATTTGATAGTATCCCTAATACCCGCCAAGAAAACAATAGAAAGCATGCCCGCCCAGCTCTCGAGCATTTGATCGATGAAGCGGAAGAGGAAAGTGGTCCTTACGAAGTTGCGCCATTTAGTTTCCTAAAGTCTATGCACACTGATGACCGTGATTAGCCTCACAGAATTAACTCATTCAACTCATTGGCTTGCACCGTCAATCCTCCTTCTTGGGCACTACGTGATGGTGGCTTACCCATTCGCTATCAAAGAATTGGAAATATAATTCCCATTTCTAGCATTTTTATAACCTCATCCCTAACCACGCCCTTAATTGCGGGGTTAAACGCCCCGAGGTTGTGCAACCGCTTTTTCGTGGTCCACGGAGATCTTGGCATACATACGCCAGACTAATGCCCTTGACGCCGCCTATGGTCCATCCAAATGCTCCGCGGTACTCTCTCGTAACTCTCATTAGTTTCTTCTCTTGTAAGTCCGCAAGGATGAAGATATAATTAGCGGCAAAGTCTCATCTTGAAGAAATACATACTTCAAATTCGCAGGAAGAGGTTTTAAAGTCAAATTTGTGGGAGGTTCTTCCAAAGAGGTCTTCGCCTTTTGACCAAGTGAGTTTGAGTTCAAAGTATTTATGCCACGCTGGTCTATGATAGAATCTTTCAATCTCCGCAAAGACTTACTTCCTCTACAGCCTCGGGGATTCCTCTACTACATCCTCGGCCATATCATCTTCTCCTCCTCACTACTTATGTACTTGACTTCATCCTCTTCTTCCAAGACAAAGATCCAAGAAATCCTTGATACTTTCGTGTTGTTGAAATTTTGAACGATCCTATCGATGGAATCCAACATGAAACATGCATCTTCTCCATCATCAAAGTTGTTTACAAGATCAAAGACATTGAATGCAACTCTCTTCATTCACTCTTAATACCAACTCGCCTTTTTGTAAACATCAATTAGCTGTTTCTACTAAAGGGCCATGAAAGGTCTCCTAAAATCAATGGCACTTCGTGAGTTAGCTTCCATATCTAATACCACAAAGTCGATAGGAATACAAACTTTTCAACCCTAACTAGCACATCCTCAACCACCCCACACGGTTCCTTGACGTAACGGTCACTAACCGCAAAGGTGATTGAGGTCTTCTTAAGATCTTTCATGCCTAGTTTCCAAAAAATAGATAGTGGCATTAGGTTCACACTTGCTCCTAGATCACACAAAGCTTTGTTCGCATATACGCTACTCATGGTGCAGTGGAATGAGAAAACTTCCCGGATCTTTGCATTTCGGGGTAACTTATGTTGAAGAATGGCCGAGCACTCCTCATTAAGGCATATGGTCTCTAAATCTAGAAGTTTCCTTTTAGTGGAGACGCGCTTTTTAAAACTTGGTGTACTCAGCATTTCACCTAGTGCTTCAACTAGGGTATATTGATTTGCAACTTACTAAACATATCCACGAAACTTTATACCTCTTATTATCAAACTTAGGTTTCGGCTTTATGAGGATAAGGTAGAGTTGAAGGATCGACATCAATGAAAATTGGGTACTTGTTATCAAAAAGTTCAACTCTAAAAATAAAGAGTGTTCTTTATATGTTCTTTGCTCAGCAAAGATTCGAAGTATTAGTCTTATTGCTTGGCTCACCATCCTTATTCTTTGTGACTTTCTGCAAGGATGGTGGAGTTACTTCTTTCCACTTCTTGTCATGATCGCATTCAAATCTTTAGGTTCTTCTCGTTGTTGCTTGGCAACCCTCCAGGAGGTCTAGCTTGAGACTTGCTCACCTAGTTGTCCTACCTCGGTGCGTGAGATTTTGACCAGAGCTTCCTGGTTGGTTACCTTGGCATCTCTGCCTTCTCGACAATATTGGCTAAAGTTAGTGGCTAACTCAAACCATAGATTTTGAAAGTTGTCCCATATTATCAAGTGATTTACATTACTCGCTTTTTCTATCGCAGCCTTTCCCAACCAAAAGTTTTAGTCTCATTGTGGTACATAAGGGGTGTGGTTTAGGCCTTTCTCCCGCATTTATGTCACTATATCGGAATCCGTGATGGTTATGATTGGGTCTCAGATCCTCCTCCGACATAATTGGCTTCTTCAGCATCAAAGATTCTCACCTTGAGGTGCTACTCGATTCCAATTTCCTTTCTACTCTTGTCATCCTCTCTTGCATCCCATCTACCTTATCATTGATAATGTAAAGTTGTTCTAAGATTTTGCAGATGCACTATCATCGAATATATCGCCATCTTCACAAAGAGCTATGTCATTGCCTCCCATTGGCTATTCATTGCTATTTGTTCCATCTTTCCTCAGGCCTCCTCAGAGATAAAGAACAAACGCTCCATTGCTTGGAGGCGCCTCACCCTAATTTTCTCGCCTCTCAACCCATGGTAAAAAGTTTGCATTAAAAGCCAAAGAGAGATGTCATGATGAGGACACTTCTCATAGCTTCCTTGAAACGCTCCCAAGCTTGATCAAAACTCTCCCTGTGTTGTTGCTTAAATCCTAAGATGTCTTGGCGAATCTTAAAGGTTTTTCCAAGTGGGAAATACTTATTCATGAATTTTTGCAACAATTGTTCCCAAGTAGTGATAGATCCAAATCTAAAGAGAGAAGTTATTGCTTAGCTTTATCTTTCAAAGTGAAAGGAAAAAGCTTAAGATTTAATGTTCCTCCGGGATTAATTCGGTTTCACTGGCTAACGATTTCCAAGAAATTGGCCACGTGAACTCCAGATCCTCGCTTTGGATTCCATGAAAAGTGGAATAGTTGGTCACCATTTGAATTACATTAGGCCTGTGGTGATAGACTTCGCAAAGATCTTCATGCGGTGCTACTATAAAATGGAATGAATTGTTCAATAGTGGGCGCTGTATAACTTTTGCAGAGTGCGCCGCCTCCTTGAACTAGGGCTTGGTTCTCATTATTAGCATTTGCATTCACATTATTTGCATTATTGATAAATGTGATTAATAATGTGATTAGGTACTGGTTTGGATTGTTTCAATGCCTTCCATTTTCGCCTGTATCTGTAATGTTCGTAATGGTCGGTTGTATGTCCTTCTTCCACTCCTTGCTCGCTTCCTCAAGATTTGATCCTCTTCTCCTTGCTTAGCCGCCTCCTAGCTAACTTCCTATTCCTTCTCGCAAATTTCTCTATCTCAGATTATAAGGCTCAAGCGGTTCCTTCGATTTCCGAGTAGCGCACTATAAAATAATAAACAACAATAAAACAATTAATCACTAGTAAAGGCTAGGCCTTTAACTAACTAAATAAAACAGACTCAAATAAGTTTCGAGAAAAGAAAAAGTAAACAAAACGTAAGGTAATATTGTAAAATCGACATGTAATAAAACAAAAAGAAAACAAATTCTCGGTCGATCGAGAGTCGTGGTTCGGCCGACCGAACGCTTTTTTTTTTTTTTTTTTTATTTTTTATTTATGACAATCGCTTAATATACGCACTTTATTCACGTAATATTTACTTAATCCAGCTTCTAACAAAATAAGCTATATCTTAATTTAATGACTCGAGTCCCCGGCAACGGGCGCCAAAAACTTGATGACGTGGTCAAGTTAAATTATTAACTCGAGACCTACTAACCCACTAGCAAGAGAACTAGTTCAATTGTAGTATAGCGACAGAGTCGAGGTCCATCCCACAGAGACTCGGCACAAATAAAACACAACTTACTTTATCGACTTAAATTAAAAGGGGGGCTCACTTACCAACTAAATGTCAGAATAAAATAGCGACAACCACAAGACACAAAATACCACAAAGACAAATCAAAGACTACTAAAACACGGATAATACGGTTGATATTATCTAGACAAATAGTATTGATTACGCTAGTAGATCATAACTCCCTCATGTGAATTAGGTTGATAACGAGACAAAACAAACGCTCAAGATTAATTATTATGACTACGGGAGTCATCCCCAAGGTAGATTTAGCCCGGTTAGGCCATCTAAATCATCGTGCCTCCATTACGTGACTTCGCTTTTTAATGCCTCCATCTCATATAACTTCGACACAATTATTTAACTAGGATGCCGGTATAAACCGTAACCTCATCTAAGCAACATTCCTATGGTTAGCGCGCACTTTTTAGATGCCGATTCAATCTATATCCTAAGTAACAATCACTTTTGAGTTTCATGTTAAATTATGATGACGAATAACTAAGTTGATCAGTTTAATTACTCGCTTTAATTCCATTTCGAGAGAATGACGAAATCGGGCCGATCATGATATTGCCCTACAAATTGCCAGCTCGGTCGATCGAACGACAAAGACTGGCGACCGAGTGACACGCTCAGTCGACCGAACACGCCTCGGCCGGAACAAATCATGATTACTTTTAACGCTCTAACCTAAACACACGGGTTCGTGAATAAATCTACATCACGCAATCAATACAAATAAAACTACTCCATAATAAGATATATCGATCTACAAATAAAGATTGCATAATTGAATAGTCATACCTCGAAGATTTAGAGTGACTCCCACTCTTTAACGCGCTCCCTAATCGGAGAATCCGACTAATCCACAATGAACGAACATAAAGAAAGTAAAACTTAAAACTAAAATTGTATGAATTGTTTTTTTTTTTGTGTCAGTAGTGGTGTGTCTTCTCAATTTCAGAGTCGCTGCTTATATAGAGTTGTAGCCGACATAGGAGAATCCGTAAGATTGATACGCACTTATCACATTAGGCTCGGGTGGCCGAACGCACACGCCGGTCTAATCGAATGGCATGGCTCGGCCGACCGAGCCACCTTCTCTAGCGCGCTTTCAATTTGGCTCCGCCTCGACTTGTTCCCCACTTCACTCGCTTGTGCCGATCTCGATTAATCTTTCTTCAATGCTCCGATTTTTCTTCTTCATCTTGAGATCTCCGATTGTGTGATAATTATCTTCCCGATTTATCGTGATCTCGCAAAATCAAGATTTATCACACAATTAATTGCTCTTTATAATAAAACAAATAAATACCAATTATCATATTAATAATCACTTATCATTAAATAACAAATATAAACATGTGATTAAATATGAAATATATATAATTGACTCCGATTTAAGGTTATACTTGATGACATAAATAGGTATATTTTAACCGTCATCATTTAACCACACTTAAAAGAATTACCAAGTTCCTCGAGATTCGACACTGACTTCACCATACTAGCGCTACAGCTTTGACCCGATATAATCGCCGGTTAAGGACCGGTTTAGCACTAGAAAAGGCCACGCCGTGAGCCATTACGTTGAAAGCGGTACGGCGATCAACCGCTCAAAGTCAATGGTCACAGATTAAGAAGTACTTTGGGCAACCCAAGGAGAAGCCGGAAGTACTATACTTTCAAAAGAGAAATGAAACGGTTGAGTCGCTTATTTGTGAAGAGATTCCATCCGACTTCTTTGGAGTGGATGATGACATTATTCCCCTAGCCTTGCAGATCCTTCACAATGCTCCTAAGCTCATAGCATACCTCACCGAACTGAGAAACACGAACAAGAAGAAAAGAGTCGTTGTTGTCCTGAGAGAAAATTTCATGATCTTCTCAAGACTTGACTTCTTGTTGTGGCGAAACCATTTCCGCCCTAGTCATTCTGATTCTCGGGCAGAGAAGTAGTTAGCCTCATACCCAAGTGGCCTCGATCCAGTTGACTTGGTTTACTCTCAGCTGCTAATGACATAAAAGAAGCGCTACTAGAGGCAAACTTAGTCTTTTAAGTTACTTGTTAGTTAAGTTTTTAGGCATTAGAATAAAACCATGGTGATTTGTGTGTTGGTTATCCCTCGCCCTATTTGTGAATGCTTTATTTGCCCATTTCTGTGTGCATTCATGTTTACTCATATACCCTTGTACCCCGAGATTATATGCTATGTCGAGTGTTGCAGACATCGTTGAGCTGTTTTTGCCGCTTATCACTTTTAGTGTTGTCTGCTCGTGATACGAGCCGCAGCAATGTTCATTCATGTTACGGGCCTCGACCATCGCCAACCTACAAACCCGACAACCACTTTGAAACCAAATAAGTATTCTTTTTTTTATTTGCACATTCTCGAGGACATAATGTGATTTAAGTGTGGGGTGTCTAAATTGGGTATGTTATCATGCTATATTTTTCGACAATGAGTAAATGTGATTTTCTCGACAATTTCGATAATTTTAAAATTTTTCAAAGTAAACTTGGATAATTGTAAATCTTGAGCATGTAATTGAAACAAATGGCTTGCTAGTTGTAGTTTCTGACAATGATTTTATGTGACTTTGAGAGATAATTATAGCATGCTTTTTACCGATTTGAGATAGTATTCATTTCACACTCACTAAAAGCCTTTGATATTGAAGCAAAAATTTTGAATCAGTATTCTTTCACTATTTTAGTGATTTATCTTAGAGAGATTTGGTCTTAATAGTAACAGTTGAATTAACACCTAAGTTCGTAACGCAATCGTGAATATCTCAAGATTTGAATGTGATAAGTGAAACGTAATTAATGTTTTTTGACAAAAAGTTGAGTTAATAATAAATAAAGGGTGTGTCGGAAGTCGGGTCGATGATTGGAGGCGGTAGGCATTATCTCAAATGTCCTATTCCACTATGATGACCAAAAGCTCACGACATATGTGAAAAGCTACCCTATGATTTGAGTAAGGTAGGTGTTATCCCGAAACATCCTATTCTACTATGACGGTTAAGAGCTCTGCTTTTGATGTGCGCCAAAGAAGAAAAAAAGGAAGTGAAAAATTAAAGACTTTGTTATCGCGTTGAACTTATACCCGTGATAAACCGAATGATATGTCGTAGGATTATCCTACCGAAAGCGCTGGAAGACTTTGTGTGGAACGATCGCCGCCTATACCTAGGATAGTCATTAAAATTATTTGAGAGGATATTTGTTTGAGAGGATTGTGAAGATTGAAAGGGCTTGTCACACACATGTAATCTATCTCTATGTTGGTATCACTTGCTATAGTTGTTGTATCTTTTGTTATGTGAGTTAGGGATCTATGTGGATTGCATGAAAGTGAGCTGTTTTGATTATTTTGTTCGGGACTAACAAAAGTTTAAGTGTGGGGAGTTGTTAACGGTGAATTTTATGGTTTTTATCGCTTATTCCAGAACAATATTCTTCGATTTTATTACTTTTTATAGAAAAGTAGGAGTTTAATTGAAATATTGAGGGTTGTGTATGAAAAGGATTAAAATGCAAATTCGAGCTATTTACGTGGTTTATTAGTCATTTTCTATCTATATATATATTTCTACAGCTTTGCATGTTTTTACCCCTTGTAGATATATACATTTTTCGAAAGCTAAAAAGAGGATTAAATGGTGTCAAGGATCGAAGTTTATAACGAAGGAAAAGAGATAAAGGGAAGTCGGTTGAAGATAAAGATGAGAAAATCACTTTTGACCAAGTTGAACGACGCTTGATGAAGGCCCACGGATCAAGGCCCACTATTCCGCATCAAGCGCCCGTAAGGAGATTTTTGATTCGAGTTTGATGATTTTAGCTTAACGAAGGCCTGATTTTGCATAGACGGGCGCCCAAGAAGACTCGGCCCGACTCGGATGAATTTTGTGAAGCTTGAACGGGCACCTACCTTTCTCGACGGGCGCCCAATGGCCGACTTAACCCTAGCCGCCAAAATCTTATAAATACCAGCTGTATGGAACCCTAATCGACCATATCATATCATTCACTCAAAAATACGCACACAAGCAATTCGTGATATTTCGTAGAGAAAACGAGAGATGAACTCTTCCATCCTAACAATCATGATCACCAATATGATTGTTGGCTAAGAAATTCGCGGTGGGACAACGGAGGAAACCAATCAACAACCACACCAACTAGAGGATTTTTAGCTATATCTTAGTGAGTTAAATTTATGGTTTTTCATCAATTGGAGATTGTTATATTGTTTATGTTTTATTTGAATCGAGAGATCGATGAAACCATCATTTTGATTGAATTTATATGAAAGTATTGATTCAAGCTTTGATCTTTTCAATTGATGCAATTAATTGTAATTCAAGAGATTGTTTATGATTAATTGAGTAGAGTATTGGAGACAATCTCATGATCTTGTTATGCATGTTAGTTTAGTTTTGCTTGAGAAAGAAAACGAAACCCTAGAAATTGATTAAAGAGATTTAATCGAATTCGTGATTTGATCATTACTAAAAATCGCACTTTAGCTCATAATCTAGTTGGGGTTGGTTGGTTGATTGTTGATTCTAGTTGCCTTGCCGTTCTTTTAATTATTTGATAAACCGATTCGCTCATATCAACTTTTGTCGCAACGCTTAGTTATTTTAAAACCCTAGTTGTTACCTCGCTTTTTCTCGCATATTTCTGCTTTTAGATCGTAATCGGACGCCCGCCCACCTTAAGTGAACGGCCGCCCAAAGATCGAATTTTTCTATTTCTCGTTATTTTAGTCACTTTTCATTGTTCTTAGATTACAAGTAGCATAAACCTTAGTTTTAGGTAGTAATCGTGACATAATCGATATAATAATTGTACTCAATCCGATAAACGCTCGATTCCTTAGACGCACCGTTAACACCCTTTACTACTTAACCTTATACTTGGGGTGTTTCGGTTTATAAATTTAAAACTAGTTTTTACCGAACAGCCTACCAACCCCGACTTCCCTCAAGAAGGAGAAAATTTGCTCATTTACCTAGCAGTTGGTGGACGAAGCAATCGGCGCTGTTCTAATCAGAGATAAGGATCATATCCAGACGCCAAGATTCTATGTGTTGTGGCTCTGCATGGACCGGAGGTTAGGTACACCAACGCAAAAGTCGGCATTGGCTCTAGTGCACGCCTCTGTAGAAAGCTCGAGGCCATACTTTCAAGCACATCCAATCACAGTGGTAACAGATCAAACCTTGCGCCGATTTTGGCACACCAGATACTTCGGCAGTGGGTCATCGAGCAGCGTAATATGACCTGGATTATCAACCCAAGATCGCCAGAAAAGCCTAGGATTTAGCAGATTTCCTAGCCGGCGGATTCAAAGTTGAACTCAAAAGAAACACCACCGAAAGCAGATCGAGGCCTGGACTCTATTTGTTGACGGAGCGTCAGGAAAAGAAGCGGCAGGAGCAGGACTCCTACTCCTCACCCAAAGGAAAAGAATTTCAGATGCCCTGCGCTTCAAATTCAAAGCAACAAACAACGAAGCTGAATATGAAGCTTTAATCACTGGCCTCCGACTAGCCAGCAAGCTCGGAGCGGTTAACTTACAAGTGTTCAGTGACTCGCAGCCAGTGGTAAATCATGTTAAAGAGAAGTATGAAGCAAAAGAGGAATCAATGAAAAAGTACCTAGCCGCCGCCCATGCACTCTTAAAGAACTTCAACTCAGTCCAAATCGGGCAGGTATCTCGATCCAAGAATAAGAGAGCTGATGCTCTCTCAAAGTTAGCATCAAACTTTTTCTCAGATAAAAGGGTCTTAGTAGAACAGTTGACCGAACGAAGCTATGTCACGAGTGAAGTCCAACCAGTCAGTCAGCAAGACACTTGGATGGACCCTATAGTGTCTTACCTGAAGCACGGAATCGTACCGACTGATAAATCTCAGGCTAAGAAGATTAAGCTACAGTCTAGCAGGTATGCTCTCTTTGAGGAAGTCTTGTACCGACGGTCATTTATATCTCCTTGGTTGAGGTGTGCTACACAGACTATGGAAACTATTTGCTCAGTGGAAATCCACCTCGGCATTTGTGGTATTCACGCAGGAGCCCGGACCCTGGCTCGAAAAATGTCAGTTTATTTGATATTATCGCCGACTATGCAAGCCGATGCGAATGATCTCGTCACGAGGTGCAAGCCATGCCAGTGCATGATAACTCAGGTCATCACCGTCGCAAGATATGATTCCTATGGTATCTCCTGGCCTTTTATCAATGGGGGGTAGACTGGTCGGACCACTTCAGAGCCCCGTGCAACCGCGATTTCGGTGGTGGTAGTTGATTATTTTACTAAATGGGTGGAGGCCGAGCCCCTTACCACTATCACGGAAAGGCCATTCAGAGGTTCCTATGGAAGAGTATTGTCTCAGAGGTATGGATCCCTGTGATCTTAGTATCGCACAACGGGACACAATTTGAAGACAGAGGAGCCGCCTCGGTGTATCTGAGTTGGGCCTAATCCAGCACTTTACCTCTGTTGGTCACCCTCAAGCCAACTGTCAGGTGGAGCAGACAAATAGGCAGATTAAGATCGGGCTGAAGAAAAGGTTGGAGCAAGAAAAAGAGAGTTGGGTTGAACATTTACCCAACATACTTTGGGCATACAGAACGACTACAAACTCATCTACTGGGGAAACTCCTTTTTCCTTAGCTTATGGATGTGAAGCAGTCATCCCGGCAGAGATCGGGTTAACCTCTCCGAGGACCGAGCCCATTCCCTGCCAGATCGTGACATTGAGCTTCGACACTCCAAAGATGACCAGAGGAAGTTGTGGAAGTGGCCTACATCCGAATGGCCAAATACAAGCAGAGGATATCACGGTATTACAACTCTAAAGTCAGACACTCCTATTTCAAAGAAGGAGATTTTGTACTACGAAGAAATGAGGTTAGCAAGCAAGGCCCGCAGGGAAAACCTAACCCGAACTGGGAAGGTCCCTATAAGGTGGTGAAGGTTCATGGCAAAGGTGCGCACTGGCTTAGCGTGATGCAAGCGGCATGACTGCTCCTTAAGCCGGAATGCCAACAACCTTAGAAAATTTTATGTTCAGGACAAAGTTCCGCATTTATTTTCCTTTTGCTCTTATATTATCAATAAAGGTGTAATCAAACACCCGCATTTTAATAAAATTTAAATTTTTCTCGGGTTAAGCATTTTGTTTTTAATCGAGGCCTGCTTGCAAAGGACAAACTTCCTTAGTCGCAGTGTCGCTATATTATTAATCGAGGCTCGCAAGTCGACTCGATATCTTGAATACCACAAGCTCTCCGAGTCCTCGTGCTAGACGGGTCTTAATTGAGTCATGCAGATGACTTAGAAAGTTTGCAAAGGACAAACTTCCTTAGTCTGCAGGTCAGGCTATATTCTTAACTGAGGCTCGCAAGTCGACTCAGATAGCTTGAATACCACAAGCTCCCGAGTCCTCAAGCCAGGACGGGTCTTAATCGAACATGCGCAGATGACTCGTAAAGTTTGCAAAGCACAAACTTCCTTAGTCTCAAGGGATGATGAATTTTTACAAAACTTACAGATGTTCAAAAACACAAGATGCCACCCAAACCATCGTAAATGCATGCCATACCTGGGGTGCAAGGGACATCTATAAGATAAGCATTTGAACCCAAATTAAATCAAGAGAAAACACTTCAAGAAGGAGCAAAAGTACAAAATACAAAGTGAGCGGTGGCACCACAAAGTATAAACAAAATACATGAACTTTTGCTTAAAAGTTTCAAAATTTTCAAAAGTTGTTAAGAAAAGCGTGTTCCTCAAAGAAGATGAGGAAGAGCGGTCAGCCCAGTCTCCTGGAGTCCGCTCTTTGAAGCCGGGTGGGCTCAAGACTTGAGAAACAGACGACGCCATGATTTGGCTCCAATGTCTTCACCTTCTTTAAACTCCTCAACCTGGCATCATAAGCATGACCCGCACCTTCCTTATACATGGTGCGATAAAGGCATAAGGTTAAGGAGAACCACCAGACATTGCTCTTTTGCCTCGCCCACACCCGCTGTGTATCCGTGCTACATGACGGGTTCGAAGAGATCCTTCAGAGTCCGCCAGTGGTCGGAGGACTTGTATTCACGCACGACTCGGGTATCCCGAGCCGGAGAGAGGCTTCCAGAGCACCCATCTCGCCAAACTTTGGCCGTTGTCCGCCTCTAGCTCGTAGTTCTTCGCACATACTCGCCATGCCTGGCCTGGAGCTCGGCAAAGGCATTTGGCCTTAGTCACGGCAAGTCGCCCTTTAAAGTCGCAATCTCTTGGTCCTTAGCTTTCGAGGCCTCCCTACGCTTCTCAGCTCGCCGAGCTCTCGATTGTCCCCTTTAAACCCTCCTTCTGGCGCCAATTGATGATGTCGGGTATCACCTATAGATCCAATCAACCTCTAGAACGACTTGAACAAGAATTAAAACAACAGGGATTGTGATTTGTGTATGATTGAGATTGAGCCTGAGAGTTAGTTTCCCTCAAGTTGCTTACGTATCCAATAGTGGAATTGGAATCATGTCTTTCGTAGTTCGTTAGGGTTGTTGATATAGGGAGGCGTCTCGCCCCTTTTCTTGTTGGACAAGCACACGATTCTTAAACCCTAAGGATTATTACGCCCTAATCTTTGATAAGAGATAATTAAGACTATATTCGAAATATATGATTTACTTCCTATATTCCAGGGATCCTTCCCGTCACTATCCTACTTCATAGGCACACGTGTGAATTATCACAAAAGGAAAGGCCCATACGACCTGCACTGGGCTTCCCAGATCGTCTCGACCTGAGTTTCACGACTTGCCCCCCGTTATGACCGAGCCGGCCTGCGGTGGTCTAGTCGGGAAGGTATGGTCACAGTTCCTACCCGGGGTAGGGTACGGCTACCGCGGGGCCCTTGGCCTTAAATGTTACCATCACACTCTTCTTTATTGATCTTAAAGCGTTTCGAACGACACGGCAGCGCCTACTCCTACCATCGCCATCAAGCCTCAACGTAAAGGCTCACGCTTTGGCTAGTTTTGAGAAAAAGTTGGTAAAAAAATGTGTTCATGGAAAAGCAGCTTCCAATATGGCTGTGTAATAGTCTGTGACATCCTTTTGTCTAAACGGCTTCTATTGGCACTACACTTTTACTGTTGGCACCATAATCATTTTCGGTATTTAAAAAAATATTACGGGTATCATGATTATTTTGTGCAAATAACATATTCTCCTTGTCAATTTTATAACTATAACGTCAATGCTACTGACATTATTCAAAACAATCGTCAATGGTGCCGGAGCAAAAATAAATAAAAATACGTGTGTGTTATCAAAAGTGAAGAAAAAAAAATCAAGAAAAGGGTGTCAAAAGCAAACGTGCGGTGTCAATGAAAACCGCATTTGTTTAATAAAAGCTATTGTTTTTCAAAAAAAAAAGTGTAAAGAATGAACATTAAGGATATAAATACAAAAACATGTGCACCAATAGTCTACTTTCTTCTTTTCACATTTTTTAACGGGTCCACATTCCCAAAAAATTATAACGCATCATAATTCATTTATTTTATTGATAAATTGCATCAGATGTTTTTAGTAAGTCTCTTTTCAGTTTTCACACGTTAAAAAAATCTTAACAGATCATATTTTTATTTTCTGTTTTACCCTTTAATTTTTCACTAATTCATTCCGACTCAACTTTACTTGTCGAATTTCAGTAAGGCGGCATCAATCACTCTTCTCGAGTTTAATGACTGGGAGAGATCAATCGCGCTTTCCGACCGATCGATATGAATCTAGAAAATATTCAACATCCTGACTCAAATTCAGTCAGAATAACATATATAAGTATGAAAAGACGTTCCTTAATTTTACTCCCATAAACATTTTTTCCAACGGAAAAGTAAAAGAGAGCATCACGAGATTGCAACAGAATCCTGGCAATTTAATAGACATGCTGGGGGTATATATGGGATGATGAACTGGATGCCTAAAGAAATGAGATTATATATGGTTTTCACTTTATAACAAAAGGAAAAAAAAAAAAAGGGGGAAAAAAAAAAAAAAAGAAAAAGGAAAGGAAACTAATTCTTGGCAATAGGAGCAGCAGATGATTTCTTCACTCCCTCCTGCTTTTTATCAGAAATGTCTGCTGCTTTTCTTTTATCCTTCCTCTCCCTCTTCTTCAATGTCGTCATGTGTGCTTTCAGAATCGTCGCATACGAGCCTTGAAAACGTTGGTGGTCCTTCGCTCCAACCTATTTATATATATCACACAATCATTCCCCAGAAAGACGCGTTAGTCTGATTTATTTCGCATCCTATTATTGCATACCATCTTACACAAACATTAAGTAGTTACTGAGTGAAATTTAGCAGTGTCTGTAATTATAAGTAAAAACTGCATGTAGTATTATTCACTTGAAACTCAATTATACCGCATACTAGTTTGCAAGGAAACATCTTTTCAATTAACACCAAAATATAAATTAACACAATAACCAATCATTTATGTCGTGATAGCAACATTATCACGACATAATGTTGTGATAATGTGTGTTTTTAGGGGTGAGAGTGTGTGTGTGTATGTTTTTAGGGGAGAGAGGAGAGATTAAAGAGAAGTTATTCAGTATCCATCATTGTTCAAGAAAGGAAAAGTACAACTAAATAGAGGGATGAGACTTCCCACCCTACAGCCGCCAGAGCATTAACGCCACCTAACGGGCAGATTTAATAAAGATAAACCTTTGAACTAACAGCTAGCTATCGGTAATACAAACAATAATACATATTAACGTAAAAATAACTCTTCATATACTACCCTCAAACTGGTTTATAAATGTCTAATAAACCAAACTTGTTAATACAATATTGAAAGGGAACTCTCGGTAGACCCATGTAAACACATCAGCAACTTGAAGTTTGGTTGGAACATAGGACAGATTGATGCTTCCATCTTCATGTTTTTCCTTGATAAAGTGCTTTTGTCGATCTCAACATTTTGCACAGGATTGTTGTCAATGTCAATGGCAGATTTACTATTACTGCACAATCTCATAGGACCATCACTTTCGTTTTTTGTTCATTGAGGATCCTTGTTATCCATAGTAATTCACATATTCCCAAAGCAACTGCCTGTTTTTTTTTCTCCAGACACCAGATTGTTACTGTTAAAGTAAGGCAGTGTTGGTATTAGTATCATCAAGGGTATTTATGGTATTTTGGTGTTGTGTAGTTGCCTAGGTTACATTGTGTGGCAGCCGACATATGGTGTCTTGAAGTAAGGGTTAAGTTAGGGTTAGGAGCTATGTAACTGTCTAATGTATATATTGTGTTGAATAAAAGGTGGATACACAAGTTTTGATGATCTCAATTACTCTTAATTTACTGCGTTAATAATTTACATGGTATCACAGCCAAATCACTTTCTTTCACCACAAATCCACCCTAAATTCTCCTAAACCCTACTTTGACGGCTGCATCATGGAGGGTAAAGCCGAAGCCTCCAATGTCCTGGTTAATCAACACCCAATTTGTTTTTTCGTCGGCAGCGTCCTTGCCGGCAATTACGCCTGTCAAAAATATGTGAGGTCGGTTAAGGCACATGTACTCTAGATCGGAGAATCTTACCTGAATCTACGATATGTGTAAGTAGTATTTCCAATTGGAGCAAGGTCAATTAAGTTTGGAAGATTATTACTCACAGTTGATGAGTGTGTGAGGAGATGAACCTTTATCACCCGTTGATGGATGATGTGAAACAGATGGAGAAGCAAAGAAATGACATGGATGTGATGTGGTTCTTACCTGGACTCAAACCTGAGTTCGAACCTGTTCGAGCCCAAATTCTCGGAGGCAGTCGCCTTCCCACTATTCCTGAGGTGTTCTCTTGTCTTCAAAGAGCCTTGATTGATGTTCAGAGTAACGGAAAAGCAAGAAAAATAGGACTTTAATGAGAAAAGACAGCCAAGCTGGCTGGAAATCAGAATTACGCAGGAAATCAACCATTCTGCAGTGGTGGCCGTGGTGGCATAAAATTTCACGGAGGAAGAAGCAACCGAGGTGGCCGATTAGGCCGAGCCACAGTTCGGTGCGATCATTGTGGCAGGAGCAATCTTACAGTAGATAATTGTTGGGATATTCATGGGTGGCTCGCTGAGGGTGTTCGGCCCAAGCTATGGTGACCGAACATCAGCAAATTTGGAGGAGTATTGGCATAATGGTAAGGCAGATAACTCACCCTCCATGGCTAGTCTTGTCCAATCAACCCAGCCAACATGTCTCCTATCATCCAAAAGAAACCCATAGATTATTGATTCCGGAGCCACAGAACACATGACTGGTAACTGGTTTGTCTAAACTTCTATCTAATTAATTAATTATAAAACCTCACTCATAAATCTGTTACACTTGCTAACGGGTTCGCCAAGGTAAGTGGCATTGGCAACGACAAATAACACCGCCATTAGCCTTTAAAATACACTCCATATTCCTGAATACCTTTTAGCCTGATATCCGTTAGCAAACTTATCAAAGACCTTACATGTTGTATAATATTTTCTCCTCGTTGTGTTTTATGGAGCCTTCATACAAAGAGGATGATCAGTACTGGGTCATGAGAAAGACGGGATTTACTACTTTGACGAGGCATCCCATCCGTAGCTCTTCACACTGATTCATCCTCGATGGAATGGCATTAGTCATGTTGGGCATCCATACCCGGCTATTTTAACGCAAACAAGTCGAAAACTTCGGTTCTTGGAGTCATTAGCATGTGAAACGTGTCAAGTTAGAAAACATTGTCGGTCTTACTTTAAAAGGAGTAGTCATCGAGGGATTCTACCTTTGAACTTGTTCATTCTGATGTTTGGGGTCCTTTTCATATTTCTTGAATAAATTCCGTTACTTTGATACATTTTTTAATGATCACTCGCATGACTTGGGTTTACTTGATGCAATCTAGAACTGAAATTGTGTCTTGCTTTCATTTATTCCAAAAAGAGGTCGAAACACAATTTTCAAGTCTCGCACTGTTCATTCCGATAATGCAAGAGTATAAGAGTGAGTTCTCCAACTATTTGGCTGAAAATGGTATTATCCACTAGACCTCTTGTGCCTATATACACCTCAATAGTATGGGGTGGCGGAACTAAAACATCGACATCCCATTGATGTTGCTCGCACTCTTCTCGATACATATGAATGTCCCAAAATACTTATGCGGTGTTGCGGTTTTGACATCTTGTTATCTCATTAATCAAATTCCCACAAAACTCTCCGAGATTCGCCCTCTTTCGCCATCCTATTTCCGAAGCCGCACCATTTATTATTCCACCTAAAGTCATTGCTTATGTGTGCTAGTCCAAAACTTAGGTTCAAAAAGCGATAAATTCGATCCCGTGCTACTAAGTGTGTCTTCCTCGGTACTCCCGCACTCAAACGGGTTATCGGTGTTATAGTCATATTCTTCGTAAGTACTTCGTGTCAACCGGCGCCACCTTTGACGAGTTCATGACCATTTAACCAACACCACTTTTCTTGATCAGATCCCCAGTCGGTTGGCCGCCATGCACCCGAAAGTGTCCCTTACATGTTGTCGAAGTCCGATGAGATTCTTGACCTTCGCCCTCCCATTACTCGTGATCTATCAACGCAAGCAGTCCCGAACTCACGACTCGCCCTCGCCAACTCTTCATATGGAGCCTCCGATCCGCTGGCCCTATAGCTCAACGCAAGGCCACCCGTACATGTGTTACCAAGCACCCCATTGGTAATGTTGTTTCCTATGATCGTGGTGTCCCCAGCTTTATTCTTGTTTTCTCACCCATTTGTTGAGTATAGGTATACCTAAAACCATACAAGAAGCCTTTAATCACCCCTCGTTGGAGACAAGCCATGGAAGATGAGGTTGATTCCCTTCATTCTAATGGTACATGGGAGTTGGTATTGCCACCACCTAATGCACATATTGTTGGGTGCAAGTGGGTTTGCACACTGAAGTTTCTTCCTGATGGGTCTGTGGATCGCTTAAAGGCCGGTTGGTGGCCAAAGGTTACACACTGTGTCTTTGGTGTTGACTATGAGGAGACGTTTTCTCCGTGGCTAAAATGCCATCTATCCGTATTTTGGTCTATATTGCTACTAACAATAATTGGCCATTGTTTCAGCTTGATGTGAAAAATGCTTTTCTTAGCGGGGCTTGCACGAGGAGATCTTTAAGGAGCAACCTCCGAGTTTGTTGCTCAGGGGAGAAGCGGTTGGTGTGTAAGTTGAAGAAGGCCTTGTATGGCCTTGTTTTCAGTTATCAGAATGTCAGACTTTGTGAGGTAATTTAGTGTGATTCCACAACAGATCCAATGAGGAAATCATCATGGCTTGTACCAATGATGAACATCATTGAGACCATTGTATGTAGTTGTGACCATTCAGATTGCAGGTTACTCAAAACGCCGTGGAATCTGCAGTAATTTGGTTCACTGAAGGTAGGTAGATTTCACCATATAGAAGTAACTGGAAAAAAAATGGTAGAAACTTTTATTTTGACTTTCGTATTTTACTACAGAAGGCAGCAGTCAATGAATAAGTAAAATGACCTAGGGTCTTGACCATAACAAACTCCTAAGACCCTAAACTCTAAACATATAAACCTACTTAGTCCAAAACGCATATTATGTCATGCCAAGCAGAATATCAAACAATATAAAATTACCAAATAAAACATCTTTCAACACTCCTCCATCAAGTTGAGCATGGATATTCAGCATTAACTAGAATCCTCAAAGGAAAATTGATATAAATTAAAATCCTCTAACTAAGGAAAGCTAAAATAGAAAAATAAAAACACTGAAATCAAGGGATAACTATCAACATAACTACATAATTGTTCTTGATTTTCAGCATATCTTCAATAATTCCTAATTTCCTACAACAAGATTTATCATTGTTTAACCATTTGAAAGACCTGAAACGAAATAGCCTTTGCAAGGCACGGCTAAAAAGCCTTCTAAAATCAATTTCAGTCATTCCTGCTCTAACATGTAAAAAGAAATTAGACTTATGTTTCTTTAGCCTTTCTTTCAAAAATGGTGTGTGAACAACATCTCTTGCTAGAGAATATTGTTGTTTAAGAACATATCAAGATTGTAAGCTCAATCTTGTGGCGTTCTTAGTATACCTTTGGTTCTTCGTTTTGTAACTAATGGGCCATGGTCAGCTCTAGGTAGATTGATTTCTTACCCCTACCCTAAACAGAAAAAGTTTATTCCAAAAAACCGAAGGTTCTAAGTTCATATAACTTGTGGATCGACAGAAAATGTTTATTCGAAAACCGAAGGTTCTAAGTTCATATAACTTGTGGATCGACTTCCGCATCACTTTTAGCCTTTTAGGAGATTACAAGGTTTCCTAAAGCTTAATGATAAGTTTTACAGGATTGTCAAAAGACCAGTGAAGTGTACGGGTCTGAATGTAGGTTTTAAAATACAAACATTTAAAGAATATAACATTGGCGCGAACGAGAATGTTAAGATTGCTGTGTGTACATATAAAGAAAGACCATATAAGACATTTAATATTGAATATATTATTGAGAATGTCACAATTGTTCCAAGTGATGATGAATGACATTTCCATAATTAAAATGGATATAACTGGTGAAGAATTGTCCACTGATAAAATAGATAAACCCTTACCATAGTAGATACAGTCTTCTTGCCATCAGTTGCTCTGATAAGGCATTTACACTCTAACTTTTCCCCATTTGACTTCATTTTATTCTTTTGTACTTTAGATTTGTCAGAAGCTGTAAATACAAGGCAAAGAAAATATGTAAAACGTAAAATAGAATAAACATAGACAGGGTGAAGAAAGTTCTCACAGCAAAACTCACAGTGTTTAAGGGTAACCCAAACAGAACCCTTTTCTGTACTCCGCTCGAACATGCTAGTCAGCTCACTTAGAAACGGATCTAGTTGCAAGCGTACCTAGAATATTTTTTTCAATGGAAATAATTTTCAATGATATAGCATAACAATATAGCAACAGGAGTGGAATGTAAGAAGCAGCATCACCGATGTAGAAAGAAAACACTTTCAAAATTATGCAAAATAAAGATCACGTAAATCAAGATAAAGATCTCATACATTTACAGAAAATTCCAATGAAAACTTTAGCATTCATCAAGATGGAGAGTATATTTACAGATAATATAACGTGCACTTATATATAGACCATATAAATATAAAAGTGCGCATCACCTCTCAACATGAGTCCAATGATACTATCATCCTGGTTATTGCTAAACTTTCAGAAATGCCTTTACATCCATCAGTAATCATTTTTAATAAGCATAAATACTAATTCCAAAAATTACAACTTTCCCATTTATGCCTTATATGCCAGGAACAGCTGAAGAAACTAAAACACTAAATTCGTACATAAACATGTCTGATGAATTAGTGAATTCTGCAGTCTCCAGTATAAATATGCTCATTGTATGCTGGAAAATGCAGTCACTACGCATAGAAGTATTTGCACATGCATTAAAATTAAATCATATGTAACAATAATGATCTAGTACATTCTCCAAGTCATGGTAGCATTGCATTGATCTTTTTTGTTTACAATTGAGGGGGCTCGGTAGCCGGAAACAGAACCAACTGACTACATTCGTAGTCGATCTCTGAATGCCTGCAGAGTTTGACTCTACAATGGGGTTCAATCTGGCCAAAGGCTCTTTATTAATGCCACCAAGAAATTCTGCATTCGCCTCCTCTATGGTGTTCTCACCACCACTTACCATCTGAGCCAGATTATTGGGTTGTATTGTAAATCTCATTCCCTAGAATTCTATTGCGTACGGTAAAAATAGAAAATAATAATAATAAAGATCACAAAAAACCTACCAATATAATGGCACACTACATTCTCTTCGGTGACAATGTGTCCTGTTCACCTCATTAGTATTTACTTCATGTAGATTGTTTTGTAGCTCACTAGCTGTACAAGGATATAAATTTAAGAGTTTAAATTTATGTAATTAAGTGTTAATTGGGTTATTACCTTGGCTGATTACAGCCGTTTGCTGTGTAGTTATTAGTATTACAGGATGTTTAGTTTCTGCTGCCAATATTTAACTTTTAAAACATCGTGGACTCGTGGCTATACTTGTAACTATTTATAACACTCTATGGTATGAAAACTAAGCAGAGTTCTCTCAATCTCTTAAACTCCTCATGGCATGAGAGCCTCTTTTCAATTCAAGTCAGCGGATCTGAAACGGCTCAATGTAGTGAGCATGAAAGCCAAGACGTTACCCTTTTTCCATTAAGAGAGGGCCTAGCTTGTTTGGCTTTTTAGCCTTCTTCCAAAGAACTAGAAGCAGTGATCAACGAACCAATCAACCTTTGTGCTGGCTGCTAATGTCAAAACCGAATATAACAAAGTAGTTGACAAAAAAAGCCTATAGATGACATCAACCAATGTCAAGACGGGAGAGTAACTGTTCAAAATCCCTAAATGGTTCAAACATGAGACTCCTTAACATGAATAAAGGGTGGTGTCTCCTCCAGCAAGTCAGGAGGCTATCCCTTCCAAGCACCTGCAATTGGGCCTGCGATTGCCTTTTTTTTCCCTATTTAACCCAATATGTAGGAGCACTACCGCATTAAGATAGTGCAATACACCCCAAAGGCCTAACCGGGTTTATGATGTCTAAGGTTGTTGAAATGCCTTGCTCAGCATCCCAGCTCTATTCCTTCTATGCCCGGAGACTCATGAAGAACGAGCCCTACAACTACCTTCAGCGACGCATGACCAACGAGTTAAAAGCCATAAAGTTGTTGGTCGGTGCTCGCTGCTCTCGACTCTTATAGGTCGTGGAAATAATCTTTTATGCCCGAACATTGATTTTCCACACATAACATATATCTTATTAGGAACCCAAGTAAGTAAATCTGAAATGCCGGTGTACTTACCCTTCCTTCTAACCTAAAGGATTGTCTCAAGAGTGATAGGTATAGACCTTTTCATCCCGAGACCTCGTCAAACATAAGAGCCTTTAAATACTCTCTATGCCCGAATATTCATTTAATCTGCCATTGTCTCTTGCTAACATCTTGCGTTGCATGTTTGCAATGCATCGAGGTGTGAGTCGTTGACTCACAATGCAATTTATCGACTTCCTCATGTGGTTGACTTTGAGGACCTTTGTCCCCTCCTACCTACCCCGAAAGGGAATCAAGCGAGGTCCTCGGACACGGAAGACGAGGGTCCCCAAAGCATGAATATTGTTGGCGCCGATGTTGGGTCTTCAAAGAAGTCTTTTCCGCTTATTCCTACCTCAATCCTTAGTTCAATGGACTCCACACAAAGGGCTCATGCCCCAATTATCTTGATGAAATCCACCACCGCCTCGCTTTTAAGAGAGAACCTTCAAGCTACTCTCGATCAAAGAAGGATTTAAAGCATGTTGTAAGAAGTGGGACCTTTTCCAATATATAATAAGGATTGAAATGTGATCGAGAGGATCAAATGAGCACCACCCACCATAGTGTCAACCGCTTTGATCATGAATGGCCTTTGGGGCTAGCAATGATGTTTGAGACCATCATGTGGCTCAGTCTTCACCGCCCCCGCCCCATCGAGGGTTAGGTTTTTGAGGAATAGTTGTCAATCGAGATCTTGACGAACTACTTCCATCAACGAGTTGCCACAACAATTACTTGCCATTTTCGTTTTACGGGTTGTTCCTTGTGTTGAATGAACCATATGTGCTATCATCATTTTGTAAATTGCACAATCGAGGCCGCATCTTAGAACTGTTTCCACAACACCCTTTCCTTCCATGAGAAACTTATTTAGAAAGCTTCAAGGTGACATAAATGGTCTAAAGGGTGCCTTCAAAGTTGCCAATGAAAAGAATGAGGAAGAGGATGCAGAGAGAGGAGCTCGAGGCCTAATGGTGGTTGTTAGAACAATAAAAAAATTGTATAGTAACCGAAAGAGGCCAAGGACACGATCATCAAAGAATTCATTAGCAACAAGTTTTTCGAGCTTGACAAGGGTGATGATGACCTTCATGGTAGAGTATGGCGTCACTCGGGGATCACTGGCAAGATGAGTTGAGCCTAGTCTGGACTTGCCCAAACTTCCTTGGAAAGGGACTACTCCAAGTGCAAAGTGCGAAGGAAGGAACTACAACATAAATGCATGAGCAAACCATATGGACTGATGATGTAAGATGGCGGGACGGGGAGGACATTTTCTACCCCAAGGCTCCTCGAGAGGCACGGGATGACAATGAAGCACTCCAAAGTCGGTTTGTTTAAGGGATTGAGTACGCCAACCCACCACCCGAGCCGCCCTTAGTTGTACCTATAATCGCCAAGTCTAAAGCTCCTCGATCTTTGGAAAGCGGTGTTGGTCCACCATTGACCAAGAAATCTTTACGCGTGTTGTTAACTTGATTGTTGATGTGGCCTCTTTTAAACATGCCAATGTTGAAGGTTGTCCTTTGTGATGTCCCGAATGATCCTGTTGAAGTTGACATGCTTGAAACAATTGCCGGTTCGACTAAGCTTATTGTTGTTGAGGCCCCTGATGAGCCTATTAAGGCTCTAACTGAGTTTGTAAATTCACAAACCGACCCCTAATCCCTTGAAGAGAGCAAGGTAGGGCTCGCAATAATTTTTTGCTAATAAATTAAAATATGTATTTGCTTCAAAACCTTTTCTAAGATTCCGAGCAATTCTGCCATTTGACTTTGTAGGAGGTACCTGCCCCTCAAAATGAATTTACTCAACCCCGAGTAAATTTGTTTTTGATAGTGGAGTTTTTTCATTAGATAAGTGTGAGGTCTTAATAGAGCATGAAGATAGAACCATCACAAATCTATGGCCCAACAGAGGTCTAAACTTTAGACTTTCAACAATTTCAAAAGAGTAGTTGAGGTAACTCTAATGACTTTCAAATAAAAGAGATCACTGGCTGACCCTAAACGCGATGAGGTGTTTATAAGACCATACATTTTTAAACCATCCGCTGGCCCAAATGAAACAAGTAGATGGTCTTTGGCGGACCTAATGACCTACAATAAAAGATAGATCAGTGGCCGACCTTAATAGACAGAAGTGCTCATCTCAAGGCCAATCGCAAAACTTGGAAAAGAAAAGTAAGGGGCTATTGCCAGACCTAATAAACTGAGGTCGGCTATGCACAAGTTCAAGGCAGTAGACCAAGGAATCTTAGGTCATTCAATGACCATAAAGGTTCCGAACTTGTTTGGGGAAAATTTTTTAATCTACACCAAGACCTTCTTAAATAGATTGTTGAGGATCAAATACGAGACCCTGCTCAATCCGATTTGAAGGTCTGATTCAAGACCAGCTTGGACAGATTTTTTATTCTGTCAAGACTGCTTCAGATGATTGTTGAGGATCTGGTCTGAGACAAGTTCAATCAGATTTGAGGCCCTGCTTATAGTGACCTTCCAATCTATGTTGAGACCTGCTTGAGTAGATTATTAAGGATCTGATCCGAGGCTTGCTCGATCAGATTTGAGGGTCTGGGTCAAGATCAGCTTGGACAGGTTTTCAAATTTTTGTTATGGCATGCCTGAATAGATTGCTGAGGAGCTGATATGACGCCGGCTCAATCAGATGTGAAAGTGCTAGGTGATGTCAAGGCGGACGGGGATTACCTGATCACCTAGGCAACGCATGGCCATGCAAGGCAAAACTCTTCCACATTTTTAAGTTTTCATAATTGTGTATGAATGCCGGAAAACACAAAAAAAAAAAAAAAAAAAATCCTTATTGTCAAACCAATGATCAATGAAAGTTTCATAGTTGTAAGCCTATGTGTAAGTCCATTGATTATCAAACAACTATTTGTAAGACCATGTGAAAAAATAGGCATGCAACTCTCATTACAAGAAAAATGTAATGGAGTAGTAATAGTTTCTTTAGCTAATCAAACATTGTTTTTGTTCTTCACATGTACATGGAAGAGGGAGACTTATATCCACAGCTTGACTCAAGCAACATTCTGTTTCCGAAGAAAGGGATTATTTCATTAAATCAAGTATCAAATGTCATTCAACAACAAAAATGTTTGGATAGGAGTTAAGTGTATTAGGATTCAGCCATTGTTATTAAAATAATGATGGTACAAGAGAATAATAAGGAAGGACACAAGGAAAAAGAAAAGGACAATTCAAACATAATGGAGCAGCATCCTTATAAGAAGAAAAAAAAAACAGAGATAACCTAAAATCATAACAATGGGCTGATTTGAAATTTACGTCTCTCTGCCCATCACATTCAGAAACTTGAATTATTAATTTCATTTGAGCTCCATGCAAGTTTTTGACATGTTAGTCTACATTCACCTCTCTAAGCTACATTAGGAATCTTAATTGTGTCACCGAGTTCCCTTTTCTATCAACACGGAAGATTTTTAAACAACCCTCAGTTCTTTGAAAATTGACTGCTTCAATTTAGTCTCAGCTAAATCGAAAACTGGAATCGAAAAATCTTTTAAAAAAGAAAATCATTAAATTCAATACCTACAATCATCTAGCATCACGATTACTACAAAACTCGGTCTTCCACCCCGCTGACAACTTGAGAATAAACCTTACCCATCTCAAAAGGGATACGAAGGAAAGATCAACAAAGTTAATAACAAAATTAACACCACACCGAAACACAAGCATTGCTCCTACTACGGCAGCAGCCATCTACGAAAATTGAATACTTTAACTTTGTTTTATCCAACACCATATCGAGCAACAATGTACTCTTTCAAAGAAAACTGATAGCCTATTTCATGTTGGACAAATAAGCAAACACTTGGAAGGAGTACATCAGCATGACCAAAAAAAAATATGCACACACACACTACGGGTCAATCAAATTCTTACCATTGTCAATCAGATAGCTAGCTACCTTGGCAGATGAACAATTTTGTCAGCGTACCTGTAAATTGACAAACCGGCAAAACATCAAATAAGCTAGTATGCGAGAATGGACTATCAGATAAAGAGGGGGAGGGCGAAATTGATCAAAACTGAGGCAACTAATTATCCGAGACAGGGATCCTCACAAACCTTGGAAGCAAATATACAATGGTTTAAATGCGATGAGATTGACAAGATAGCAAAAGAAATAGACTACGATGCGGCTGGTTATCACGTAAGGCAAAAGTGTATCGACGCGTATAAGTTTGAGGAGAAGAATCGTTGCGCATTCGCAAGATTTAGCCCTTGCTACTTTCTGGGCTAAAAGTTATACCCAGGGCAACTTTTTCATATGTTATGCATATTCCTATTCTACCCTTAACCCCCCGAATTGGAATTGAAATAGTCAACAATTTTATTATTTTTTTTTGTGGCTTTTTTATGTAATTCTAAGGAGTGGCATCGGGTCGGGACCCGACCTGTAAATCTTCTATCTGAAACTCGTCCCGACGAGATTCAGGATTCAATTTTTCTTCCCGAGTCCGTAAGCGTCGGGTCGCGACAATTGAGATATCCTAATGTTCGGGATCCGGTCAGGTCGGGAATGAATGTCCCGAACATATTATGTTAAATAATATTCATGTTAGTATAAGAAAACGACAACAATTACTTGATCAAAACAATAGTTCAAAAGTGATATGGGGAACCCGCATACAGTCTTACGGGCCTCGGTCTAACCCAGGGGCGGACCCACGTGCCCCAAGGGGGGGGCACGTGACCCCACTGAATTTTAATTTTTTTTTAGTATTAAAATTATGTAGTTTTGTTGTTAAAAAGTGTCATTTTATCGATAAAAATTGATGTTTTAGACCCCGTGACCTTTAATCGAATTTTTTTGGGATAGAAGATGTAGTTTTAGACTCCGGTGACCCCACTGGAATTTATTCCTGGATCCACCAGTGGTCTAACCTGATCAGAGGTCACCTTCACATTCATGTAACCAAGCTCCGCCTTCATCCTTCTTGTTTCCTGGAAGGATTCGAGTCACAAGACGGCGAGCCCATCGTCAAGCCGGACTAAGGTTACGCCTTAACCACACGAAAGACGCCGTGCACACGTACAGCCACCAAACGGATTGAAGGGAGACATGACACCCACTCCCAAGCCGAGAATCAATCAGTCCTCAGCGGCAAGATCATCCTCAAGAAGCCCGCACAAAGGGTAGACGACTTCAGAAAGGTCATCTCAACCCGGGATCTCGTCTTATGCCTAATCGTACTTTATTATGTCTTGTCACTATTAGCATAATCTTGCTTAGTCCGGTGCCTATAAATAGGAGTTGTATGTAACTCTCAAAAGATCCTATAATTAATGAAAAGCATGCCAAGCTCTGCCAATTCGTCGAGTCCAAGTTCTTGAATATATAACTGCCGGAAACTTAATATATTTCATACAAACCGCCGCAACAACCACCCACCTCACCGGAGAAATCATAATAAACTAGCCAGATATCCACACGGTTCAGCCGTTACCACCACCCTGATAGTTTCTGCAACATCAGTTGGCTCCGTTACCGGGAAAGATCATTCAAAATTAGACTTCTCCGGTCGTTACCACCACCTTGAAATCTGTTCTCACGGCGCCTCCGGCGAGTCCATCGCTTGCTGGTCCGGTGCAAATTTCAGGAAAGCTATAATTTTTGGGTTGTACGGCCTAAAGATCGGTGCTTTCAACATTCCTGAAGCTCAAATCAGCGTCTGGATCATCATTCGCATAGGAATCTCATTATTCCTCCTGAGCATACGTCGACAAAAGCACCAACGTGATATTCAACATCTCCAGCAAAGTTCTCAGCATTTCCAGGTTCATCACACTTATTAATTAAAGGTTGTCAGATTTTCTGGGCAAGTGACGGACGTTTTCTAGTGCTATACAATCCTTACCGGCAGTGTACCGGGTCAAATTATAGTGCTAGTGTGGTGAGTCAGGTGTCGAATCCTCAGGGAAACGTGGTAATTCTTTTAAGTGTGATTAAACACCAAACATCTATTATTATCTCGATCTAAATCACAGATTTTATCATACGAGTCGTTACTATAATAAACAGAAAATAATTTCATAAATCACAACTAAACTATTATTATATATATAAATACATAAATATATATAGTAATACATAACCAGTACAATATATATATATATATATATATATATATATATATATATATATATACCAATATATTAAATACTAATAATTATAGAACTAGCCAATATATATATAATTGAATTATTCAATCTTTTCGGTTTAACGGATGTGCTCGATCTTCCTTTTATTAGGTCCAATTGAGTAAATGAAACGGTGCACTCCTGAGGTTAACAATTCCTCCTCACACGAGCGTATGAAATTGTCATATGTCAATTTGTCATCAGTTCAATCTCCACAACTGCCCCATGCTAATATCAGTTAGTCTGAACAGGTACCGAGTACAAATCTACCCCGGATAAAAGAGGTTGTTCCGTTTGTCAGACGGCCGATGTTATTCAAAAGGCTCCGGTTGTCAGGCGGATCGATTTAACTTTCCTGTGTTAGTTTCAATTAAACTGTTGATTTTAACATTATTACGATCTTGAGCACAAATTTTAATAAGATTCATCTTTCCTAAGACAAATCGCCCGGATAGGAAATAGGATTCCGTTGTCACGCTTTAGACGGCCAATTTTACCTCCGGTTTTTCTATTATTTATCTCATATCCTAACTTCTCTCGATCGGTTCATCGTTAGGTTATATGTTGCGATTCATCTTGATTAATTACTTGAATCAATATTATCAATACGCTATAAATAGAAAAAGATTCAATTAACTCAATTTTTGTCAATTTTACTTAGATGACATTCATTTACCTAAAAGATCGAAATAATACGATTACATAACCTTGGCTAGTTATTAGATTTAGCCTAATAACATTATAACGATTAAAAGATAAAATAACAAACATAAATACTTTAGAAAATTACCCGATTACAAGCTGGCGATTCAGAGGTCGATTCTTCCGGACATTACAACGACTTCAACAACATTGATCTTCCGATAATTTCCGAGCATTACAACGATACTACTATTTATTTATGGCATAAGGCCTATATACATACATACTACTAAGAAAAGAGGTTTAGAAAATATATTGGTACCTTACTTTACATACCGCATAAAATGTCCATTTATAGGCGATTTTTCTGGCCGGATCGATCCGGGATCAAGGTCGGATCGATCCGGGAATAAAAACATTATCACTTGATTATTTTCTGCAGAACCATGTGCTAATCATCATTACTTCGCATTATTTGATAATCCGGATCGATCCGAGGTGATGTCGGATTGATCCGTGTAATTCTTCCAATTTTTATTTGAAACTTGATAAAATCATATCTTGAGTTGTAGATCTCCAATTGACATGATTCAAGAAGCGTTTGAAATCTCTTTGAAAGATCTAAAACTTTCATGAAGGACTCTTCTTCAGAAAATGCCTTTTTGATGGGCCATTCGTTCGTCGAATATATATCTCGATAATAGTATCATGAACCGTTGATCCCTTTGAACTTTTAAACTTGTGACACTTTCTTACTTCCTTCAAAAGATATGAATTGACTTCAAAAAGTGTCGTCACTCGGGGTCTTAAAATCTGCAACAAAATACCAAAAATACCCACGTAAATCTGACACGACACTCCGGTTACTAAACCGGTACAAAATTTATAACTTTTTATTACTTTTACTAAATTTTTATATTAATTAGTTGTATTCATAACTATCAATATTTCATAAGATTATCGTTATAATTTCTTATATTTTATATAGAAAGAGTCGATAAAATATATAATATATCGTAATTTTTATCATACAAATGTTATACAGTGATACCTGACATCAATATGCTTTGTGCCAATCTTCTTCATCACAACCCTCTTCTCATTTCTCAGAAAATGATACCTGACATCAATATGCTTGGTTCTCTCATGATGAACCTGATCCTTGGCTAAACATATTGCACTTATGTTGTCACAATATATCTCAGCCCGATCCTGATGCAACCCCAAATCACTGACTAGCCCTTTCAACCAGATACCCTCCTTAGCTGCTTCAGTAAGAGCCATGTATTCGATTCAAGAGTTGATAAGGCTACTATACTATAGCTCAAGAGTAGCTTTCGGCCGACCACCTTTGCATTTCCCAATGTAAACACATAACCGGGTCATTGATTTTCTATCATCAACATCACTGCATAATCAGCATCACAAGAGCTCGTGACTGCACCGTATCACCTCCATAAATGAGACCAACATCACTGTACCTCTCGGTACTGAATATCCTTTAACAAAGCTTTCTGTGTTCCTTTCGTGTTGAGCCATAAAACTCGCCGACAACACCGATCGCTTGAGCTGAGATCGAGGCCTAGTGCATACCATGGCATACATCGATCGCCAACCCGCACTAGCATAGGGAACTTTGACATATACTCCTCTCTTGGTGATCGTGAAGCATAAGCAGACAAATGAACATTTGATGCCATAGAGTATCTATTGGTTTTGCAGCGGACATCCCAAACTTGGACAATATCTTCTGCACATAACCCTGCTGAGATAAGAACAATTTCTTATGACTTCTATCTCTTCAGATCTCCATCCTCAAGATTTTCTTGGTTGCACCCAAATCCTTCATTTCAAATTCAGCACTAAGAAGGTTTTTCAGATTTTGAATATCAGACTTCCTTGCAGCAGCAATCAACATGTCATCCACATACAGAACAAGATAGATATATGATCCATATTTCAGCAGACTGTGGTATACACATGATCATAAGGACTTTGTAACCTCCTCGCAAGCATAAATCATCAAACCTTTTATACCACTCGCTTGGAGCTTGCTTCAAACCATACAATGATTTCTTCAACTTGCAAACATAATTTTCCTTGCCAGGAACTTGAAAACCCTCAGGCTGTGTCATGTATATCTCCTTATCCACCTCACCATGTAGAAAAGCAATTTTCACATCTAATTGCTCAAGTTCCAGATCCTGCTGTGCCACCATTGCTAGTAACACCCTGATTGAAGTGTGTCTGACCACTGGTGAAAATATTTCATCAAAGTCAACCTCTTCCTTTTGACTGAATCCTCTTGCAACCAAACGTGCCTTATACTTGACCCCTTTTGCCTTAGTTATTCCTTCCTTTTCTTGAAAATCCATTTACAAGTCACAACTCCCTTGTCAAGAAGGGTCATTTGACCAATTCCCAAGTCTAATTCTTCAACAATGACTCCATTTCATCTCCCATGTTTGCATGCCAGCGAGATGCTTCATACATGTCTGCGCTTCCTGTAAGTAGTAGGTTCAACCAACCTCTACCTCTCTCGCAACTTGATTTGCATATCCGGCCAAATCATCATACCCATATCTCTTTAGAGGTATCCCAACATTAGATCTTCTAGGCCTGCTGGCAGCTAGACTTTACTGATTAATGTTTGTATGACGCCCTACTGAGGTCTCAGTAGGCTGGCTTGGATCAGATTCTGGTTCATTATCTAGATTAGTATAATGTTGATTTGGATCCACTGATTGTTGCATATCAGTAGACTCCACCTGAAGCTCCATCTGTTTCTCAACACTATCAGATTCAACACTGGTTTTAGATTCAGTTGACCTCCCGACTGATGAGTTTAACATAGAATTTTCATCAAACACAACATCCCTGCTGAGGATTACACTAGACTTTGCTGATGACCAAATTCTATATCCCTTCACTCCATCGCCATACCCCACAAATACTCCCTTCTTGGCTCCAACTTCCCTTCACTAACATGATAGTAAGTTTGTACTCTCAAAACCCTTAGAATCGAGTAGTCATGGCTTGCTCGACCACATCTCAAATGGTGTCTTGAGATTGATCCATGTGTGAGGACTCCTGTTGATTAAGTAGCAAGCTGTTTTTACAGCCTCTGCCCAAAATCTCCTTGACAAACCAGCTTGAGAAAGCATACATCTTACCCTCTCGAGTAGAGTTTGATTCATCCTTTCAGCCTACACCATTCTCATTGAGGTGTATTCTCATGATATGATGTCCGGCAATACCCTCAATTGCACAAAATGAATCAAAATCATTCCAGTAATTCCGCACCATTATCTCAGACGAAGCTTCTTGATTTTCTTGCCTAACTCGATTCTCCACTAGGGCCTTTCACTGCTTGAAGTTCTTGAATGCATCACTTTTGTTCTTCATCATCACCACCCAAGTCATCCTCGAATAGTCACCTATGAATGACATAAAATATCTGTGACCACCCAATGACTCAACTTTTGATGGACCCCATCAGCCTGAATGGATATAATCAAGTGATGCCTTTGTGTTGTGCAACCTCTTTGAGAACTTACTTTATGCAATTTCCCAAACACACAATGTTCACAAAAGTCCAGATTCTTGACCTTATATCCCCAAGAAAACCTGCTGAAGAAAGAATCTGCATACCCCTTTCACCCATGTGACTTAGTCTCATATGCCCAATTGAAGTCTCTTTGAGATGGTGAACTAATGAGGATGCAATAAAGAAGAAGTGCTGATCTGATGAGATCCTTGCAATATATACAAGGTTCCCTCTTGATGCCTTTGAGGACTACAATCGAATCTTTGAAGACATTCAGTTGTCCACCTTCACCCTTGAAATTGAACCCCTTGCTGTCCAGTAGACTGAGAGATACCAAATTATTGGTCATCTGTGGAACATGTCTTACATTTTTCAAGATGGCTGAGAATTTACCATCCTTTGTCCTTAACTTTCATGAGCCAATTCCCACAACTTTGCAAACCTTGTTGTTGGCCATATAGATTTGACCACCATCCATCCGCTTCATAAGTAGAAAACCACTCCTGCTTGGACAAATATGGTAGGATGCTCCAGAATCAAGTATCCACACATCATTATGGTGTGTAGAGTCCCCTGCAACTAGAACCAGATCCTCATCAGATTGCTCAGTAGCTAAGGCTACTGTGCCAGAATTGCCTTCCTGCTGTTTCTTCTTCCTTGGACAATTGGACTTCCAATGTCCCTACTCCTTACAATAATTACAGACATCAGTAGACTTAGGACCTTTGGACCCGACTTCTTTTTTCTTCTTCATCGCCCATATCCTTTTCCACTATTGCTGCTAGCTACTAGCCCAAAGAGAATGATTGTCTGTCCCAAAGACCTTGTGTCTAAGCTTTCCTGGCATGTAAGGCGGACCTTACATCCTCTAAAGCTACTGTATCCTTCCCAACTATGAAAGTCTGCACAAAGTTTTCATATGATGCCGGTAATGACACCAACATGATTAGGGCTGCATCATCATCTTCCATTTTAACATCAATATTCCTTAAATCAAGTAATATTGTGTTCAACTGGTCAAGATGGTCCCTCAGTGGACTCCCTTCATGCATCTTCAAACTAAACAACCTTTGTTTAAACAACAACTTGTTGGTCAGTGACTTGGTCATATACAGGCTTTCAAGCTTTTTCCACAACTTGGCTACGGTGTCTTCCTCAGCAACCTCAGTGATAACATCATCAGATAAGCACAACATGATGGTTGAATGTGCTTTCTCTTCTAGACTGGCATAATCTGCTGCACCTGTATTTGGTTTGTCAGATGACTCCACAAACCCTGCTGTTTCAACAGTGCACGCATCTTGATTTGCCACAGACCAAAACTGTTCCTTCCTGTAAATTTATCGATTTTCACGTTTACTACTGAAATCTTTTCTTGCTAAAGATCACAACTTTATCACATATTCTAGCACCTTACTGAAGGTCTTGGTGAAGATGAAGTTGATCGTACAGATTGTTTTCTCCAGAACCTGTCTCTAATACCACTTGTTATGACGGATGGAGATAACTTCAGATGCAAGAAATAAAAACAGATGCAATCAAACGCAAATAATCAAAGGAGATAACAGAAAACAAAAAGAACACATATTTAACGTGGAAAACCCTCTCAAAGTGAGAGAGATAAAAACCACGGGCAGAAAAGAGATCTTTATTATTATGCACTGAGTTATAGATTTCACACACACAGACAATGCAACAACAACTGTATTTATAGGCACAAATCCATAAACCCTAGCCGCAAGGAATCTTTGTCTGATATGCCATAAATACCCCTACACGTGTCCTCCTTTTAATGACACTGTATAGCTGCCACGTAACAGATATAACAGACGTGGGACCCTGCTGTATTCCAGTACTCAGCAGACTTCACTCTGCTGACAGAAGCCTCAGTAGACTCCACCCTACTGATGCACATAATTGAATACACTTCTCAGCTGTCCATCACACAGCTGAGTCTTCAGATTGGTTCCACTATATGTAGAGTTTAAGTCACTTTACTGACAGCCTCCTCGTCAGTTAACACTTCAAAGTTATTAGAAGGGATAGCCCGGCTATTGACAAACCTCTTCCATTTCAGATACCACTGGCAAAGCCCAGAGAAAGTGCCATTATGAACAGGCTCCTCGTCTCTCTCTCAGGAAATAGCCTCGCATACGCATCATACCTATGAGAAAATAGGTTTCTTCATTATCAAGATCCCAGGCCGTTTCAAAATGCAGGGCCAGATCGAACTCGGGGGGTTGCAAAAACTCGCTTATAACGGCCGGAGTAAAACGCACTTGGATACCCCGGACGGAAACAGATGAGACTTCTTCGACTGATTGAGCCTCTGATTAGATGGCATAAAACTCGCAAACCAGGGTCAGGTTGCACCTTCCAATAGGATCAAGAAGAAAGTGGCACCACCCGGAGTACACCACACGGAATAAGGATCCGCTCTCATCAACATTGTTCAAATCCAGAATTCTCTCGGGTAAGTGCCTACGATTGACAAAGTAATCCCTATAATTCTGGATAGCTTTGACGGACGCCGTGCTAAAGAAGGGAGACAATAAATTAGGAGAGGTAGAGCCAGAGGAGGATGACATGATAAGATCAGAAATGAAAACACAATCTTTGGAAACTATGTTCTAGGCTCAAACAACCATGGCTCTATTTATACATAAAAGAAGAGGATGCACCAATGGTGGGAATTGGAAGGATCCTATAGCTACGGTTGATTGACTGCTCAAATTTAAAATTGAAAGTTGGGTCTATATTAATTACACTAATCAGACGCAGGTCCCCAAAATTAAATGTCTGACATAGAGGGAACATCTCCGTCTCATCCTAAAACCGACAAGCTCAATCTCGCCAAAAAGGGCAGAATTTTCGAAGTCACAATGGTTCTACAGTCTGTTGGTCCCTTGAAAAGGCTTTGGTTAAGTTTAGATAGGGTGAATAATCTTAACACTTAAAACTTTTGGAGTTAACAAACTCAAGAACCAAGCGACCTCCGATACTTGAGAGTCTCACGACACTCGGTAGTCTCGGCCGACCGCCGAGTTTCTTGAATTTGTGCAAATGGAAATATATCAAAAATTAAGCCTTATTACTTGTTTTTAAATATGATACCAAGTATTAGATACTCATGAGTGTATGTGTGTGATTCAGATTTGCTAGATTCGAGTAGATTGATGTGCTAGATAAACTAAATGTAGAATATAAATGCAGAAAGTAAGTAGGCATATTTTATAGTGGTTCCGTGTGGTGTAATCTGTAAGTCCACCTTCTCCCGTGATGTTGGAGGTAATTCACTAGAGATTCTTGAGGTAGTCTGTTACAAAAATCCCTAAGTTGCTTGTCCTTCACCAATAACTATGGCTTCACAAACCGAACACTTGGAACAGTAGGATTGTCTGCTCCAAAGTCTTCCACTGGTCCTTGAAGGGTAGGATTGCCTCTTCACCAGCTCCACCACAACCAACAGTCTTTCACACCCAAAGATGCTTCACTGTCTTCAGTAGATTTCTTGTAATAGAAAGATTGAATCAAGTAAGTGATTCAACTTTCAGCAGCTTGATCAGGATGATATGATCAGTAGCTTGATGTCTTCAAGTGTGTAAACTTGATGCAGCTTGAATGCAGATTACACTTGAAGATATTCTCTGGATCAGTAGCCTTATGCTCAGTAGGGTCAGCAGGGTGTTTGATCGATTTAATTCTGATTGCTCAAGATGGATCCTTATTTTTCTTCAAAAATCATCATCTGTATCTGAGTTAGGAGTCCTCTATTTATAGGTAGAAATCCTTGTGACTTATGTTTGAAATTCAAACATAGCCGTTTTGGATTTGTCTCCATCTTGACTTGCTTTTTCTGACTGTTCATAAGACTGACACTGTCAGACTCCTTTTTGAAAGTTTTCAGTCTGTCCACCCTTTGACTTGTATCTATTGGATAAAGGTCTGAATCTTTCCAACGTCCCTTTAATCTTAACCATTGATTTGTTTGATAAATCAGAGGTTGTTGGCTGTCCCTTTCTTTGTAATCTTCCAATATAGCCTTTGATTAAATCGAAATATGTGTCCAGCAGGTTCCTGAGAATATGAGTCTGCTGATATACACATTAGTAAGCTGATCCTTATTTTGCAGTGTTTAAAACCACTTCAGCTAACTGTCTTTTATGTAACTTTTATTTATGAAGTTAGATTACACCTATTTGAACATAACTAAGTTCCAATCACCACTTAACTTGTGGAACTTAGACCTTGTACACAAGGTATATGTAATCGATTTAGGTCATCTGCACTTCCTAAATTCTGCTCCATATCCTTGACTTTAATTACTAAGTTTGATCCCTTAGCCTTCAATAACCGAGTTTGATCCTCGGCCTTCGTCTTCAAAGAGTCCCTGATAAGTCTCATGACCAGCTACCCTCATTGATCTAGACTAGTCTCATTGATGTAAGTCGGTGACCTTTCTGATGCTTGTTTGATCAAACCTATACAAAATCAAACTCTAATAAACCTATATATTTGATCTAGACTTCTTTTTGCCTTTGCTCTATAACAGCTAGTCTGGCACTCATCACTAAAACTTAAAAATTAGTCCAACAATTTCCCCCTTTTTGGTGATGATGCCAATACCCTCCTTACAGCAACGCAAAAAGATTAAAAACAAAAACAGAACAAGTATAGTCATATCTTATTATAATCAGTTGTTCAAAAGTATTACAGTCTAGATACAACAAATGATAACACAGATAAAGTATGCTGATCTACTGTCTTCTTTCTCTTTTTTCCCTTGCCTTTTCTGTTTGCTCTTGATAGGCTCTTATCTCTCTGATCATTTCTCTTATCCATTCATTTTCAATCTGAGAGAAATCAATATGAGGATTCACTTGTTTCCACCAATGCCATGCTTTAAGTAGAGTAATGTTGATTTGATGTACTCTAAAGCCTAAACGCATGTATACTTCCTTGAATTCATTAAGTGACTCCTTTGCATTGGTAGTAGGTAAACTCCTTCCACCTCTACTACCTCTTTCACCTCTACCACCTCTGTGTGCAGCCCTCATGGCTTTAACCCTTGCTTCCCAAAACTTGAGTCCAAGAAAGGAGTTGAGTCCCTCATGGAAACCTTTATCATGATAAGGTCTTCTTTTGCTGTTGTAGACCTTCTTGTATTCTCTCGAGAAGATCATCGAAGAAGTGGAAGTCCGCCAGTGTGAGCTCCCTAAAAGCATTAGTGTCATCTTCCCATCTTTTCTTAGCAAAGATTCCGCGGCCCTCTTTTGCTATGCTTTGTTTGGCTCTCTTCCCCCTTATTGACATCATCAACAAAACGGGACAGCATGCCATGTACACTTTCTTGTGTGAACACTAGGTTGTTCAGTTGACCCTCCATAATTTCAGTCCTAGTGTCAACAGCTGTGATCCTTTCTTGCATTGTTTGCTCCAAGAGAGTTATCCTCTCAGTAATTTTAGGATCCAAAGATAGCAAAGTTGCGATGTTCCAACAGATTCACCACAAAGAGCTTAGGTGTCTCAGCAAGCTTATCAAGTTTCTGGTGAATGGATGTAAATTGTTCTTTCAGAAACTTGTCCTTCAGTGTATTTCCTTGCTTGATCCCCTTCACATCTTGAGCAAGGTCAGCAAGAGCATACTGGGTCGAGGTAATATTGGAAACAACAGTTTCAGTAGTTCTTCCTCTATTCTCCACTAAATTCATTAAGTCTTCAAATCTCTACTCTTGCCTGTCAAGTTGAGTTCTTAACCTAGTAATGTCATTTCTGACTGTCCTCAATTCATCCAAAACCTTTACTGGTACTCCACCAGCCATTCCTCCAGCCATATGTCCAGCAGCTTCATCAGTAGGCTCTTCAACATTGTATTATGCCCTCTATCTGCTGACAACCATGGCAAAGCTCATATCTCCTCCAGCAGGGTTAGGTCCTTGGAATTCCTCCAGAATAGGATCAAGAGCAGGCTCTTCAAAAACTGGTACAAATGCCTGTTGTGGTTCTTCATCTATATGTTCTTCTTCAGGCACTTGAAACTCTTCATCACTGTAATCATAGTCCAAAGAATTTGCTCATCCTCATCAATAACAATCTGTCACACCATCTTTCCTTCAAAGTGACCTTTCCTCCAAAGAGATCCACTACTGAACTGTTCTACAACAACAAGCAGGGGTTTCCTCCAAACCCATAGATAGTTTCAACCTACGTCCAGGTGCTGTTTGTACCTCAGCAACCTGTACCTCATGTTCCAACCTTTGTCCAGTCTTTGTTTGTACCTCAAAGAACTGTACTCACCTGCTTTCTCGCTTTTTAAGGTGTTGTTCGTACACAACAACTTGCATGCAGGAATACATCCATATTCTCTTTTGAAATTCCCCAAATCGTAAATCCTTCTTAGAAAATTGGCGTCTTGGATAGAGTGTCCTGAGTATCAATCCAGTCTTGATATTGAGCTGAATCCTCTGAACTGATATCAGGTTCACTGAGATCAGTAACTCTTTCATCATCCAAGTCCACAGTCTGCTGATCATCAGTATGCTCAGCAGGTTCTTCAACAAATAAAGTGTCTATCTCACCAACCATCCTGTTTGCACCAATGTGTATTCCCTCATTGAATTGTGCCTCCAGATATTCCATGGTGAGATTTTCCACATCCTCATCCATTTGTTCAGTCTGCTAGCCCTCAGCAGACCTACCAGCATCAGTGGACTGTTGCATACTTTGTTCATTCAATAAAGCAGTCCCACTGCTTCCTCCTGGACCAGAGAGGAAGTCATCACTAGAATTAGATGATGAATCATCACTGTCTGATTCATCTCTGGTGTCTCTGAACTTGATACCCTCTTCCTTCTGTTGTTCAACTATATCTAGCAAATTTTCCATTCCCAATTTCTCAAAAGCCCATTCTTCAAAATCTGTCATTAGTTCTGCAGCTGGCTTTTGTCTCTTATAGAACCCAAATTTCCATTGAAAGTAGTTTGCCACCAGTAGAAGTTTAGGATCAACATATCCTTCCTTATTCTTCTTCTCCTTCCTTTCAAATGGCATGGTTGGATTTCTGAGTGCAGTTTGATTAGCTTGCTGACCTCCAAAGGTCTCAACAAGCAAGTTAAGAGTCTCTTCAACAGATGCTTCTAGGTCAGTAGGTTGCTCAGATTGTATGTTAGTGCCTACTACCTCCATATGTTCCACACTTGCTTCCCTCTGACTTACATGCTCATCAGCAGGGTTAGCAGCAGACTGCTCTTCCCCCCTGAACTATTGCAGAATTTGCAGGGTCTTGTACCAATGTTTCAACTTCCACAGAAGGTGTAGACTCAGTAGTCTGTTGTGGCTCTTCAGCAAGTTGCTCAACAACAACTTGTGCAGTTTTAGTAGGCTCAGCAGCCTTCACTGGGGAGGATTCAACAACTTCAATAGCAGGCTCGGTTTGATCTCATTGTGATTCTTCGAAGAGGTTGCTCATCAACAACCTCTACTATCTCGAAGAGGCTTAATAGTTGTTAGGGGCTCACTTTCAAAGCTTCTTCTTCTTCTTCCCTCTGAGCCTCCAGAATCCTTAACTGCTTCCCTTTGCCATATTTCTTTTTCTTGGCAATTTCTTTCATTCTCTTAGAAAGTTGCTCTGTTTCAATTTCAGCATCTTTCCTCTTTTTACTGGCTTCTTTCTGTTGCTCCTTCACAACTTCAAAGAATGAGACTTCTTTTAGCAACTACAAAGCAGGTCAGATTCTCAATCTCATCTGGTCCTCAGTGAGACTCAGTGATCTCTTCTGTTTGCCTCCTTGTCTTTCTAGGCTTTAATATATCAGTTATTTTTCTTGTGTCAGCAGCCTTTCTCTTTTCAGTAACCATCTTAGGTGCAAAGAGTTTAATGCCTTTCTTAACTCGCCACCACCAAAGATCATCATCTCCACCATCACCATCACTTTCAGTAGCCTCTTCATCCACATCTTCATCATCATCTAGGCCAGGAATAGGAGTAGCAACTTCTGGCTTGAATCTGGATTTGTTAATCTTTTCAGATAAAACATTAGGTATCTGAAGATGATTCAACAAGGTCTGTATCAGTAGACCTAAGGGCTTGACCTTGGACTTTCTTGTACCATCTCTATCTTCAATACACACCTTCTTCATGTAGTGTATGAAGAATCCAGCCCAATCAAACTTCATGCTCCTGTAGATGATGATCAGCAGGTCTATTTTGGGTCCAGACAGTGTATCTAGGCTTCCAACAAATCCCAATATGGTTTTGGCAATCAATTTGCTCGGCAAGTTGTACTCATAACCAATATATTTCACATTAATTCCCAGATTTGAAGCAATTGTATCATCTGTCTTTATTGAATCCACAAACCTCATTCTTGGTAGATTCATTGCTTCTGGATTGGTGGGTGCATTGTTTCTAGGTGCAAATTTAAATACCTCTCTCAGTAGGTATGAAGATATCTCAATCTCTCGTCCATTAACAGTTGTAGTGATGGCCTCTCTGCCTTTATGTATGACAATGTTTCTCCAGAATTCTAACACATTCAGATAAGAGATTCGTTCCAATCTTCTGTTGATAACACCTTCTAACCCAGCAAACCGTCTGATTCTTCGTCCAATATTAATGGCTAACTCAGTAGAGTGACAGTCAGTCACATAACCTCTTACGCTTTGACTGGTGCCAATATGAACATCATCCTTCTTTGCCATTGTTTTAAGAAAAAGATGAAGAAGATAGCTTACAAATCTGTGTTCACACAGTTTATACGCAGGGAAAAATCAATATGAATATTGAAAGTTACTTCTGTGTAAAGGTTTGTATATATAGATAGATGTAGTTGTAACTATCAGAGCACGTACAGTGGTATTAACCACGATTAAATCTGAGTGAATGTTGTCTTGACACGTGGCCCATTACTTTTCCATAACGTTTTGTAACCGTCAGATCATGTAACTTTGGTTACAAGGATAAAATAAATATCCTGCCATTTGCTTTTTGACTTTGTAAGTTTGACTATGTAACGTTTCCTTCAGTAGCTTTGTCATCAGTAGACTTGGTTCAAAGAAATCTGCCGATAAAAGGTCTCAAGACCTTCACTTGTGAGTTACTCACTTTGATGTTTAATTCTTACGTGTTGTCCAATTGATAATACAAGATGAAGTTTAATACCAATGACTGATCTGTCAAGTGAGCTCACCCAACATGACAAAGACCAATCCCTTTGGCAACATTATTTGCTCAATTGTCCAAACATAAGTACATGGAATTGTTGATACCAATGACTAATCTGCTAAGTTAGCTCACCCAACATAGCAAAGACTAATCCCCTTGGTGAATTCCAGTACACTGCTGATAAAGTTTATATCAGTCAACTTTTATAATTCCAAGTTCAGTCCTTAGTTTAGAAAATCTTTCACTGTCCAGTGGTTTAGTGAAAATATCAGCAAGTTGATCTTCAGTAGGGATGTAAAGAACCACCACATCTTTCTTTTCAACATGATCTCTTATGAAGTGATGTCTCACATCAATATGCTTGGTTCTTGAGTGCAAAACAAGATTTTCTGTGATTACAATTGCACTTGTGTTGTCACACATTATAGGAATTTCTCTTTCTTCAATTCCATAATCCCTTAACTGTTTTCTTAACCAAAGTATTTGTGCACAACAATGTACTCAGCTTCAACAGTGAAAGTTGATATTGAATTCTGTTTCTTGCTAAACCAGGAAACCAGTCTATTTCCCATTAACTGACAGGTTCCTGTGGTGCTTTTTCTGTCAATCTTGCATCCAGCATAATCAGAGTCTGAGTAGGATATAACTTTGAAGCTTCCATCTTTTGAATACAATATCCGTACTCCCAAAGTCTCTTTTAGATACTTGAGAACTCTGTTGACAACACCTAAATGGATTTCTTTAGGTTTTGATTGAAATCTTGCACAAACACCTACAACAAAGGATATATCAGGTCTGTTGGCAGTAAGGTACATCAGACTGCCTATCATCCTTCTGTATAAGGTCTGATCAACATCTTTGCCTTCTTTGTCTTCATCCAATCTAATATTTGTGCTCATAGGAGTTGATACCTTGGTGCTGTTTTTCATACCAAATTTCTTCAGTAACTCCTTGGTATTCTTGGTTTGATGAATGAAGATTCCGTCTTTCATTTGTTTGACTTGCAATCCCAAAAAGTAGTTCATTTCTCCCATCATACTCATTTGAATTTACTCTTCCTTAGATTTGCAAACTTTTCACATAGCAATTGATTTTCAGAACCAAAAATTATGTCATCAACATAAATTTGTACCAGCAGGGTGATGTTTCCTTCATTGATTCTAAAAAGAGTCTTATCAATGGTGCCTTTTGTAAAACCATTGTCCACCAAGAATTGAGATAGAGTCTCATACTATGCTCTTGGTGCTTGTTTTAAACCATAAAGTGCTTTGTTGAGCCTGTACACTTTATCTTCTTGATCTTTAACTTCAAAACCAGGAGGTTGCTGAACATACACCTCCTCTTCCAGAATGTCATTCAAGAATGCACTCTTGACATCCATCTGATATACTTTGAAGTTTTTATATGCAGCATATGCCAAGAATAATCTTATAGCTTCCAATCTTGCAACAGGGGCATATGTCTCATCAAAATCTATTCCTTCTGCTTGAGAATAGCCTTTTGCAACTTGTCTGGCCTTATTCCTCACAATGGTACCAGATTCATCCAATTTGTTTCTATATACCCATTTTGTACCAATTATATTTGCATGACTAGGCCTTTCCACTAGTGTCCAAACTTGATTTCTTTCAAATTCATTCAACTCTTCTTGCATAGCAATTATCCTATCTGGATCTGAAATTGCTTCTTCAATAACTTTAGGTTCCATTTGAGATAGAAAACAAGTAAGCATAGCTTCTAACTTTCTTCTAGTCCTCACACCTTGATGTATGTTGCCAATAACTTGTTCAGCAGGGTGATCCCTTAACCATTGTGGATTCTGGTTAGATTGATTTTCTAGAACATCATCTTCAGTAGGGTCTGCTGTTTCTTCAACAGGGGGTTCAGCAGATCCTTGAATTGCCTCAGTTGTTGCATCAGTAGTGTTACCAGCAGGGTGTTCAGCAGGGGTAGAATCAGAAACCTTTAAGTCATTGAATCTTTCCAAAATTTCAACACATTCTGGATCAGTGACTTGTTGATTCTCAGCAGGTTCTGAAGATTTATCTTCCATACCAGTGAACTTAGGTTCATCAAATACAACATGTATTGTTTCTTCATGCTTGATGTCCTTTGTTTGAGACCACGAATGCCTTGCTAACTGAAGAATATCCCAAGAAAATTCCTTCATCTGATTTTGGTTGGAATGTCTTCAATTGTTCCTTATGATTCAAGATAAAACACTTGCTTTCAAATGGATGGAAATAAGATATATTGGGTTTTCTTCTATTCCAAATCTCATAAGGTGTCTTCAACAGCTTCTTGTTCACTGATGTTCTGTTTTGTGTATAGCATGTCAGATGTATTAACTGCTTGATTTAATATCGTTCAGTAGCAATGCTTCACAAATCATAGTTCTTCCGCTTCTTTTAGAGTTCTATTTCTTCTTTCAAAGAACCCCATTTTCTTTGAGGTGTACCAAAGAGCAGCAAGTTGATGTAGTACACCATTACATTCACAATATTCTCTTATAACTTTATTGAGAAATTCAGTACCCTTGTCTGATCTGATTTTCACTACTGTCACACTTTTCTCATTCTGTAATCTCTTCAAAAGTTCAGGCATCTTTTGAAGTGTTTCACTTTTCTTGTTCATGAATATCACCCAAGTGTACCTTGAATAATCATCCACAACTACCAAAGTGTACTTCTTTCCTGTAACACTTGTTGGTGTAACTGGTCCAAATAGATCCATGTGCATCAGCTCCAAAACTCTTTTAGTTGATTGTTTAGTCTTTGACTTGAAGCTTGACTTTGTCTGTTTACCTTGCTGACATGCGTCACATATAGCATCCTTCTTGAATGTGATCTCAGGTAAACCAATCACCAATTTCTTCTTCACCAACTGATTGATATCATCAAAGTTTAGATGATTCAACTTCTTATGCCAACCAATTAAGTTCTGACTTGGTATGCACAATCAGGCAAGTTTCTGGAACAGCAGTAGACCAATCCACAACATACATGTTTTGTTGTCTTCTTCCAGCCAACACAACTTGATGACCTCTCTCACTAATGACATTACAAGTGTTTTTGTCAAAAGTGACCTTGTATCCCATGTCACAAAACTGTCCAGTGCTCAGTAGGTTGTAGTCCAGTCCTTCCACATATGCCACATTCCTGATTGTTAATCCATTTCTCACAAGTGTGACATATCCTCTTGTATATCCTGGTGTGTTCTTGTTTCCAAAGTTCACTCTTGGACCATCTTTTGCCACAAAGCTTGACAGACAGTGTTTATTCTTTGTCATATGTCTGGAACATCCACTGTCAAAGTACCAGACACCCTACAAAACAAAGTTAGTGCATTTTAGGTACCCAAACCTGTTTGGGTCCATAATGGTCAGTGGTAAGCATGACCCTTGGCAAGTTTCCATAAGGTCTTCTTTGAAAGGTATCATACTTTGGTTCATACATGTATTCCACACATCCATAAGGTCTAGCAATTGGTTGTGTAGGATTCACATATGCTTTCTAGACTTTTGGAATATAATGCTGTTTAGAGTGATTTCTTTTGTTAGAAGCACTAGGATAACCATAGGTTTGCTGTCTGTTAGGAACATCAATGTAATATGGAGTCTGCTGAGGTCTTGTATAAGTCCTCTGCTGATTCCATTGCTTAGGTTTTACCCTAGCAGTATGGTCATATCTGTTGTTTCTAGCAGTAGGTGCAGGAATATTCCAATCATCATCAGTAGAGGAGCAGTCTACTTTCCCCCGAGATAAGTATCCTTGAATGATTAACATTTTTGGATTTAGGATTCTTATTCTTGGAATATTTCTGGTTTTTCCCTTTTTGTGGTCCAGCAGACTTGGTAGCAGGTCTAGAAGGCACATCAGTCCTATTTTTAGATTTATTCTTTTTATTAGGAGCTATTGACTTCCTTGACTTTTGATTTTGCTTCCTTGAAGCTTTCTCAGTAGGCTTTAATGCCTCAACAACTCTTTTGGGAGTTGGATCTTGAACAGGCACAAACTTAGGACCAATTCTGGTACTAGGTATAGTGACCTTACTGGATCCACTCTTATTGGATTGTTGAGTTCCAAATCCAAGCCATGTTCTATCACCATAAGGCTTTCCAGATTTGAATGCAGTGGAGGAACAAAATGGTTCAGCAGACTCAGCAGCCACTGAATGTTCAGCAGGCTTATGCTGATTCTGTCTGACTTCTTTTTCCTTTCCTTTGAGAATTCTTAATTCAGCATTTAATCTTTCAACTTCTGATTTAAGAGCTTCTTTTTCAGCCTTCACAATCTTATAACCAGATTGTATTATCCTTAGTTGATTAAGGATGGCATCCAAAGTTTCTTCATTGTCAGAATTTTTAGGATTTGAACCACAAGTTGATTCACAATCACTTCTAGCAGGAGTGTTTATAGATACAAAATTGTATACCTCCTCTATTTCATCCATATTAGCCATTAAAGCATAATCTTCCATCTCAGCAACAAGTGCAGTATCATCAGATTCATTTCCTTTTTCTGATTCTACTTCATATCCTGATTCATCTTCAGCAACCATAGCTTTCTTTCCATGTCTTCTTTGTTGACTTTTGGTCTTCAGTAGGTCTGGACAATCAGGTCTGAAATGTCCAGGCTTCTTGCAATTAAAGCAAAGATAATCAGGTTCTTTCTTCTGTTTTAGTTTAGGACAGTCAGGTTTGAAGTGTCCTAGTTTCTTGCAATGATAGCACAAGTAATCATTATCTTTCTTTGATTCATCCTTTTTCTTTTCACTGAATTTCTTTGTGAAATTCCTTGGAGAACCCTTTCGATTTTCATCATCCCGATTTTCTTGCTCAAGTAGGCAACCGCTGCTCTTGCATCTCATCCAGTAGATCATCTTGAGCTCTGATGTTTCTTCTTGATGTGAAGCAGCCAATGCAGTGGTCTTTGGCTCTTCTTTTTCAGTTTCAGGTACAAGCTTTTTGCTAAATTCGTAGGCCTTAAGATCTGGAAACAATTTGAAGGTGTCTTCTTCATGCAAACTCCTCATTTCTTCTATGGAAGTCACCTTCATCTCCCAAACTTCTTTTGCAAGTAATGCTTCCAAGATTTTTGAGTTGATTTCTTCCTGTGAGTACTGACAGTAATACCATCCGCAACGGAAGCGATTTAAGGATCTAGATCTATAATTTACAAGTAATAAAATAACTAGATCTACATCTACAAGGGGGTTGTAGAACATACCTCTTGGATCTCAAAATCCAAGTAGAAGAGCCGCAATAGAAATAACAAACAAAGATGTGAAGAGCACCACGATCTTCCATACGTGTGATCCAAGCAACTCCAGGTGGAAGGAAATTCTCGTCTCGAATCATTCCGATATGCTACCCGGAAAACCTCCAAGATTTTCCCCTAAATCTCCCCTTGACCGAAAATTCTTTTCTCCTCTCTAAGAGGTGAATGTCGAAAATACTAGTGTGTGTATGAGTTGGGAGAACTCTCTTTATATAGAAGAGTAATCCTTGTCCTCCAAGGATTTAATAATTAATACAAAATCAATTATAATAATCCCATTAAATAAAAGATAATCCCATAATATTTTAGAACAGATCTAGAATAATATTCATCTTTATTTCTTACCATAAATATTTATCCAATAAATATTTTTTGCACATGTCTTATTAATCACAAGAAAACTAATTTCTTGTTTACTAATACATGCTTATGGCCGAAATTTGCCTCTTGTGACATAGTCACAATAATTTCGACTAACACACCAAATTGGGCCAATATTATGAAAAATGTCTTTTTCACATATTTAATTATTTAGCCCAACTAATTTAATAGTCCACTAAACAATTAATTCACATATCGTTTTAATTAAATTCTAACAAGAACTAAATTAAAATTATTAGGATTCGACGTCCGAGAATAGCTATGCTATATAGGAGGCACGTCGGGGATCATGGACTAATAATCAGCGGCTCCGATAAATCAAATAAATAATTATCTTACGAACAGAATAATTATATTCGATAAATCAATCACAGGAATATGCCACCATAATCCCGTGACTGCGCTCCTCCGATTATGAGATTATATTTATCTCCTCACGTGAATAATAATAAGCGCCCATTGATATAATCATTACATATGGATTAATCCTCCATAGATTATTTCATTCTAAATCGGGAAGTTACCGTTAACCCTTTTTAGAACCTCTTATCCTTATTTACCATTAACCCCTAGTGATCAATTAATTCATACAACTCACTGGTAGCTAATCAGTGTAATATGAAATCGCGTGATCGATCAGTTTCTAGGATTAACAAATAAGGGAACTGTCCATCTACTTCCATAAATGGAAGGAATGGATTCCGTATCTGTGATAACACAGACTACTCACTCAATCCAGTACAATGCCAAGATGGGGTAATTCAGATCACAGACTCAGTGTAATCCTTAACCGTCAAGTCAAACCTCATAATCGATTCAAGCGGTGATCGTGATCACCTCGGGATTAAGATATATCCATAAATATGATCATCGATTGATTCAATAAGACTTTTCGATTACGGAATTATATCGTGAACTCTAATCAAATCGGTCCAGCCCTATATGATATATCTATCATATATAAATGCCTCACTAGGTTCTCTTAACCAAAAGTCCGGATAAGACAATCACACCTATTGTGTTCTGGGCGCATTAATAGCACGTTAAAGAAGAGACCCGATACTCTCGATTAACTTCACTACGGGCTAATTGTATTTTAAGTACATCTTCACTAACTCAATCCTCCCGTGTATATCCCATACACTGAGTTAAGTGATTACATAAACGATATACTTTAGGGTTTTCTGTAGTGTAAATACTATTGTCACATCGGTGAATATGAGAATAATATCATTTCATTTATTAAATAAAACAATTATAAAATTGTCTTTCAGGCATTACACATAACAATCTCCCACTTGCACGAAAGCATGTGATTAATTATTTTAGTGCACACCATATTATTTAAAATACAACAAACTACATCTCCCACTTGCTCTAAAGCAATGGAGACCCATCCCGTATTCTAGTACCCATTAGCATATCATAACAATTGTAGATTACAAAGTACACTCCTAGTGTGCCGTCGTAGGATAGGTCAGTGACTCGGAGAGTACCTACATCTAAATATCATGGGTCTTAATGATTAGTCAAGTTGTCGGCTCGAGACGATCCGTAGAATCGAAACGTTACCGGTCCATCTAATCATGTGGTACTTTTCCAATATGCTTTTGACCTCTAGTGATTTCGAAAATCCTTATAAGCTACCCCTTCATCGTTTGCACAATGATGTGGTATCGGCTTCCAAATCTAGAATCACTCCCAGATATAAAAAGGAAATCCTTAAGCTATATCGCCTCTCTAGCTACTACAAAAGCCGATAATCACCCAACTAGTTAAAGTCGAGTTGGCATTGCTGGACTCCTCCAGGCAATAGCTTCAACACAAGAGTAAACACTGAGCCCGAGATCGACTTAACGATCATCCTCAATTTGACTTAAAGTCAAAATCAGTGTATCACACATATCCAAGTTCACACATGAATATGTCCGCATATTATTCCTTGTTCTCTTCAAGATACTAAAGGACATGCTAAACTTGCTTTGTTAACCGACGAATCTAAGATTCGATCAAAGTTGACGTTCATTAACCTGTCCATCTCTTACTAGAAAGAGAATCTATCCTATTTCTCTTGATCCGAAGATTTAGAGAGTCATTCCTGAGGCATAGGGTAGAACTTCCTCGTTGAATGTTGCATGCACAGATGCATCATCTTAACCAATAAGATGGATGGGAAACCAGTGACTGATTCTAATGAATTCGACCAAGTCAAACTCTTTAGGATGTTGTCCAAGTCTCTGTTGCAGAGAATTGTGGCATTGTCAGATTCTGACTTCAGATAACACACCCATGTTGATTCCAACTGGTGCAGTGTTATCCTTCACAAACACTAATATATGTATATATTCACTACTGTACTAAAATTGATATCCAGTCTACAAAAGACTTATCAATATTCTGGTCAATTCCATATATTGTAGAAATATTGACTTCGAGTGACCGAGAGGTTTGCTTTTTATCCACAAAGGATATAAGACTTGAAAATAATCCTGTCATAAGTTCATAAGGCAATACCCTTCTGTTTCGAATGAATCCAGACTCCGTTTGTTTGGCAAGAAAATCTCAGGGAATCACCCTTATTTTCTGCTTTTGAACGAAATCATACAATACTAAGTGGTAAGAGAGTCCAAGGTCTGATTAACTCTCTACTTCTTAGGGAATTACCCCTAGACCACTCAAGCTTTTCTCTCGAAAGAAAAATTTCCTATTCATTCTACTCTTTTCCGTGTAGATCCAATTACTCCCACTTTGGGCCTCGAGGCGCTTCTGTGGTTCTACAAGAGCATGAACAATTGGAGTACCGAACTCCATTCACAGTGGTTATGCTATTAAACCAACCTCTATTATCGTAAGCCTATATCGCTCACAAAAGAGCCATAGGTCATCAATCGATCCTCAGACTACAAAGTCCGCAGAACCCGTAATGGGTAATGGATAAACCATACTCCCAATACTTCTTTGGGTGGATCAAATTCGATCTAGGTTAGTAGTATTTAGTGTTATCACCAACAACCGATGTTGGATGTGGTCCGATTTTAATCGGTTAGTAATTACCTTGAGTAAACGTACTTCAAGGTTCAAGGTTTTCTTTGTTCATGGACTCTATCAGAAAAGATGCAACAAGATAATCGTCTCTTCCCGATTTCAAGAATCATATATCTAACCTTTATACACAATAGCTTAAAAGATATATCACGAATGGTCATTGACCGAACGTATGCGCGAAATTCCCAGTCTTACCTTCAAGCACCGTGTGCTAAATGCTTATATTTATGGAAGTGAACCGAATCCACACTTTATCCGTAATTTCCAAAGCATATTCTAGGTAGACTTCTCGGTCTTACATTTCAATGTAAACCGTTATTTCACTTCCCATATCTTTATTGAGTTAAGCAGTGTATTGTAGCACATCTAAAACTATATAAGGCAATTTAACGGTTTCTCACTTAGTGAGAATATGTCACAATGAGGTAAATTTGAGCATCGCCTCGAGGACTATGAATGGCCTATTCCGAGTATAGAATACTCTATCTCTGTTGAAAGCAGAGAAACCTCAAAAATATTTTGGATAAACTTTCCGGAGTGTTTGAATAGTTATCGGACAAAGTCACTACTGGAAGCTCCTACTAGCTTGTATCTTTCATCAGACCCCGAAGGTCGTCATGAACAAGCTATGTTACTTCTTTATAACCATTATCCATTCCCGATGGAAAGGAAACTTAGTCATTGAACCTTTGAGACAATATAACTAGACTGGGAGAAGGAATCACCCTGAGCCAGTCTTCAGGTCTTGTCTTTTAGGGACTATGCACTAACTATGGAATATGAAGAAGCGTTTATCTAATTATAGAAACCAATTGCTTTTAATAGTTCTTAAGATGTGTTTTATATACATATTTCAGCAGTTCTAAGTGGTTTTGACTTTATCAAACAAAAGTCCGAGTCTTGGATTCGTACTACAAATGGTATATTCACTTTCTATACGACAAACAAATTATCGAATAGATGGTAAATCCATTAGTTCAAACGAATCTTAAATAGAAAATAATTTTTCCGCGATATCCAAGGATTGAATCCGAGATTCATTTCCTTATATCACTCTTACTATTCTAGCTAAAATTAACTGCCCGTTGTTTACTCTTTTAATCGTTAAATGCACTGCTACCTTGTTCTTCCAAAGAACGTAGCTCGAGAAAATCGCCAAGGATTCATAGGTTGGTGATGCAAAATCACTGTCTTTATCCTATGATTTTCGATTAATTAATTTTCGTTCAAACCTTAAAGTTTTCTCGGTTTACATGACTAACACTTTTAGACATATTCTCCCATTCTTGACTTTCCGTGAATGAAAAGCTTGTTTGAACCAATGTTCGTTTAAGTAGACACTACTCTTGAATCGTGTGATGTCTATGTCGAGTGTTACTCGTCGGGACTTCTCGGATTTTCTAATATACCAGAAAAAACAATAAATCAAAACATTAAAGCTCCCACTAGTTTATCGGTTCCAAATACCGTCTAAAGAGAAATGCTTTATTATTATGATTTTCCGATTTTTTCGATTAGAAAGTCTTTCATACATAGTTCCAATGTTTCCAGAAAAACAACATATCATAGAACTCCCACTAGTTCATCAATTCCAAATATCGTCCAACTAGCGACATTTCATGACTTTCCGGTTTTTCAATTAGAACGGTTACGTGTGTAGTCAGTTACACTTTTCTAATGTTCTAGAAAAACAACAAATCATAAAGCTCCCACTAGTTCATCGATTCCAAATATCGTCCAACTAGCGACACTTCATGATTTTCCGATTTTTCAATTAGAAAATTACTCGTGTAATCACTACACACTCAAAATTCACTAGAAGAATTTCAAAGTCCGAAATCACCTTTGATCAAACTAAGTTTTTCTCCCGTTTGACACGAATGACACTAGTGACATACCTATATGTCACTCTGGTTTTTAAAAGGCTTAAGAGAAAATATCTCTTTCGAAAAATAATTGCATTATCGATTAACTAGTTCAACGTCCTAGTTACTTTCAACTTTTTAACGAAGTCAATACTAGTCAATTAATTTTTAAGCAATTTAGTAAGGGATATAATGCTGTAAATAAAATGACATATATTAATTCAAGTTTAACACTACTATATAAGTTTATTTTAGGAATTTTAAACTAAAATTAAGTCTACTCTACCATTCCAAGAGTTTTAACCTCGCATCTCGATGTCGCGCCAGGGTAGGTCAAAGAGATGACGGTTAAATCGAGACAATCTCATCAATGAATAACTTGTGAGAATCGAACATCCCACGAGAATCGAACATCCCTTTATTCATTGACTACCTTCCTTTTTTAGCCTAGATATTATCAAGAATATCTTTTATGAGTGTGACCCACTATATCGGATCTCTTAGGTATGCCCCGAGTGTGCCGTCTTAGGATAGGTCAGTGACCCGACGAGTACCCGGAAATCCTATCCTTTCGGAGACCAAGCCATGAATGTTGATAGGGGTGAACACCATCCTTAGGCGGACGAAATCAAAGCGCCGCGAGGCGTCACCCTTCTCTCACTTACTTGTATCTATAGTAGAGGCCGTGGGGTTGGCTGTCGCCTCCCCCGCTCCCACTCAATATTTTGGAAGTGGTGGTGGGTTAACTAACCACGTCTTTTTGATGTTAACATAAAAGCACATCAAATCAAGGATTCCGAATGGTGTCGGTAACGTAGGCAAGCCTACCCGTCCTATTCGTTGGAACATATGTGACAGTCGGACGAAGTCGGGTCAAGAGAGCCCCATTGAGATAAGAAGGAATCACCCCTCCTCTCGCTGGTGTATACGTAGCTTAGTCTTGCCGGACCCCCGTGCATACATCACATTAGGAGGGTTCAGTCGGTCGAGCAAAGCTCAGTTGACCACCTAACCTATAGGCGAACTGTTTTTATCCAAGATTTATTGTTCTTTTACCATCATTCAATCTCATAGACACTACGAATCAAAAACGCGATCTCGTTTGGGATTTTAAGGCGGTTCACCGAGAACACACACCGAAAAGGCTTAACGATTTTATAACCCGTCCTCGGATCTTTAATTAGTTACTAAATTAATTAATTACCACGTATTAATTAAATTTCAACTAATTACGCGAGTTTGTATACATGCCTATTTTAATTAACAAAATTAAAATTCTACATGTATGCATGGAGTGGATTTATGATATGATGCATGTCATGGCAATTCCGATTTTATATCTATTTTATGATCAAACACATAAAAAATAAATTGCGGAAAATTTAAACACCGAGATGGATCGTTGGTACCCCCGTATCTAACCTATTTTCTAAGGAAAAGTAAACATTTAATCTAAGTCTTCAAATCTCGATCTTCGATCTTGATCTTGAAACTTTCCGATCTCGAACCTTCGATCTCGACACGAACCACGAACGACGAGGAGATGAGGCCGTAATATACCAATATATTAAAATATATTTATATTACAAACTTGTTTTATAATTTTTTTTTGTGTACTAATTGCCCTCGGCAAACTTATCAAAAAAAAATTAGGATTTTTTTTTTCTTCACGGCTGTTATGCAAATATATATATACTAGAAGGGTGCACCGTGCTATGCACGGTGTGCTCTGTTTCTGATAGAATTTACGAGTTTGTACCTTACGGTGGTTGATTAGTGGTGTGAGGCGTGTAAGGTACTTGGTTTCGTGAGTGCGTTGGTTGTGGTGTACAATGGAAAAGTAATATTTATCATTCATTATAGGCATAGGCAACCCTTTTTTTAGCTTTGGTGAACTTGCTGAAGCCCCCCAAACGTTTTTTGTCTAGATGTTCATTGTTGTTGGTAATATATATAACAGTTTGACATATATCTATACAAAAGCGAGACTGCTATGGCGTTCTCGTTGTCAAACTGTACAAAATGTGAACGTGAAACATTCTTGAGGCTTTGTTATATAGCAAAAGATTGTCATTGGGCTGAGGAGTTTATCCTGAGTTGTGTAGTTTCATTGGTTGTGCCTTATCTAGGAATTCCAGTTTCACCTTTTTCATTGAGGAGGAATCTGTGGCCTGATGTGCTCTTTTCTCCTTCTTATAGCTGTCAGGTTCAGGTGTTTCTTGTAGAGTTGTTAGCACTTTCTTTCCTTCTTGTTTGTCTGTAAAGAGCAGATACAATGTAGTAGTTTAGTGGCTGTTTTTTATTATTTAAATGTTGTCTGAGAGTCTGAATTTGTCATGTGTTACCTAGAGTGCCCCCAACTTGTTTTGTGCTACCCTTTTTTTCAGATGTTGATGCTTCATTAATCTCAGATCTTATCCACTCCTAAACTGTGTATCTTGTCTTCTTGTCTGTGTATTTCTTGTTTGATGCTCTGATTTCCATAATTATTTTTGTTGACCTCAGCTCCTCGTTAGTCTTGGCAAGCAGATTTTGTATTTGCTTCAATATTGGTGCAAAAGTAACCTTCAATGTGTCTATCTATATGAGTAAACCAGCATATTTTGAGCCTTTAATTGCCTACCTGGGGATCCATTTCGTGCAGCTTGCTTGCTGTCTGTTGTAGGAGCTTTTCTGAACATTTGTCAAAGAATACCTCTGTGCTGGTGATTTTAACCTGTCTTCATACATCTTTGTTGCCAACGCATTGGCAGTTCCAGAAGCCTGTCTCAAAAGAGGATCATTTCCAACAATACCATTGCATTTCCGTTCACGATATGGAGGGGGGGCGTCTCTACGTTGTTGTTGCTGTTGTGGTTTCTGTTGTCGTTGTTTATCACGCTAACTGCAAGATCCATTTATTGTTGCTATTGTTGAGCTTGTCTTTGCATCAACAGGTTGTTGCATATGCGATTCTTCAGCCGCGAAAGTCTTTGTTGTTAATGGGCCTGGTCGCCTTTGTTGAGGGTTTTATGGGCGTTGGTGTTGTTGTTGGTGATGTTCTTGCTCCCTAGCCTTCATCAATTGAGTCTGTAATGAGCGAAAAACGATCAAAAATGTTTTCAGCAAAACAATGAACTAACAGAATACAGATTTTACAGCACAAGGAAGCCATCTAACAAGAGAGAGACAGGACAACGCAATATTTACAATAAGGAACACTTTTGGTCCCTTTTGTTTCACTTTTTTTACATTTCTATAACGTATGTTTCATCTTGTCACATTTAACCCCTCATCTATGCATTTCTTTTTATTTTTTAGTTCAATTTTTTCCTGTGTCAAAATTTTTATTGACAGCAGCATGACGTACCTTCAATGCTAGATTTTGGACACGTGGTACTTTGAACTAAAAACATAGGGGGAGAAATGCATAGATGAGGGGCAAAATTGCCAACATGAAACACTGTGGATGGAAGTGTAATAATTGTGAAACACGAGAGATTAAAAGTGTCTCTATCCCTTTACAAAAATAAAAAGTTGTTGAATTTCATTACACCATTACTAAATGATACCTTAAAAGTTTTCTAGATTAGTGGTTCCGTGGGTGCCTGAAACACCAAGTCACCCCAAATAAAGTAACTAAACTCAGAGAAAAGTCACATCCATGAAATAAGTCATTTCAAAGACGCCAATTACTCCAGAAGTAGGTCAAGCCTATGTCACACAGACACTATCCCTGCACCTACACCACCTATGTAAAAAAACGCAAAGTACAAGATAGGGCGACGTGCATCATACCTCAAAAGAGTTCAAAGTTTACGGATTAAAAAATTGAAACGAACACAAGTGACGCCAAAAAATTGCAAGTTAAGGATATTATCGAGCATGATGTGATTCCCATCGTAAAATAATAGCTTGCTTAAGTAGTCTTATAAGCATCAATATAATAACTAATATCTCGATTCCATTATAACATAAGCTCAAGATAAAGCATCACCACACAGAAACAGCAAAAATTTCCCATGTGTCAATCAACAAAGTAAAAAATGTTCAAACCTCAATGTACGATGCAGCAACCTCAGAGTGCTTCTCATTAGTCCGAGCAATGAATATATCCCAAAAAACCGACCACCATTCAAACAAGAACCCACATGGAGCATCGATAGCTGCAACAACAATGCAAGTAATCAGATAAAAAAAGATCATAAATCAAATAAACTCAACAGTCATTTATAGGAGCTCGATTTGCTTGCTCATTCAGTTCAACTCGTTTAAACGCCTTACCAACTGGATCAGATGATACTTTTGCCTCTACTTGAAACGCCTGAGCCGTTGCTTTAAGATCTCTCTTCATTAAGTAATCATAGATATACACATCCAACCTGTTGATCCAAGACAACACAGTTAAAAAATTATATCAGCTTTTTGTATTAGGCTGAAACATAACTATAAAGCACTTCATTTCAAATTACCCATCAACAAAAAAAGAAAATGCACACCATCACACGTATGCAAAAATCAGAAAAACGCACGAAACAGAGCACAAAGTGACAAAACCAAATCTAAGCAACTGAAATCCACAGACATCAAGATCTTTATAATCAATTAGGTTCCATTTTGTAGCAACATAACCTCATATAATGTCAAAATACTATCTGCACACAGCAACAACAAAAAAAGGAAACTCTAACTCATATAGCAGAAAAAGATTAAAGCCCAGAAAACCCAAATAACGTATAAAATAATATAATTGAAGAAAAAAATAAGATTCAGAAAGCAACAAGCATTGACAAGACCCAGAACCAAAACATAAATCTAACAGAAAATTCTAAAACAAGCCCAAAAACACCAAGCTTTAACCCCAAAAAAAACAGAAACAAAATAGGAGGTAGACTATACACAGTAAAGATGATAGTAGAGTACCGATCAAAGCACAAATTAGGAAAGAAAATCAAAAAGTCTGTTTCTTCTATTAACTTTTTTTGCCCTCTATGAATATGCAAGGAAATGGGTCTTTTGGATACACTAAAAATTTAAGCAGAAAAATCAGGATGAAGAGGTCCGGTTCAAGAAATGTGCAATCGAAAAACATAAATCTGAAGAAGAAGAAGCGAATACGATGGAGAATAGTTTGGCAGAAGAAGAAGCAAACACCAAAGGCAGAAACGGAAGATGCAGTAAGAATGGAAACCCATAACCTCCAGGCGGATGTTTTAGCTATCAGTGGATTTTCTTAGTGGATATCAAACACGGTGATAGGGGAAGAGGGGCGGTGGTGGAGATGAGAAGGCGGTGGTAGATATCAGAAGCAGACGTAGGCCGGATGAGTCATTGTACACGCAGAGGCGAACAGGAAGGCCACGTCTGCTAGGGGTTTCTGGTGCGCAAGACGACATAGTATCACAGGGCAGACGACGTCGTTTTGGAAGGGAAAAAACTAAAAATAAAATAAAAATGGAGGATGACGACAAAATAGTAAATCCATTTATGGAGAAATAAGAAGTACTCCCTATTATGATATATATATATATATATATATATATATATATATATATATATACCTTATGCCAAACCTAATACATTAGGTTACAAGAAAAAAAATTTGCTGCCGCCTAAAAAATTGCCGACGGGAAAAAAAAATTAATTAAACAATTCGGCCTCCTCCCGTTTTACCTTTTTGATGATCTTCAACACCATGATCTTCGTCGTCTCGAACCCGGATCAAAATTACAATAAAAGATGCTAATTTTACATGGGATTTTCGAAAATTGACATAATTAAATTACAAATCCTATGCTCAATTGATACTAATCAAAGGAGCTACAATAGATCTAACGAGTAAACAGTACCAACCCCAATCCATCTCTTCAACCACAACAATCGCAACAAAAAAACAAATATATGTGCATCGGCCCAAAAAAAAATTGGGACACAAAAACTACATGTTTTCCACTCCTAGATCTAATATTTTATACGTATAAATATAGATCACCAGGGCTCTGATACCACTGTTAGTAATACCATCCGCAACGGAAGCGATTTAAGGATCCAGATCTATAATTTACACGTAATAAAATAACTAGATCTACATCTACAAGGGGGTTGTAGAACATACCTCTTGGATCTCAAAATCTAAGTAGAAGAGCCGCAGTAGAAATAACAAACGAAGATGTGAAGAGCACCATGATCTTCCGTACGTGTGTTCCAAGCAACTCCCGGTGGAAGGAAATTCTCGTCTCGAATCCTTCCGATATGCTACCCGGAAAACCTCCAAGATTTTCCCCTAAATCTCCCCTTGACCGAAAATTCTTTTCTCCTCTCTAAGAGGTGAATATCGAAAATACTAGTGTGTGTATGAGTTGGGAGAACTCTCTTTATATAGAAGAGTAATCCTTGTCCTCCAAGGATTTAATTATTAATACAAAATCAATTATAATAATCCCATTAAATAAACGATAATCCCATAATATTCTAGAACAGATCTAGAATAATATTCATCTTTATTTCTTACCATAAATATTTATCCAATAAATATTTTGTGCACATGTCTTATTAATCACAAGAAAACTAATTTCTTGTTTACTAATACATGCTTATGGCCGAAATTTGCCTCTTGTGACCTAGTCACAATAATTTCGACTAACACACCAAATTGGGCCAAGATTATGAAAAATGTATTTTTCACATATTTAATTATTTAGCCCAACTAATTTAATAGTCCACTAAACAATTAATTCACATATCATTTTAATTAAATTCTAACAAGAACTAAATTAATATTATTAGGATTCGACGTCCGAGAATAGCTATGCTATATAGGAGGCACGTCGGGGACCATAGACTAATAATCAGCGGCTCCGATAAATCAAATAAATAATTATCTTACGAGCAGAATAATTATATTCGATAAATCAATCACAGAATATGCCACCATAATCCTGCATTCGCACTCCTCCGATTATGAGATTATATTTATCTCCTCACGAGAATAATAATAAGCGCCCATTGATATAATCATTACATATGGATTAATCCTCCATAGATTATTTATTCTAAATCGGGAAGTTACCGTTAACCCTTTTAGAACCTTTTATCCTTATTTACCATTAACCCCTAGTGATCAATTAATTCATACAACTCACTTTGGTAGCTAATCGGTGTAATATGAACTCGCGCGATTGATCGGTTTCTAGGATTAACAAATAAGGGAATCGTCCATCTACTTCCATAAATGGAAGGAATGGATTCGTATCTGTGATAACACAGACTACTCAATCAATCCAAGACAATGCCAAGATGGGGTAATTCGGATCACGGACTCGGTGTAATCCTTAACCGTCAAGTCAAACCTCATACCGATTCAAGCGGTGGATTGTGTCTCACCTCGAGATTAAGATATATCCATAAATATGATCATCGATTGATTCGATATGACTTCTCGATTATGGAATTATATCGTGAACTCTAATCAAATCGGTCCAGCCCTATATGATATATCTATCATATATAAATGCCCCACTAGGTTCTCTTAACCGAAAGTCCGGATAAGACAATCACACCTATTATGTTCTGGGTGCATTAATAGCACGTTTAAGGAGAGACCCGATACTCTCGATTAACTTCACTACGGGCTAATTGTATTTTAAGTACATCTTCACTAACTCAATCCTCCCGTGTATATCCCATACACTGAGTTAAGTGATTACATAAACGATATACTTTAGGGTTTTCTGTAGTGTAAATACCATTGTCACATCGGTGAATATGAGAATAATATCATTTCATTTATTAAATAAAACAATTACGAAATTGTCTTTCGGGCATTACTCCTAACAAGTACTTCACACTCAGTAGGGTGAGTTCATCCATGATTGCATTGAATCTTGATTCCATTTGTTCAATGGTCTCATTTGGTTTCATTTTGAACTCCTGGAACTTCTTTTTTGCCACACTGATCTTTTTTCTTTTTGATTGCATCAGTGCCTTCACAGATTAATTGTAACTTATCCCAAAGTTCCTTTGCAGTCTTGCAATCTTTCACCTTCATATACATATTGCTACCCAAAGTTCTGTGTATGATATTAATAGCAATATTGTTGAGATTTTCTCTTTTTCTATCTTTAGCAGTCCATTCCCTTTTTGGTTTTGGAATGTATTGTGTCTCATCTCCCACTGTTACTGACTTGGTAATCTCCAGTGGTCCATCTGTCAGCACATCCATCATTTCATCATGTGTTGCAGCTAGATAAGCCTGCATACGACGTTTATACTCATCAAAACGATCTAAAGAACACATCAACATTGTTCTAGCATACTGGTTGTTATCCATGATGCAAAGCTTTGAAAATCAGACTTGAAAAAGTTTTTAACGTATTTTCACAAGCACAACAAGTAGGATTACTTCAGAACAGAAGCACTGCTCCGATACCAATTGTTGGTCCCTTGAAAAGTCTTTGGTTAAGTTTAGAGGGGGGGGGGTGAATAAACTTAACACTTAAATTTTTGGAGTTAACAAACTCAAAGAACTCGGTGAAACTGCGATACTTTGAGAGTCTGCCGACACTCGATAGTCTGGCCGATCGTTGAGTTTACTGAATTTGTGCAGCGGAAATATATCAAAAATTATGCCTTATTACTTGTTGTTAAATATGATACCAAGTATTAGATACTCAGTAGTGTATGTGTGTGATTCAGTTGCTAGATTCAGTAGATTGATGTGCTAGATAAACTAAATGCAGAATATAAATGCAGAAAGTAAGTAGGCAGATTTTATAGTGGTTCCAGGTGGTGAAATCCTGTCAGTCCACTCTTCTCCTGTGATGTTGGAGGTAATTCACTAGAGATTCTTGAGGTAGTTGTTACAAAAATCCCTAAGTTGCTTGTCCTTCACCAATAACTATGGCTTCACAAACTGAACACTTGGAACAGGTAGGATTGATGCTCCAAAGTCTTCCACTGGTCCATGAAGGGTAGGATTGCCTCTTCACCACTCCACCACAAACAACGATCTTTCACACCAAAAATGCTTCTTGTCTTGATAGATTTCTTGTAATGAAAGATTGAATCAAGTAAGTGATTCAACTTTCAGCAGCTTGATCAGGATGATATGATCAGCAGCTTGATGTCTTCAAGTGTGTAAACTTGATGCAGCTTGAATGCAAATTACACTTGAAGATATTCTCTGGATTAGTAGCCTTATGCTCAGTAGGGTCAGCAGGGTGTTTGATCGATTTAATTCTGATTGCTCAAGATGGATCCTTATTTTCTTCAAAACCATCATCTCAGATATCGAGTTAGGAGTCCTCTATTTATAGGTAGAAATCCTTGTGACTTATGTTTGAAATACAAACATAGCCGTTTTGGATTTGTCTCCATCTTGACTTGCTTTTTCGATTGTTTCTAGGGTGACTCGATTAATCTTTGCTGACTCCTTTTTTTGATTTTAGGTCTATCGACCCTTTGACTTGTATCCATTGGATAAAGGTCTGAATCTTTCCAACGTCCCTTTAATCTTAACCATTGATTTGTTTGATAAATCAGAGGTTGTTGGCTGTCCCTTTTTTTTGTAATCTTCCAATGTAGCCTTTGATTAAATCGAAATATGTGTCCAGCAGGTTCCTGAGAACATGAGTCTGCTGATATACACATTAGTAAGCTGATCCTTATTTTGCAGTGTTTAAAACCACTTCAGCTAACTGTCTTTTATCTAACTTTTATTTATGAAGTTAGATTACACCTATTTGAACATAACTAAGTTCCAATCACCACTTAACTCGTGGAACTTAGACCTTGTACACAAGGTATATGTAATCAGTTTAGGTCATCACATACTTCCCTAAATTCTGATTCCATATCCTTGATTTTAATTACTAAGTTTGATCCCTTAGCCTTCAATAACTGAGCTTGAGCCTCACCTTCGATCTTCAAAGAGGTCCCCGATAAGTTCATCGACCCGGCTACCTCTACTGATCTAGACTAGTCCTGATGTAAGTCAGCTGACCTTTACAGTGCTTGTTTGATCAAACCTATACAAAATCAAACTCTAATAAACCTATACATTTGATCTATACATCTTTTTGCCTTTGCTCTATAACAGCTAGTCTGGCACTCATCACTAAAACTTAAAAATAAGTACAGTCTAGTCATGTCTATTTCAACCAAGCCCGCAGCGACCTTGCTTGAAACAAGGGGGGCGCAAATCGGAATTCTTAATTCAGATTAAAGAATCTGGCAACAATACGTCCGATTTTCATGATTCAGTTATTTTTAGAGAGCTCGACACTCAGCGCTCTCAAACTCGCTAACAACAAGATGGCCGCATACCCGACAGGCGAACCCGGAAATATGGAAATATTTCGAACAGAAACAAAGGTAAAATAAAAAACAAACTGGCAAAATTCATTATGAAAGCAAGAAAGGCACACTTTACAAGAGGAAAATTAAAAATATGACTCCTCGTCATCTGAAAATAGCCTGGGATCGGAGGAGGACCCAAAGAGGATTTCATCAAACTCAATGTTCTGCCGGGGCAGATATTCGTCCGACCCACATGTGGGCACCAAGGCAGAACAAAGGTTGGAAATCAACCAATGGAACGGAATGGAACGGCCATGCTTCATACTTGTAACGAAGGACACTGCCTCACGATGCATCAAAAGACCCCAGTCCACTTCCACCGAGGGGGTGACGATAGCATGCAAAAGTAGGCCCTCTTCCTATATAACCTCGTCAAAATCATCAGTGGGAAGCACACGAGTGTTGATGAAGCATTTCCACTCCCGATTTCTCTGGGACAGTTCGGACACAACACCCTCAGGAGAAAATTGCCAGGAATAGGGGAACAAGTGATAGAGAGTGCCATTTCGGTACGCAAGTCGGGATGCATCATCTTCGTCCAGGGCCCAGGCCCGCTCATAGTGGAGGGCGGGGTCGAAGTAGGGAAGATGGAAGAAGTCATTGATGACAGCCGGAGTGAAGGGAACCGCCACTCCGTGCATAGACACAGAGCTTAGTGGCCACATAGAGCCCACCTCGAACAGAGCCGGGTAAAACTCTTAAACCATAGTAGTATTTTAGCGACCAAAAGGCTTGGCTACCAGCTCTCCCTAGCCAGACATTTCGATGCGAAGGCGAGACCCCCTCGCTAATCTTTCCCAGCTTCAAGTCCCTCTCAATCAATAAAGGACACCGATTGAAGTACACCCAATAGTTGGCCAGAACTTCATTGGAGGAGGTCGTGAAAGAGGAGATATACCATCGGAAGAAGACATGTTCAGGGAGGTGATAGTAAAGAGAAAATTCAAAGAAATTTGAGAGGAGGAGCTCAAGTTTGTCAAGCGTAAACAAATATGAGGCTCAGCCACCTCCTTTTATAGGCAAACTCAACAGGACCTATGGTCCAGATTGGCCTACTACAAACGGGTGGGATTAACCCTTGTCAAATTCAAATTTTAAATGTTGCGTCAATTACTATCCTGCCGGTCGAGATTACGGTTATCAAAGCAAATCATAAAGAGTCAGATCAGAAAAAACTCTTACACTTCCAAGACTGACACGCGCAGTGCAATTAATACACAAAGCCGAATTACCACGGCCAGGATTTATGAAGTGCCATGCTCGGAACAACAAGGCCACAGATTGGGTCTTTTGATTCACCAGTTTTAATCTATCCGCATCAGGCTCATTCGGTGTGAGCCCGCTACGGATAAGGGGGACGTACATTCCCCGGGTTCAAGTTGAAGATCTGAGAATCAAAAGCGAATATGAGGAAATCTCAAGACTTAAAATAGTATTCAGGAAAACACTTGCAGAATTTAATTCAAAGGTGAATATACACAGTTGATCAGCGGTTTCGGCACAACCTTTTAAAGACAAAAACAAACGCGGAAATAGTTTGAAGTTATTACAAATGTTTCGAAATGAGAAGGCAAAAACCAAGTCTGAGCAGGAGCATCGGATGTGCTTTATGGAGCCGGATCTTGTAGCAGATTTTCATACATTTTAGTCTCCGACACCGTAGCGGCTTCGATCTCCAGAACTGGCTCTTTAAGATGAGCAGCTTCTTCAATCGTGTCCTGCAAATTCACTGAGGCCTGAGGCAGAGGGTTCCACTCCAAAGCTCCAACAGCACGCTGATCAGCATTAAAATCCTTTATCTCATCGTCGGAAAATGGAATTTCAACATTTAGGGCACGGAGTGTTGGGACGTAGGGATCGGTGGCGAGCCACTCTTGAAACACCTCTAAGCTAGGAGCCGCCTCCCTTTGAACAGACTTGACGCAGCGGGCAATATGCTAGAATCCACGGTCGAAGTTCTCAAGGCCCAACTTATCAAAGGTTTCCTTATATTCCCCGGAACTCTTGAAGTCGGCAACGGCCTGCTGCCTTATAGCTTCTACCCTAGCAGCCTCAGAAGCTTTGTAGGCATCAAACTCCTTTCGCAGCATCAAGATTTTCTCCTCCTCATCCTTCCAAGCCTGCTTAGCACGAGAAATTTTATCTTGAAAATCATCAGTGAGCTTCCTCGCTTCGTCTTCATCTTGCTTGCGAAGAGTCCTCATTTTGGTCAACTCTAGCTCATCGGCTGCTTTCTCCTCATCAGCTTTCTTCTCTAATTAAGTGAGGTGGCTATTTGCAGTTCCAAGTTACAGGGCAGCATGATCTAGACTGGCCTCTAACTTTTTTACCTGACCCACGGCCTGAGTTCTACCCTGAGCCTTCTCCTTGCATATCCTGGTTGCTTGCTTCACAACAATAGCCAGCTGAAACCGACATGAATTATAAACACAGGGGCAGAAGGGAGGAAAACACTAAGAAAGCAAGAATTAAAGACTTACCACACAAATAGCATCACCAACGACTGTAGGCAGGTCGTCGATCGACATCAAAAGCCCGCTCCGTTGTTCCACTGATCGGACATATAAATTCGGTTTATGATACCACGACCAATCTCCTTTCGTACCTCATTAAGCTCGGGCAGAGGGGAATTTTGAAGACGAGGCCTGGAGCTGATCGTATTAGAAAGCAGGGCGGCCCCGGTCTTGTCGGTCGGTAATCTGAATTCAGGGCGCGTCCACATCGACGAACCCTCTGTATGTCGAGGATTGACCTCCCCCACAACAAGCCCTTGAGGAGACGACGAGGGAACAACATTTTTCCTTTTCTCAGCCTGCATCGCTGCCGAAGGATTACTAGAGCCGCCAGCACCCCAAAGGCCCGGGATGGTACTTTTACTAGGGGGAAGAGCAGAAAATTTGAGAGCTTGGCTCATCATTAGCCGAGGTTCCCTTATGGCCAACTCGTCAACTTTCTTGGGGCTGTCCAACCTAATAATCCCCGAGACACCAGCGATCTCCCCACCTTTCTTCTTCTTCTTCATCGGTTTCTCAATAGCCCGTTTCTCGGTGACGGAGGACCCGATTACTATCCCCTTCTCATGAACCCGGGGAGCTGAGGGTTGAGCTTGCGCCTCCAGATTTCCCTCGCCGATATCAGTTTCCTTATCGACAGTTGGCAGTGCAGTCTTCTGAAGGACCCTAAGCTCTTTTTCACTAGCTATGGCCGCAGCTCTCCTTTTTGTGATAACGTTGTTCCTCGCCTTGGTCGGATTAGTCATCGCTGCAAAAAGTTGAGGACAAATGAGTTCAAAATTCACAAGTATGAAAACAAGAAGCTAATGAAGGACAAAAAGCAAAATAATCGCAAAGAACTACTCGGAGGTCAACGGATATGATCCCCTTGACGTCCCACAAACGGAGGGGAGGCATCTATTAATATGGCAATCACCAATCCAAGCCGGATCACAATCAACGGGTACCACATTAACTATAGGATCCGCAATATCTGATCCTGATAGCAGTGCGACAGTACCCCTCGAAAATGTTTAGAAGATGGCGCTAGTTGAAAGTCCGCTTTTGAATGCCCCGCTTGGCATCATATCCCAAAAGTTCATAGATCTCCTGGATAAACTTCACCTCGCTCTCATCGGGTTTACCCACCACAACATCCTCAGCTTTTTTGGTTTTGTTGGCCTCATAATGAGAAAAAGGCTAACCCACCGACGACTCGACACGCATGCATCGGGCATTCCACGAGTTCACCCGATCAGAAAGATCGAACAACAAATGACACTTAAGGGGTACCCGGATCACAATCAACGGGTACCACATTAACTATATGATCCGCAATATCTGATCCTGATATCCCGGCAGTGCGACAGTACCCCTCGGAAATGTTTAGAAGATGGCTCACCTTTACTCTGGTAGCGGGTTGACTCTGCTCAACTTGATCATGTTACGGGAGATTTCTTTGGCCTCCCTTCCGGATCCGTACCCACACGCAATAATATCACTCTCCGTGACCGATTCGGGAGACATCCTGAAAACATAAGGGCGAAGTGGATTAATTATTGCCTAGACTATGAAGCCAGGCTGAGATCAGAGGATATGATCTCAACACCTCGCCCCCCACTTTGACTTCACCAGGGAAAAAGCAAAAACAAACAAAGGCAACGAAGCGAACAGAGACAAGATCTAAAAATACCCAGAAATCTACAAATCAACACAACAAGGTATACGGGAATGAGAACAATAAATCTGAACACAACAACATGAAAAAGGATTTTATCAAAATCCAAGGCTGTCAACAGTCTTCAATATCCAAGCAAAATTTCACACACAGACTGCCCATGAAGCATAACACATATTAAAAAGCGATTGAATCACAAAAGGTTGCCTGAAAGAGAAGAAAATGGTGGTTGTCTATAGATCTTTGCCTAAAAAAGTAGCCGAAAACCACCGTGAAGCAACTTGGACCTTCGTCGGAAAATCTCTAAACTTGCCGAAAAAGTAGGTTAAAGGAGAGGCAGTTTTCGCATAAAGTATGCAAGTGAAGGGGTAGCCCTCTATTTATAGATAATGCCAGAGGCGGGAGTTGAACCGCCGTATCTAAAAAAATCGAAATTCAAAAGTAATCGCGAGGCGCGTAAAACGAAGCGCCGCTAACCAATTAGCAACCGTAGCTCGTCACGTCAACCGTCACGTCCTCTGCTGAATTGAGGTTACGCCTCCTACAACCACGAGTACTGAGCCGATCTTGGCCCTAATCCTGTCCACGTCACAGCATGGCACTTCAAGCCAAATCCAATGGATTCACTTGTAAGCCCGATAACCATTAAGAATCGGCACCAAACTCCTTCTCCAGGAGAATGATCGAAACACATCTTTCAGGAAAGCGCTAACAAACTCTACTCCAAGCCTTACCCGCCAAGACTCCTTCGGAGAATATCGGCCAGGAACGAAGTAGGGGGCCATTGATATGGGGAACCCGTATACGGTCTTACGGGCCTGTGTCTAACCCGCTCGGAGGTCACCTTCACATTCATGTAACCAAGCTCTGCCTTCATCCTTCTTGTTTCCTGGAAGGATTCGAGTCACAAGACGGCGAGCCCATCGTCAAGCCGGAATAAGGTTATGCCTTAACCACACGAAAGACGCCTTGCACACTTACAGCCTCCAAACGGATTGAGGACAGACCGGACCCCACTCCTAAGCCGGGAATCAATCAGTCCTCAGCGGCAAGATCATCCTCAAGAAGCCCGCACAAAGGGTAGACGACTTCAGAAATGTCATCTCAATCCGGTATTTCGTCTTATGCCTAATCGTACTTTATTATGTCTTGTCACTATTAGAATAATCTTGCTTAGTCCGGTGCGTATAAATAAAAGCTGTATGTAAATCACAAAAGATCCGATAATTAATGAAAAGCAGGCCAAGCTCTGCCAATTCGTCGAGTCCATGTTCTTGAATATATAACTGCCGGAAAGTTCATATATTTCATACAAACCGCCGCAACAACCACCCACCTCACCGGAGAAATCATAATAAACTAACCAGATATCCACACGGTTCAGCCGTTACTGCCACCCTGATAGTTTCTGCAACATCAAAAAGTTGGGGGCGGAGAAATGACTTAAATGCGATAGAGTCCACGGCCGGTGGAGGAGGGTGGACTTTGTGAGGAAGAAAACTCCAGTATATTAAAGTGTAGAAGAGAGGTGCAGAGAAAATGAGAAACGAAGGAAGCAGAGAGTGTAGTATGTTTATGTTTTTAGTATTTATGGTTGTGTGTATTTATATCGAGATGAAAAATGTTTATATACATACATATATATATATATATACACACACACACACACACACACACACACACACACACACACACATATATATATATATATATATATATATATATATATATATATGTATTCATGTTGGAGTCGGGAACCCGATACCTGATCCCGTTCCAGCATTTTTCGGGTCGGGAAAAATCCTGAAATTTCGGGATCGGGGAACTTTCGAGATCAGGATAGGTCGGGATTATCGGGAAATTTGCCACCTCTAAGTAATTCTACTGATACACCCCATGTATTGTAAAAAGAAAAAAACCTTTTGATACACCACATCTATTATGTTTCAGGTCCCACATTCTACCTATACACCCCATGTCTAATATGAATAAAAAAAAAAAAATAATTTGCCAAGAAAATTTTACTATTGCCAAGGAAATAATAATCACCCCATCCCATCTATAAACCGTCGCCCCTCCCCCCTCGCGCCACAATTCGTCTTCTCCCACACCGGCGGCATCAAATGATTCACTTGCAAATTCTGATGGTGAAAGCCTTTGGGGTTTTTTGATTTAGAAATTCAACAATTTGATAATCCAACAATGCTACAAACTGGGGTTCGTAAAGGTACCATTAAATTTTTTGTCATAGCTATCTTTAGAGATATCAAGATATCACCCGAAAATATCCACAAGATCATGTAAAACTTCAAATTTACTATCATAACTATCTCTAGAGTTATCAAGAAATCATTATATTTCCGAATCATCAATTTATATCAAGTCATATTAGGTGATCTCAAATTTCAAAGGTGCTTGCTTAATTAGGTGATCTTAAAACTCAAAAGGCTAGTCGGATATAGGGCTAAATCAGAATAAGAAAATTGAAGAGATTGATACGGTGGTGCTTGATGATTTTGGTGCAGCTGCCGGAGGAGAAAAAACGGAGATTGATATGTAGAAACAATGCCGACGACAACGGCGATGAAGATGAAGATAAATGCAGCTACCTGGCGAGTCATTTTAGCCTTTTTTTTAATTATTGTTAATTTTGGGAGTGGAAATAGTATGAAAATTGAGTGTGTATGTAGCAGAAATTGGAAAATCAGGTTGGGTCAGTCCTGACACTTGAAATTCAGGTCGTGCCTTTTCTGACATGGAAAATCAGGTAAACGTAAGGATCCTTACGTTTAAATGTAAGGAATTCACATATCCGTCTGACACAACCTCATAGCTGTAAACGTAGGGTATTTCAATAAATTAGGAAGTCACAATAAATGTGTATTTCTCTACGTTTAAAGGTAGATTCCTTACGTTTAGACGTAAGGATCCTTACGTTTAAACGTAAGGAATCTGTAAAGTTTTGAATTACTTCTGTCTCTCTCTTCTATCTTCTTTCAAACGTTCATTATCAGGTAACCCTACGTTAAAACGGCGATTTAGCAAGAAAAGTTTACATTTGCCACAATCTCTCATGTTCAATGGATCAACTCAATACAGAAAGTGTATGTATTTCCCATAATCTTCTATTTACAACGTTTTAGGCTGTAATTTTTATTTTCCTTTATCTGATATGTATTTCCCAATTTTTAGTGGTTTAGTTATGTTGGCCTGATATTGTTTAGCATGATTTTGTTGGTTTAACCTGATTTTTCGTTTTCTGGGTTTAAGAAGGGTTTTTTTTTGAAGAACGTATTGTCTACGTTTAGACGTAGAGACCTGCATTTCTCTACGTCTGAACGTTAGTTTCTATGTTTGGACGTAGAGACCCTACGTTTAGACGTAGAGAACTGCAGATTTCCAGTTTAGGGTGCTTGATGGTGAGATTGATGATTTGATCGTGCATAAGGGTGTTGTTCCTACCCAAAATGGTACTGAAAATGGCTCTGTTTTTCAAAGACCATTGTCATTTGAAATATTGATCACACTTACTATGCATTTTTTAATGTATATGTTCATGTTGAGATTGATTGAGGCTTGATGGTGAGATTGATGGTTTGATCGTGCATAAGGGTGCTATTCCTACCCAAATTGGTACTGAAAATGGCTTTGTTTCAGAGACCATTGTCATTGGAAATATTGATCACACTTACACTTACATTAATCATTTAGGTATTGGTAGCTCTGTTATTTCTTCTTTGGTAGTAGATGTTACTTCACAATGTTAGTGTATAAAGCTTGTGATCGACTAGTATATGTGTGTGATTGACTTGAAACAATGCTATTTGTTAACAGTTGTTGGCCCACATGGAGGCCGATGTCTACAAAGTAAAGGAAAATTTGACATGGACTTTTAGAGGAAAAGACCAAGCTCCGGGATCTTCTTGAAATTCACATGAGAAGGATCGGATTTGAGGAACATTGAGAGGTGGGGTTTTTCGACAATTCATTGAAATGTACGAGCGATGGCGCTTTTTCCGCCAAAGTTTTGCAATATGTATGTTTGATGCCGTTTATCCGAATTTCCCTGGTGAGCTTCATTTTAGATTTGGTGAGACGACCGCGAAGTTCAAGATGGCGGGAGTTTTGCATGATTACGGTTTTAGGTTTGGTGATCTCCCGAAGCTCTCGATCGTTATTCCAGTGTTTCTTTGATGGGACATATGGCCACATCATCATCGACCAAAACCGATCACCATACCGGATATTGAGAGATGGTTATTGGATGAGGGTGAGCATCCTGAAGTTCTCTACCATGTAGGTTTAGTCTACCTTATTCACAGGATTATGATGGGTCATGATGAGACTACTAAGGTACCTCGTGAGACCTTCTATTTGGTCGAGAATGTAGAAGGCGTAAATGACTTTCCATGGGGTACTTGGTTGTGGGATCAAACTTATAGAAAGATCTGTCACATGATGAATACATACAAGGAAAGTCCAGAAGGCAGGGTGACGATACTAGGGGTTATACATGCCTTACAGTTTTGGGCTTGTGAGACTCTCCAGGACATTGCTGCCACCCTCAGAGCTCCTGATGCGGCTCCTCGAATGATGAGATGGAGTTGCAAGACTACCCCTCCGCAGTGGAAGGGGTTGTTGGCGAAGGCAAGTAAGGTAGTAAGCTTAATAAACATTTTCTTTTAATTATATCCTGTATGGTTAAACATTTTGTTATTGTTAATTCTGATGAAATATACATTGTTTGTAGAGCCGTGTTATAGGATATCTGGCTGCAAGGGAAGTTGATAGGGAGTTGATGCAAGATAGGGGCATCCCTGATGCGGAGATTAATGAGCCGCCACGTGTGATCACTCGGCCTATACCAATTGCACGGCCACCTCCTAAACGTCCATCTACTACACATCAGCCACGCTCTACTCTACAACAGTCAGCCCCTACTTCACATCCCTCTACTTCACAACAGTCAACCCCTTTACCTCCTCATTCACGACGTGTGCCGCATAGTTCATACACTGAGATGCTACATGCAAAAGAAGATGAATCTGATGAAGAAGATGAAGCTGCTGGGCTTTATAGGGCTATGAAGAGAAGGATAGCTAATGGGGTGAATGACATTCGGGAGGAAATTCACCGGCAGAATGACATGAACCAGCAAGTAATTCGAGAGGTTATACAGTGGCAGAATGAGCATGGGGCGATACTTCTTGAACTTAAGGGGTTGATGCAAACGCTGTCATCCAGAGATCAGGTAAAAAATTATTTCATTGTCAATTTTTTTAAGCGATAAATTTAGTTGTATGTATTATGATTCTAACCGGGCCACATCTTTTCAGTCTACCCCTCATCGGCCTCCACCTCTTCCACCTCCTCCACATGATACTGACCGGGCCACATCTTTTCAATTTTCCCCTTATCGGTCTACACAGGGTCATCACACTGATCAACATACTGATCAGTCTACACCTGATCAGCATACTCATCAGCCTCCACCTTGTTAGCATACGCATCAGCATACTCATCCATCGCCTACCCCGTCTGACGCCCCAATGACGATGTTCGGGTATGATAAGATTCTTGAAGGAATTTCCTAACCCGGGCAAGAGGGAGTGCAGCTGGAGGGAGTTCAGAATGAGGGAGTGGAGAAGGATTTTGTCGACGATTTATTCATGGAGGATCCTCCTTATATGGAGACTACGCTTGATTCGGGTAATCATTATGTTATTTATATCTAATTATTGTTTAGTAGGTTATTTATATTGAATTTTGTATTATTAACATAGATATTGTTTGTTATCGTGAATTGATGAGAGTGCCTATTTTGATGCAGATACTGGCGATGCTACTACCGAGGCTACGACCCCTCCCCATCCCGAGGATACGCCCCCTCCCCCTCCCCCTCCCGAGGCTACGCCCAGCCAGACATCGGTTGTAGAGCCTAAGATGGATTATAGTAAGTTATTTGATTTTTAATTTCGAAACTATAAATTATATTGTGAAAAACTATCTAACTTGATCATGTATTGAAATTTGTTTAGCTAGTGGTCCAAGTGTTGTACAATTGGGTAAACGAAAGGCGGATGATGCAATTGATAGAAGATTGACGACCCGTCAGACTACTAGCCGACCACGGTATTTAACTGATGGGTCGCACCTAGTCGATCGCCGGTGATAACGTTGTGAGATGGACACCGTTGAAAAAGTTTCCGGACGAGCTGGAAAACAATTTCAAAACGTGGTTCCAACAAGAACATCCGCCCCCAATTGAGATTCCCACGGGTTCCGCAGCTGGTTTCCGCCTTACACTCCCGATGGGCAAGGCGTGGTTCACACGTCTCTACGAGCCTCTTAAAGAGTTAGACCGAGAAGTATATTCTTGTGACTTCATTTTCATATTTCTGAAATTTCCGTATTTCTGATTTCATTATCTCTAACTTATTTTTGCATGCGTCTGAGATGTCGATGCGATATCTGGACACGTCATAATGGCAAATGGAAGCACATCCACAATGCTTTCAACCGCATACGGCCATTGCATACTCTGATTAGCCACCTTTTGCGGCCAAGGTCATGTAGATCAGGGAAAGCCGCTAGACACAACGGAGATTCTAGACTTTGTGTATCAGTACGTCAAGCAATAGGATGAAAACACCATGATATATATTCCCTGGTCCGTTAGTCATGCTCACTGGGCAGCTGTCCAAGTGTCTATTCCCGACTGGAAGATTAGGGTGTGGGATTGTCTGTCAGGGACGAGTATAAGGCTGATGTGAAGAGCAACATCAAAGCGTGGGGTGTTTCGTTTAGGAGAGTGTTGGAGACGGATGCTCGTCTACGTCAACTCCCACAAATGGTTGATCCAGAGAAGCCTCTTTTTGATGTCAGAGTAGTAAAACCTGAATTCATACCACAAATGCCAATTCCGTAAGTGTTATAAACTTCAAACTATTTATCATATTATACAGTTTACACTATTCTTACACTATTCATATTATACAGGGGTGACTGTGGGGTATACACGGTCAAGTTCATTGAGCATTTGATGCACAACGAAAGGTTTACTCTGATCAAACATGACAATATGCCGTTGCTAAGAAAGAAACTTTGTGTGCAACTATTTAATCAAATAGTAGATGTATAGGTATTTTCGTGTATGTTGTTTTGACAAACTTTGTGTAGGTATTTTTGGTGTATGTTATTTTTGGTATTTTGTTGTGTGTTGTTAGCCATTTATATTTTGGGTGTATGTTGTTTTGGTGTTTTGATGAGTATTCAATCTGTTTAAAAAACAACTCAAATTCAAGTCATTATTTACACCATCTCTGTATCGAATTATATAACAACTTAAAATGCAACATTCAATGTGAATTTCTCTACGTCCAAACGTAGAGAATATACGTCCAAACGTAGGGAATGCAACATTCTCTACGTCGGAACGTAGAGAACCTAGTCCAAATGTAGGGATGCAACATTCTCCACGTTTGAACGTAGAGAACCTACAACCAAATGTATGGAATGCAACATTCTCTACGTCCAAACGTAGGGAATGCAACATTCTCTACGTTTGGAAGTGGTAGATGGCAATTATTGTTGTTGTACAAGTACTTGTTCAATATACACCACATGAACGAGCCATTTCTCTCATTTCTTCAAACTCTTTTAAGTTCATCTGAATTTTCTAAGCACTTCTTCATCTTTCAAGTCCATTTCTTCATCATTCAAGTAGTCAATTTAAACTAACCACTTCTTCACCTTTCAATTTATAATCTACATTGAAGCAAATGGATAATGATCGTTTCTTTAAAGTTTTTGATGGCGGTTTCACAACAAGTTTGGAATGTCATTATTAATTAACTTACATTTATATCACTTGTATTATGATTGAACAAACGTGATATGATTCTTTTTTCATAGACATGCACTACCTCCAACATACGTTAATAGGTTGAACGACATGCTGAGGAACCTAGATAGGGCCGTTCTCAAAAGCCGATTTGGGACATGGGAAGTGAGGGTTAGAGACACAGACAATGGAATTCTTCGTTTCTTTGGGGAAGGTTGGGAGGAGTATATGGCGGCTCATTACTTGAATGAGAGGAGTTTATAGTGTTTGAACACGAGGGGGTTTCACTTTCGACACTATTGTGATGGATCACACTTATTGTGAGAAGACTTTTACGAGTCCGAGAGTGAAGAAGATGATCTGAGATGATGATGCAGTGCGAGTAACCAAAATCCCATTTTAGACGATCTTCGCCAAACGGGTATTTTCACATGGTTGTTATTATGTGGTGAGATATTTAAAATATTTTTAGTTGTTTTATTGTTTGATCTTTTTCCCCATTTTGAAACAAAGATTTAAATTTGTTTGTGATTTGTAGAATATTCCAAAGGCATTTGCTAGAACAAGCGACATGTTGCGAAAACAAGACCGTGGAAGCTGCGAATCGCCAAAGGGAATCATGGCTCTGCTAGAATTTTCTATATGGTAAATCAAAAAGTTCGTTTAAGCGGGTTGAATGATTTCATTACGGACAATGACCTAAATGTGGGAGATGAATGCAGCTTTGAAGTCATTGATCAACCTATAGAAAATCACGTCGTGTTTAATGTGGTGATTACTAAATATTGAAGATCATTTATTTAGGCGTCATCCTATCGTATTTAATGATCACCCTTAGTTTATTTAAGCGTCATCTTATTGTTATCTCAATGTATCATTACTCTTTTTTTTATGTTTGTAAGCCCTGTATGTAAGCCAACGTATCATTACTCTTTTTTTTTGTGTGTAAGCCCCGTAATAATTACTGTTAGTTTTACAGATGTAGTGTAATACATGCCAAACTTGATTCTGATTAATAACTGAATACGTTAATACGTTACACAATAACGATCTATTCTAATATCACCATAAAAAAACAATGACTTCCTACTGGTATTGCGTGCAACTGGCTCTGTCATGTCCTGGATGTTTGCAGTTACTACATACATTCTGATGGCCTAGACGTTCCCATTCAGAAGGGATTCTAATGGCATTAATTCTACCTCTTCTTGGAGCTCCACTGGCATCAGGAGCATATCTCATATTAGGCACTCCGACTTTCATGTTTCTTACCGCCTCCGGAACATCCCAATCCTCCCTGTTAGGAACTGGATATATACTACCCACGTAAATCTCCTTGAAACATTCAACTCTATAATACCGTGAACAGAGTTCGGGTGGACTAATTATGCGTGTTGCTGCGGCTATTATAGCATGCGTACATGGTATTTCCATTTTCTCAAAATAACCACAATAACACTTCCTCTCTCGTAGATTTACCACCCCATAAAGCAAGTTATTTCCATGAACCTCAAACTCATCGGGGTTAAAAGGATTAACCCTGAACTTCCTTCTAGCAGTAATATTCGAAGCCACTATTGTATCGATCTCCGGTGCTAACACAGTCGCACAATCAAGTGCCTTCTGTCGTCTATCATTATACCATCTCTGCAGTGTAGCTCTAATGAATTCCAAGAGGCTAGGAACAGGCCAACGACGAGCTCCTCTAATCGCACAGTTGAAACTTTCAACGTAATTGCTTGTCATTAAGGCGTATCTTTTCCCAGGAAATTTGGCATGCGCCCACCGTTCAACACTTATTTCTTCTAATTTTAGATATGCGCCAAGACATTGTACCTTGATCAGGGTGTACTTTCGGAGAAATTCGGCCTCCGAGAATGCATAGGCTGTTTGATAGAATGTGTCTTCACAAAAACCGTAATCCTTCCATTTTTTTGTTAGATTGCCCTTTAAATGATGATAGCAAACACCGTGATATGCACTGGGAAATACCCGACCAACCGCATTTCTAATAGCCTTGTGTCTGTCAGATATAAAGCTCAAATTTTCAGCATGGATACCTCCAATGGCCACCCTCAATTGTCTCATGAAATACCCCCATGAATCATTGCATTCTTTTTCAGCAATACCGAAGGCTCTGAGGAATAGGTGGTCACGGCATCTACAAAGAACAATGACAATAAATAGTTGCCCTGAGAAACATGTTTTTAGATGAGTGGCGTCCATACACAAAATAGGTCGACAATACTTGAACCCACGGCGACTTGCTCTCAAAGCCATGAAACAACTACCGAACCTTCCCAGATTATCAAGTTGAAAGTCAAAATAGGTCCCTTCATTGGCCTCACGCACCATCCACAGGTACGAGGGTATCGCATTGTAACACTCCGTCGGTGAACCTCTAATCAGCATTCTCATCATCGCGTGAGCTCGGTATGCTTGGTCATAAGTCAACTGTACACTGTAAGTTGTGAGCATGTCCTCCATAATACACATTGCCGAGTTCTTCCATTTTCTGACTTAGCAGACTCACAATAATAATAGGTGTTGCTTGTCGATTGTCATTATCTGTATTCTGAGAGGCACAAGTATGCACATCATTCAACGCTGTGATCTCAAATGTATGTGAGACATTTGTATTCGTCTTCACCCTTTTCACCCTTACATTCCATTTGCATGTATCGTTTAGACATGTGTAATACAAGAAACGTGTGTCCGACCTACCCAAGCTCATCTGAAAATTATTGGCAACCGCATACGATTTTATTTTCAAATTAAAATCTTCTTTCGAATCATATTTCTTCCCAATGAACAATTCGTTCGCGTCATTCATATGTAACGTACCAATAGATAGACACTGCGGAAAATCATCATCTTCAAATATGGGAATCCTCCATGAATAATCTTCTCATACACTTGCCCTAGCATTGGCACCCTGATTATTGTTGTCATCCCTGCCCGTTTGATCGGTTTGAATATGAGGTGCAAACCGAGAAGCCAAAAAACTAGTGACTGATCCACCAAACAAATTATATGGTGATGACGGTCAAATTATACCCGTAAAAGTCATCAACGTTGACCTTAAATCGAGACTAATAATATATATATTGTGATAAATCGCATGTTTATATGTATTATTTAATGTTATGTGATTTATATTATATAATTTGGTATTTATCCATTTATAAGATATAATTTGGTGTTTATCCGTTTTTATTATATAAATCGGTATTTATCCGTTTTTATTATATTTATCCGTTTTATTTAAATATGATTTATTTTAGGATAAATATCTATTTTATAGATTGAGATAAATTTTGGAGGATAAATACAAATGGAAGAATTAAATCTCAAGATAAATCAAAGGAAATTCAAGATAAAGATCGGATAAGTACGAAAAGAGGAGTAAGGCAATCCAAAGAGTGGCGCCAACATGGAGGACACACAACTTGAAGGGGGCGCATCTTGTTTTGTATTTTGAGATCGGACGGGAGTTATCTCTTATTTGTTTTGACATTTTGAAGTATATCTCTTAATTAGCTTGAACCCCTATAAATAAAGGCATGTTATACACGCCATATACACTCTACACGACCATATACACTTCTCAATTTATAATAAAATTCTCAGTTTTTCTTAGAGCAGTTTTTATGCAAGTTCTGCAATAATGTAAGTTCTTGTATTTATTTGTTCTTAGTTCTTTGTAATTAAGCCCCCAATTATTGTTTATTGTTTGAGGTTGTTCGTTCTTCACCGAACAATGTAGATCTAAGGATACGATATGAGGCAGTGGGGATTCCTTGTCTATAAGGATCCACACGCCCAGATCTGTTATCCGGTGACCTATATATGACTTTGGTATGATCGACAACCGTGTTTTTTAGTAGATCTATATAATTGCTTTATGAGTTTCTATTTTATCCGTTACGTATGTAGAAACGCTAAGATTTAGTTGTTCGTCGCGTCAATCTAGCCACGTCTTTATGGTGTGATTGTCCACCTAGAATTTCTTATCTTAGTAGGTATGGCTACGGCTACGTTGCTCGTCTGTTTTAATTAGCGTATTATTAGGAAATACCAATATAGGGCTCCTAGGTCGGCTCATGAATTGATCTTCCGGGACTTTCAGCGAGATCTAGATCTGTTCTGTATTCGGGAATTGCTAGCACCTAGTTATCGTACATCGTAGATTAATATGATACCTAAAAAGTTAGTGTTAATGGGACGAGATCGATGCGATCGCTTAGGAATGCGCTGAACAAAGGAATGTTGCCTAGGTGAGGAATACGGTTAATATCGGAATCCCTAGCTTTGTAAGCGTGCAAGTCATATGAGATGGAGGCCGAAAAAGCGAAGTCACGTGATGTAGCATAGTGATCTAGATGGCCTACCCGGAGCTAGATCTAGTTTAGGGGATGACTCCCGTAGCCAATATAAAAGAGATACGGATCGGATTAATAGTTGTCAAGTCTAGCTTAATTATATAGAATCTCTAGATCCAAACGATAACATGATAATTGGGGAGGTTAATTACGTTGTTTATGTGTTGTGTCGAGTCGTGTCCTTTACCTTTCTTGTCTTTTGTTGGTCGTAGACCGCCTTTATGTCCTTGATATGAATAATTAATTGTTTGTATCTAAATGACCCACAATTGGTTCCCTGTGGGATCGACCTTGATTCGCTATAGCTATACTACGATGGACCTAGTCCTCTTGCTAGTATTGGTTTATGGTGGTCAAGTATTTTATTATTACTTGATCTACGTCATCAAGTTTTTGGCGCCGTTGCCGGGGAACCAACGGTCAATTTCATATATAAATAATTTTTTATTCATGTTAAGTTTTGTTTTAGAGTCTGTTTTACGTTTTGAGTCCTCTGGTTTATGCGCTCTGTGTAAAAATTCCAAAATGGAGCAATTTGTTTCGCGCTCCGGTGAGGCGCCTCTCATTTGCCAAAGCAAGCCTGGTTACATTTTCTCTGGAATTTCGTGTGTCTGCATTTATCTCCGTATGTTTAATCAGTAGGTCGATAGCGGCATGGGAAACCATGTTAAAATCGATCACGGTCCGTTTTGTTTTTCTTACGTTTTGCGTAGAAACCAGGGAAGCAATAATCCGAGTCATTAATTTTCACGGGTATTTGAGTAAATAACCCCCAAATGACATGTGGAACTACGAATCTACGATGGGAAAGAAATGGAAGAAACACCTTTAAAACACCAAGATGGCTCTGAGAAAATAAATATTAAGGTTCGAATTATTCGTGGTACAATGTTGAAGGCAATGTACTACCTTTTTTGCTTATGTTTTACTATCTTTTGGTTTTTTGAGCATAAGTTAGCCTATACATGAACCTGAGTATGAATCTTAGCCCGGAGTTGGTTTGTAAGATTAATTTTATTAGTGTGGAAGGTTCTCCCCCAAATCTGTCTCATCTAGAGGGTGTAGGGAAACATGTAGTCGTTGAAGGAAGCAGTGAATAAAGAGTTCCTCATAGTTCTGTCAAAATCTCATTGTCCTATACATGAGATTGCTTCTACTGGCCATGGAAGCAACAATTTGTGTAGTTTTTAACAATTCTCAATCTAAAGAAGACGTTGAGTTTTGAGAGAGCATAATGAAGCAGCATTATAGAGGATGTGATTAAAATGGGTTCCTAGGACTAAATCTCCTTAGAATTCACTCATTCCTAAAACGAGAGCCGAGGTAAGATCTTTGTATAAATGGTATGGATAGATGTCGTTCCCTAAGTCTCACAACCAAGGGAAGGGTATTAATCCGCAAAAGTGACGAGCCCACCTCTTATAGTGCTCAAAGGGTCAAAGTCTGGCGAACTATGAAGGATGACTGACAAGGATGCTTTTTGGAAAGTCGAGCTGAGGACTTTAAACTCAGAACTACTTCTTTAAAACCCTTAGGATTTTAGGTTTTGTTTTCGTTGAGTCAAATAAGAGTAACGTGACATATGTTGAGGTTTTTTATTTTGCCGTGTTCCGATGGCCATTAGGCTAAGGATGTGCAAAACTTTTTTACTCAATATAGGCCACGTGAAATAGAGTTTCTTAGGAGAGTCGAGAAATTGCTAAAGAAAAGGAAATTTAGCAATCAACCTTAAGATGGAAGCATTAAGAGAGCTTGAGAATTACTGAAAATGTAAAAGAGAATGATTGGTGCGAACAAGAACAATTTTGGTCAACTTCCAAAACTTTTTAGAATGGTGATCCGAGTGAAAATCCAAAATTGTGTGCAATTCGTTCTGCAACTACCCTTATCCTTTCCTTTGTACCTTTTCACCCTTCAACCTTTCTATTCTCTCACCAATCTGCCTCACAGTTCACATTTCTAACCATTCCTTCATCACCTCTCTTTCTTTCCATCTATTTCACTCTCCCACCCTAACCCAATCCCTTACCCAGTACCCACCCAACAATTTCTTTCCCACCCTTTATCTTTTCTTACCATCTTTATATATATCTTTTTCTAAACCCATCATACTCTCAACCTCCATTTTGTTTACAAAATACCCTTTAGTTGCGGAATTTAACCATTGCTAAGTTTTAATGATGATCTTTTATCATTTTGGTTTTCATGATCCTAGCCGGGGTAAGTGTAGCTCTGACCCTAGATCAATGTTAAAAGTTTTTGGTTTGATCAAAATATAACTTCTCTTTTTACCGGAAGATTTCAGTTTCACAATTCTTCCGACCCTTCCGGCACATATAGATGAGTTTTGTTCTAAGCTATCACACCGATCCGGCCTTGTTGATGACGGTTAAGACTTTTACGTGATACATTGGGTTATTAGTAATTTAGAGGAGAAGCTACATCTCCCTAGGTTGTTGATATCCAATGAAAATGTGAAGCGTCAGCGCTAAGTATTTGATTTTATTCTTTAGCCAATAGGTCACATTCAATCTGTTATACCTTACCAAAATTCTCTTTTACGCTGGATTAAATACCTTATCCATCTGGTAAACCTCGTGTTCTGCCACACGTGGTAATGCTTTTTGATCTTTGTCTTCTCCACCCGGTTTTAAGAATATTTAAGCGGTGGAGATTATAGATGAAGACTACCATATTTAGTTGCTTGTTTATTTTTCTTTAAATTTAGTAATTTTCCTTTTGAGTCTATATATATTTTTTAGAATTCGTGTCTGAACAAGTCGTTTTAACTCCTTGGTTTTCCTTGTCATTGGTTGTATGGAATAAAGTGGCTTAATTTTTTTTGGATATTTTATATCTAATTACTGCCACATTATTTTATATCTTCCAATGACATGTTATTAACGGTTTCGTGGAGTTTCTGTTTGGTTTGCTTAGACAGGTTTTCACTTGCTTCTCCACGACGTGCTTAGATTACTCCGATGTTCTGCATTTGCTTGATAGCCGTTTCCAGAGCTAATTCTTTTTCTTAAATTCTCTTTTTTATTTGTCATTGGGGACAATGACATGTTTAAGTGGGGGGTAGGAGACTTAGCTTAGTGATGTATAACATTTATATGATAAAAATTACGATATTTTATATATTTTATCAACTCTTTCTATATAAAATATAAGAAATTATAACGATAATCTTATGTAATATCAATAGTTATGAATAAGTCTAAAATAATATAAAAATCAAGTAAAAGTAATAAAAAGTTATAAATTTTGTACCGGTTTAGTAACCGGAGTGTCGTGTCATATTTACGTGGGTATTTTTGGTGTTTTATTGCAGATTTTTAGATAAACCAAAACCCCAAGTGACGACACTTTTTGAAGTTAAAACATGTCTTTTGAAGGAAGTAAGGAAGTGCCACGAGATTAAGAATTCAAGTGGATCATCAATTCGTAGTATTATTATCGAATTATATTTTCGACGAACAAATGGCCCATCAAAAATGCATTTTCTGAAGAAGAGTCATTCATGAAAGTTATAGATCTTTTAAAGAGCTTTCCAACGCTTCTTGAATTATGTCATTTGAAGATCCAGAGCTCAAGTTATGATTTTATCAAGTTTCAGATCAAGATTTGGAAAAATGCTACCCGGATCAATCCGGATTAACCCCAGATCGATCCGGCTTATCTGATAAGGAAACATAATGATGATTAATATGTGGTTATGCAGAGGATAAGCATGGGAGATAATATTTTTTATTCCCGGATCGATCCGACCTAACTCCGGATCGATCCGGCCTTGAAAATTTCTCCTATAAATACAGCATTCATGCAGGCTGTTGGGGGAGGTACCAATATATATATACTAGCTTATATATATCTTCTAATCTCTTAAATTAGTAGTAGTAATGTATATATTAGTAGGCATTATGCCATATATAATGTAGAAGCCGTAGTATCGTTGTAATGCTTGGACGGTTATCGGGAGTTCGATATTGAAGAAGTTGTTGTAATTTCCGGAGAATACGGCCTCTAAATCAGCAGTTGTAACCTGGTAATATTCTAAAGTTTTATGTTTGTTGTTTTTATGTTTTTCTTTATAATGTTAGTAGGCTAAATCTATAACTAGCCAAAATATGTAATTGAAATATTTCGATCTTTTTGGTAAAATGGATGATGCCTATAACTAAAATTGATTAAAATTGAATTTGATGAATCTTTTTCTACTTGAAATGTATTGAAAATATTCGTATTGACGTAATTAACCAATATGAATCGCACCATAACCTAATGACGAACTAAACGGTGAAGTTAGGATATGAGAAAAAGGTAGAAAAACCGGAGGGTAAAAATGACCGAGTGAAAACGTGACAACGGAATCCTATTTCCTACCCGGGGGTAGAATTGTTTTATCTTTTGAAAAGAGAAACACTTCTTGAAATTATCTGTACTCGAGATCTAATTACGTTAATTCACCCGTTCGATCAAGATCCTTAACATTGACCGCATGACAAAGCGGAGTACCCAATCTTTTGGATGACATTGGACGATTGATGAGACATATGACAGATTTAAATGCGCTTCGTGTGAGAGGAGCTGTTGAGTGAGGAGTGCACCGTTTCACATATTCAATTGGACCTAATAAAAGGAAGAACGAGCACATCCATTAAACTAAAAAGATTGAATAATTCAATTACATATATCTTGGCTAGTTCTATAATAATTATTATTATTTAATATATTGGTATATATATATATATATATATATATATATATATATATATATATATTATTATTTATGTATTACTATATATATTTATGTATTTATGTATATTATATTAGTTTAGTTTTAATTTATGCATTTATTTTCTGTTTATTAGTATAGTAGTGACTCGTATGATAAACCTGCGATTTAGATCGAGTTAATAATACCTGTTTGGTGTTTAACCACACTTAAAAGAATTACCACGTTCCCTGAGGATTCGACACCTGACTCACCATACTAGCACTACAATTTGACCCGGTACACTGCCGGTAAGGATTGTAATAGTCTAGAAAACGTCCGTCAGCTTTCTGGCGCCGTTGCCGGGGAACGTCGCTAATTTTTCTTTGTGTCTATGGTTACTACTTGTATCAGCTCAAAATTTTCGAGGATAAGTCAACACTTTTTCTTATCTCATTTCTATTTTATTTTTCGTTGGTATCTACCTTCTTTTAGTTACCAATTTTCTTCTTCTACCAAAGTCGAGTATTTTCTATTTTCGTTAGTTGATGACCAGAAGTGGTAAGACTCCACTCACTCCTTATCAGCCTGACATAAACAATTACGAAAGGCAGCTAAGAGTAGAGAGTAAACGTAGTCAAACCAGCCAAGGACTTCTTGGCAGATCTCCGCAAGAATCATCTTCAAATCGAAATACGAAAATGGCTGAAACCAGTGATAAAACACCTGAACAAGGGCTAGTTCATGCTCAAGGGCATGGACAACACCCTATTAACCCTAATAATAATCAAAATCCTAATAATAGGAATAATCGTAATCGAACCGGAATAATCGTAATAACCCACCAAACCCGAGACCTATCTCGTGATCGGACCATTAGAAGGAACCCGGACTAATAATCCCATTCTTTTACCCAATGAAGGAGCGAACAATTTCGAAATTAAATCTCATCTTTTTGGTTTAATTGACACAAGAGCCCAATTTCTAGGAGAGGATGATGAAGATCCACATCATCATCTCTATCTTTTCGAAGAATTGTGCAATACAGCCAAAAGTCAAGGTACTCATCGTGAGTTAACGAGAATGTCTATGTTTCCTTTTTCTCTAAAAGGACGAGCACGAGATTGGTTTATGTCTCTTCCACATCACTCACTGACTAGTTGGGAGGATATTCAAACCGAATTTTTGAAACAATATTTCACTCCTGGACGAAATTTGGAATTAAAAGTCGAGGTTGCTAACTTTAGACAAGGATCTGAAGAAACGCTTGGGAATGCCTGGGAGAGATTTAAAAAACTGTTAAGAGCTTGTCCCGACCATGGTTATTCCTTAGATATGCAAATCCAACTTTTCTGTTGTAAATTATGAAAAGACTCACGTGTGGATGTAGATCATGCATGTGGTGGTTCTTTAATGATGAGTGAAGCACAAACAATTTACGATGCTATAGAAAAGATTTCCAAAAATAACAGAATGTAGGAAACCGGTTCTAGCACCAGAAAAGTAGCTTTTGCAGGAGAATGTACATCTAATACAGAAGTTCTAGCACATTTGGAAAATTTGAGTAGGAAATTTGATGGCCTACAATCTAACAAAAACCTAAGTTCAGAAAATAGTACACCCACTGAATACTCAAATCAGGATAATATGCCATTAGGGATTGAAGAACCAACAGGATATTCGAGAGAGGAGTTTGAACAATGCATATTCAAACTCGTTTAATGCTATTAGAAGAGACCACCCAACTTTTCGATGGTCTGAAAACCCTAGTAAGCAAGGACAACCGCCATATCCAGTTCCATATAGGAATTCATCTAATAATCAAGTTTATCAGGGAGATACCTCTAATCAGAATTTACAATCATTACCCAGATCCTATCCTCAACACACCACTCAGAGTATACCAGTAACTCAAAGTTCAACTCAGCCTGCAGAAGGGGTTGAAAAATGGGAGAAACTAATGGAAAATATGATGGGTGTGGTGTCTACTCAAGCTAAAAATATGGAAACAATGATGACTTCATATAGTACGATCCACTAAAGATATGAGTACAATAAAAACATCTATGAGTGGCCATGATACCGGAATGAGGACGATAGAAGCCTCATTAAGAAATATGGAAGATCATTTGAGTAGGGAAGGTGAACGTAAAAACAGTAGACCACCAGGAGGATTACCAAGGAACACTGAAAGAAATCCGAGAGAGGTAAATGCTGTAGTTACCAGAAGTAGAAAACTCTGTGGTAGTAATGAAGTAGAAAACTTTGGAAATAATGAAGTAGAAGATGATTTAGATGGTAAGAATGATGAAACTAAAGATGAACATGAATTCACTGATGAGGAAGAAGAAATTATAGAAAATTTCTTGAAAAGAAATAGAAGTATGGAACCTGAAAATGAAGGTGAGAAATGGGTAAAAATCCCGAGGAATCTGAAAGATCCCATGGATGAAGATTTAAGAAATTTATTCAAGGAACATGTTAGAGTAAATGATACTGAAAACAAGGATGACAAACAGGAAGAGTTGAAAAAATCTGAAGTAGAGATTGATTCAGGGAGCGCTTTAAAGAAAAAATTTCAAGATCATGATACATGGAAACCAAGTAACGCTCAAAGATTTAAGGAGAAAGGAAAAGAGAAAATGACTTCGGGATCAAAGGTTATAGATTTAGAATCTTTACCTTACCCACCTAAAGATCAAATTAAAAAAATAAAAGCGATAAGAAGTATGCTCGTTTCCTTAATACTTTTCGTCATCTTCATGTTAATATCCACATTATCGAAGCTCTAGTTAATATGCACGCCTATGGAAAGTTTTCGAAAGATATTCTATCAAACCGAGAAAAAGTTAGAAGAATATGAGAATATTTGCCTCAATGAAGAATGTTCTGCAATTTTCTGATAACTTACCACCTAAAATGAAAGATCTGGTAGTTTTACAATTCCTTGTGAAATTGGAGGATTTTGTTTAAAAAGTACTATGTGATCTTGGAGCAAGTATTAATCTCATGTCTTATGAGGATTATAAGAAACTAGGCATATGAAAACTTACGAATACTTGAAATGACTCTTCAAATGGCGAGATAGATCAGTTAAATACCTAAAGGAATTATCGAGGATGTATTAGTTAAGATAGATAAATTCTACTTCCCAAATAGATTTTGTAGTCATGGAAATGGAAGAAGGATATTCGGCGCCACTTATTCTAGGTCGTCCATTCCTAGCTACGGGAAGAACGTTAATCGATGTCCAAAAAGAGAATTAATCTTTGAGAGTTAACGAAGATACAATTGCTTTCAATATATTCAAAGCTATGAAACATCCATCTGAGATCACCAGAATCATGTTCTTTTATAGAGGATATTCACAATGTCTATGATATTCAATTACCAGCTTATGAAGACAGATTAGAAGAATGCCTAGCATTGTCTATCTATAAAGAGAATAAGAAGGACACTGAAATGAAAGAGATAATCCTTTATCTGAATAAAGGAAGTTTTAGTCCTAAACCACCATGGCATCAGTATCTGGAATTAGAACTGGAAGGTCCAGTTCTAAAACCTTCAGTAGAAGATCCACCCAGTAATCTAGAGTTGAAACCACTTCCTTTAAATCTTAAGTATGCTTTTCTTGAAACTAATAATCTATTACCGGTTATTATTTCGTCAACCTTAACTGAGCTACAAGAAGACCAATTACTTAGAATGTTGAAAAAGCATAAGAAAGCATTTGGTTGAAAGATGGCGATATTCAAGGAATTAGCCACGAGATTTGCGTTCATAAAATTATTCTAAAGGAGGACGCTAAACCTTGTATTCAGCCACAACGCCGCCTCAATCCGAATTTGCAGATAATTGTTAAGAAAGAGGTTATTAAACTATTAGAAATGGGGATAATCTTTCCTATATCTGATAGTGAATGGGTAAGTCCAACTCAAGTGGTACCAAAGAAAGGAGGTTTCACAGTAAAGGAAAATGATAAAAATGAATGGATTCCGACAAGAGAAAAATTACCGGATATCGAATGTGCATTGATTTTTGAAAACTTAACGATCATACTAAGAAAGATCATCATCCACTTCCATTCATAGTGCAAATGTTGGAACGTTTAAGTGGACATAAGTATTACTGTTTCTTAGATGGTTATTCAGGATATTTACAAATATTCATTGCGCGAGGAGATAGAGAAAGACTACTTTCACTTGTCCGTATGGAACCTTCGCTTATAAAAGAATGCCGTTTGGTTTATGTAATGCACCAGCTACATTTCAGAGATGTATGATGGCTATATTTTCTGACATGGTCGAGAAGTTTTTAGAAATTTTTATGGACGACTTTAGTGTATACGGAGATTCCTTCGAAGAATGTTTATCGCACTTAGAACGAGTGTTACAACGCTGTGAAGATACCAATTTAGTTTTAAACTGGGAAAAATGTCACTTAATGGTATCAGAAGGGATTGTTTTAGGACATAGAATCTCTGAAGTAGGTATCGAAGTTGATAAAGCTAAAGTCGAGGTAATCGAAAAGTTACCTCCACCAGTTAATTTAAGAACTCTAAGAGGATTTCTTGGACATGCCGGTTTTTGTAGAAGATTCATTGCAGATTTCTCAAAAATAGCAAAGCCTCTAAGTCATTTGCTTGAAAAGGAAGTACCTTTTAACTTTGATAGTAAATGTATGGAAGCCTTTCAGACCCTAAAAGCGAGGTTAACTACTGCACCAGTGCTAGTAGCACCAGATTGGAGTTTGCCGTTTGAAATTATGTGTGATGCGAGTGATTTAGCTGTAGGAGCTGTTTTAGGTCAAAGATATAACAAAGTACTCAAAGCAATTTACTATGCATCTCACACATTAAACGCAGCTCAACTTAATTACGCAACTACAGAAAAAGAACTGTTGGCTGTAATTTTTGCCTTAGATAAGTTTAGATCGTATATTGTTGGATCTAAGGTTATTATCTATCTGCACCATTCAGCCTCAAGTACTTACTAAGTAAGAAAGATGCTAAACCACGTCTTCTTAGATGGATTCTCTTACTTCAAGAATTTGATATTGAAATTAAAGATAAAAAGGGAAGTGAAAATGTAGTAGCAGATCATCTAAGTAGAATGGAAAATGAAGGAAAGGGAATTGAAATACAAGATTCATTTCACGATGAACAAGCTATTTAGAATCGATACTCCTTCACCATGCAATTATTAAAGAATAGAATTCCTTCTAAGGAAATGTCACCTTGGTTTGGAGATATCGTTAATTACTTTTACTGTGATTATATTCCGTCTCATTGGACTTGGCAACAGAAAAAGAAATTCTTTTACGACTTAAAATTTTATTACTGGGAAGAACCAGACCTTTTCCGTAAATGTTCGGATGGGATAATTAGAAAATGTGTGCTTGATAATGAGATTTTAAGTATTTTATCGTTTTTCCATGATCGTGAGGCAGGAGGTCACCATGGAGGATGGAAAACTGCTTTTAAAGTTTTACAATGTGGTTTTTATTGGCCTACACTAGATATGCATATAAATATGCGAAATCTTGTGAATCATGCCAAAAATGGGGAAATATATCGAAAAAACATGAAATGCCTCTTCAACCGATTTTAGAGTGTGAATTGTTTGATGTTTGGGGTATAGATTTCATGGGACCTTTCCCTATATCTTTTGGAAAAAGATTTATTCTTGTAATGGTAGATTATGTTTCAAAATGGGTAGAAGCTGAAGCTCTTCCAACTAATGATACCAAAGTTGTCATAAGGTTCCTTAAAAGGAATATATTTACTAGGTATGGCATTCCGAGGGCTATCATTAGTGATAGAGGTCACACTTTTGCAATAGACCATTTACCAAGATAATCGAAAAATATGGTGTAACACATAAGTTAGGCACACCCTATCATCCATGAGACCGACTGGTCGTAGAGGTGTCTAATAGAGAAATTAAAAGAATTGTAGAAAAGACAGGTGGACTCAAATCGTAAAAACCGGGCGAGAAACCGGATGATGCATTATGGGCATACATAATGACCTTTAAAACACCAATTGGTTGTCCCCTACAAACTAGTTTTGGTAAATCTTGTCATCTCGGTTGAATTAGAACACCGGGCCTTTTGGGCTATTAGATTTTGAATTTCGATCCTAAGGTTGTTGGTGATCATAGATTACTTGATTAATGAACTAGAAGAATTTCGTCTTGATGCTTATGAAAGCGCTTTCGAATCTACAAGGAGCGACGAAATCTTTTCACGATAAGAGAATCTATAGTCGTGAGTTCCATGTAGGTGATCGAGTGTTATTGTACAATTCACGTTTAAAGTTATTTCCAGGTAAGCTTAAATCAAGATGAACATGTCCATTTAGAGTAACAAGGGTTTACAAATCTGGAGCTGTTGAACTAACTGATGAAAATACAACATTTATAGCCAATGGCCACAGGGTAAAGCTATTTGTGGAAGGTGAAGGGATCTCATTAAAAAAGGAAGTAATGTTGCTAATCGATCCTCCGCAAAACTAAAAAAGCAGGAAAACTAAGTTCAGCCGAATCCCGGTGCTATCTTTCTCTACTTTACTTTTACGTGTTTTATATGTTTAAACTAGATTAAATCTTTTACCGGATGAGGACGTAAAAGAAGCTGGATGCCTTTTAGATAGATTAGGAGTTTTGCTTTTGAAGTTAGGCCTTGATAAAGATGTCGGCGTTTATAATAGAAGCTTTAGTTTTGAGAAAAACAAGCAATTATTGAGAGAGATCAGATTGAAAGAAGTATGTAATGGAAAATCGAGAAGTTCGATAAAGAGAAGGGCAAAGATTTTAATGCGATGCAGAATCTGTGGAAAAAGTGAGCATAATGGAAAATGTGGAGAAAGCACAACCAAATCTCAGGATGAGTGTTTGAATGTTGTTAAGAAGGGAACGATTAGGTGGTTATCCGAAAATCCCGATGGATGTCAAAGAGAAAATTCAAACGCCTCATTTCTCGAAGTTAGGTTGATAGAACGTTATATCAGAACTCAGGAAGATTTAGAAATAGCAGAATTAAGACCCCTATAAGTTTTAATATTTTATTTTATTTTTTTATAAAAAATTTTATATAACTTTTGAAAATTTTATATATAGGATCTTTATGAAATTATTTAAATTTTTATAAAATTTTTTATAAAAAGTTTTATTTAAAAGTTTTAATTTTATAAAATTAGTAGAAGTATTATTAAGGTTTTATAAAGAGTTTTATTAAGTTTTATTGAGTTTTAGTAAGTTTTATAAAGTTATTAAAAAAAATCATATAAAATTTTAATTTTTTTTTTCGAACCTACTTTTTTATTACTCACTGAACATCGGGACGATGACACTTCGTAAGTGGGGAGTAGAGTTAGGTTAGTAAATAAAAATTAAAAATTTTCATATAAATTTATACTTAATTGCTTAATACTTAGTTTAATTTTTCTTGAATAAATTTAAGTAGATAATATATAATTAATATGAATAAAAATAATATAAATTGGCAAGAATAGATTTTTAATTAAGTAAAGTAAATTAGATATATTATAATTATATTATATATGTCAGTTTTAGATTTTTATAAGATTTTAAGTATATGTAACTATACATGAATATTATCGAGTATTTTTTTTTTATGAAATTTAGCAAATATACTTATATCTATAATGAAATGTTAGAATAATTTTCTTTTCAAAACGAAATATGAATATGGAATCGGACTAGGGATGACGATTTTTGGTATAACTTTGATCAGCTATAGCCAAATAGCCTACCTGAATAAAATTTTCAATTTTTGTCCCCACCTCAGCCAAATAGAGTGGCCAGACCTCACTCGAAATAGCCATTTGTGATTAAACCAATTATAACCGACCCTTAGCCTATTTTGGTCTACATTTCCTAAAATTCCCACGAGTTTATGCATTACTTATGAAAGGAGATGATGACATAAAAGCTAAGTATCGATGCAAAAGAATGGTATATGCTGAGATTGAAAAAGTTAGATAGGTATTAATATATTCGATCTCACCTCATGACGCTTGCAAGATAGTCGATTTTGGCAATGAGTTCGGGTATGTTAGTATTCTATAAAATAAAAATAAAAAAAAAGAGAGAAAATCTAAAAAATAGGTGAAATAATATTAGGATGTTATTAATCGAGATATTTTTGATAAAAAAATATGAAGGTGTAAGTACGTACAACTTGCTTCTTTCTCTTTTGATTTCCTTTTCTATCCTTTCGATTAACCAACACCCTGAGCCTAAAACGTTATAAGCCATTTTGCCAACTACTTGAATTAGTCCTTGATTCCAAATATTTCATATAAGTTGAGATAGGAGAATAATTCTAGAATTTTAATTATATTTATTAAGTAAATTATGTAGAGTTTCATTTAAATGATATTTGATAAATAATTTATCTAAGTTATATACACTTTTTATCTTGTTAATTTCTAAGAAAGATATAATTAATATATTTATAATATTGAAATGATATTTTACTGACTTGAAATTTAATCTACCAATTATATCATTTTTATTGTAATTTTTATATATTACCGCTTATTTTGCTCGAGGACGATCAAAAAGCTAAGTGGGGAGTAGTTGATGTATAACATTTATATGATAAAAATTACGATATTTTATATATTTTATCAACTCTTTCTATATAAAATATAAGAAATTATAACGATAATTTTATGTAATATCAATAGTTATGAATAAGTCTAAAATAATATAAAAATCTAGTAAAAGTAATAAAAAGTTATAAATTTTGTACCGGTTTAGTAACCGGAGTGTCGTGTCAGATTTACGTGGATATTTTTGGTGTTTTATTGCAGATTTTTAGATAAACCAAAACCCCGAGTGACGACACTTTTTGAAGTTAAAACATGTCTTTTGAAGGAAGTAAGGAAGTGCCACGAGATTAAGAATTCAAGTGGATTATCAATTCGTAGTATTATTATCGAATTATATTTTCGACGAACAAATGACCCATCAAAAATGAATTTTCTGAAGAAGAGTCCTTCATAAAAGTTATAGATATTTTAAAGAGCTTTCCAACGCTTCTTGAATTATGTCATTTGGAGATCCAGAGCTCAAGTTATGATTTTATCAAGTTTCAGATCAAGATTTGGAAAAATGCTACCCGGATCAATCCGGATTAACCCGGATCGATCCGGCTTATCGATAAGGAAACATAATGATGATTAATATGTGGTTATGCAGAGGATAAGCCTGGAGATAATATTTTTATTCCCGGATCGATCCGACCTAACTCGGATCGATCCGGCCTTGAAAATTTCTCCTATAAATACAGACATTCATGCAAATTTGTTGGGGAGGTACCAATATATATATACTAGCTTATATATATCTTCTAATCTCTTAAATTAGTAGTAGTAATGTATATATTAGTAGGCATTATGCCATAAATAATGTAGAAGCCCGTAGTATCGTTGTAATGCTTGGACGGTTATCGGAGTTCGATATTGAAGAAGTTGTTGTAATTTCCGGAGAATACGGCCTCTAAATCATGATTGTAACCTGGTAATATTCTAAAGTTTTATGTTTGTTGTTTTTATGTTTTTCTTTATAATGTTAGTAGGCTAAATCTATAACTAGCCAAGATATGTAATTGAAATATTTCGATCTTTTGGTAAAATGGATGATGACTATAACTAAAATTGATTAAAATTGAATTTGATGAATCTTTTTCTACTTGAAATGTATTGAAAATATTCGTATTAGCGTAATTAACCAATATGAATCGCACCATAACCTAATGACGAACTAAACGGTGAAGTTAGGATATGAGAAAAGGTAGAAAAACCGGAGGGTAAAAATGGCCGAGTGAAAGCGTGACAATGGAATCCTATTTCCTACCCGGGGTAGAATTGTTTTATCTTTGAAAAAGAAACACTTCTTGAAATTATCTGTCACTCGAGATCTAATTTCGTTAATTCACCCGTGCTCGATCAAGATCCTTAACATTGACCGCATGACAAAGCGGAATACCCAATCTTTTGGATGATATTGGATGATTGATGAGACATATGTGATTTAAATGACGCTTCGTGTGAGAGGAAGCTGTTGGTGAGAAGTGCATCGTTTCACATATTCAATTGGACCTAATAAAAGGAAGAACGAGCACATCCATTAAACTAAAAGATTGTATAATTCAATTACATATATCTTGGCTAGTTCTATAATAATTATTAGTATTTAATATATTGTATATATATATATATATATATATATATATATATATATATATATATATATATATTACTATTTATGTATTACTATATATATTTATGTATTTATATATATTATATTAGTTTAGTTTTAATTTATGCATTTATTTTACTGTTTATTAGTATAGTAGTGACTCAGTATGATAAATCATGATTTAGATCGAGTTAATAATAGATGTTTGGTGTTTAACCACACTTAAAAGAATTACCACGTTCCCTGAGGATTCGACACCTGACTCACCATACTAGCACTACAATTTGACCCGGTACACTGCCGGTAAGGATTGTAATAGTCTAGAAAACGTCTGTCACTTAGCTATGATAAACTATAATTGAAAATTGAATGAAACAGTGAAAAATTGAAAAAAAATTGAATAAATGCCATATTATTTATCTCGTACCCTTAGAATTGTTAGTTCCTAGCTAAGAATTGATAGGAAAGAAACCAAGTTGCATGAGTACGTGATCATTTTATACTTACGTGAATGTAAATTTAAGGATATTCATGCCGATCGTTGCAAGTAGTTATTTATTATTCGATTACTCAATCTTTGAATCGAGTTTTACCGCGCAAATTATAATAACTGAAGAATTATGTGTACATTGCGTAGATGATTGGTTATGTAGACTTAGTGTTGATATTTATCTGCTGATGTATTCCTATCTTCTGGCCATCAAAACGGAGTAATAAGCTTGAGAATAATCTGTGTATTGACAAAGCGTTAAACATTGGGCTTGTAGTAACATTACCAAAGTAGCCTCGCGCTTGTGGTAATATTCATGTTATTAACCAATCCGTGAAAGGGGATTCTTGCAATGCATAATTTACTTTTAAAGCAAGTTTCTTTCTTGAGATGTGTTAATGCTTGAAAATATGAAAATGTGAGGAAAAATTCAATTTTTAAGAGGCTTCGAGTATTTTTCGGTCTCCAAGTCCAAAAACCTTCTAGATGACGCTCTTGCTTATTGCACCATGTCTTTACCCATTACGAGGCTTAAGAAGTGGGAATCTTGATGTTGGTAGGTTGAGGCTCGAAGTTAGCATAAACTTTAATCTTGCCACGAAAGTATAAAATCGAATGCACATGCACACATCACTTGATTCATAGCGAGTAGCGAATAATGGATACCTTATGAGCATGAATGGTATGAGTTGACTCGAGTTTCTTGTATAAATACGATTTGACCATGAGAAATGTTGTCTTGGGGAATGACTTATTGATACTTTGTTCGGGACGAGCAAAGTCTAAGTGGGGGGTAGTTGATGACGGTCAAATTATACCCGTAAAAGTCATCAACGTTGACCTTAAATCGAGACTAATAATATATATATTGTGATAAATCGCATGTTTATATGTATTATTTAATGTTATGTGATTTATATTATATAATTTGGTATTTATCCATTTATAAGATATAATTTGGTGTTTATCCGTTTTTATTATATAAATCGGTATTTATCCGTTTTTATTATATTTATCCGTTTTATTTAAATATGATTTATTTTAGGATAAATATCTATTTTATAGATTGAGATAAATTTTGGAGGATAAATACAAATGGAAGAATTAAATCTCAAGATAAATCAAAGGAAATTCAAGATAAAGATCGGATAAGTACGAAAAGAGGAGTAAGGCAATCCAAAGAGTGGCGCCAACATGAAGGACACACAACTTGAAGGGGGCGCATCTTGTTTTGTATTTTGAGATCGGACGGGAGTTATCTCTTATTTGTTTTGACATTTTGAAGTATATCTCTTAATTAGCTTGAACCCCTATAAATAAAGGCATGTTATACACGCCATATACACTCTACACGACCATATACACTTCTCAATTTATAATAAAATTCTCAGTTTTTCTTAGAGCAGTTTTTATGCAAGTTCTGCAATAATGTAAGTTCTTGTATTTATTTGTTCTTAGTTCTTTGTAATTAAGCCCCCAATTATTGTTTATTGTTTGAGGTTGTTCGTTCTTCACCGAACAATGTAGATCTAAGGATACGATATGAGGCGTGGGATTCCTTGTCTATAAGGATCCACACGCCCCGGATCATTATCCGGTGACCTATATATGACTTTGGTATGATCGACAACCGTGTTTTTTAGTAGATCTATATAATTGCTTTATGAGTTTCTATTTTATCCGTTACGTATGTAGAAACGCTAAGATTTAGTTGTTCGTCGCGTCAATCTAGCCACGTCTTTATGGTGTGATTGTCCACCTAGAATTTCTTATCTTAGTAGGTATGGCTACGACTACGTTGCTCGTCTGTTTTAATTAGCGTATTATTAGGAAATACCAATATAGGGCTCCTAGGTCGGCTCATGAATTGATCTTCCGGGACTTTCAGCGAGATCTAGATCTGTTCTGTATTCGGGAATTGCTAGCACCTAGTTATACGTACATCGTAGATTAACATGATACCTAAAAAGTTAGTGTTAATGGGACGGAGACTGATGCGATCGCTTAGGAAGTACGCCTGAACAAAGGAATGTTGCCTAGGTGAGGAATACGGTTAATATCGGCATCCCTAGTTTTGTAAGCGTGCAAGTCATATGAGATGGAGGCCGAAAAAGCGAAGTCACGTGATGTAGCATAGTGATCTAGATGGCCTACCTGGAGCTAGATCTAGTTTAGGGGATGACTCCCGTAACCAATATAAAAGAGATACGGATCGGATTAATAGTTGTCGAGTCTAGCTTAATTATATATAATCTCTAGATCCAAACGATAACATGATAATTGGGGAGGTTAATTACGTTGTTTATGTGTTGTGTCGAGTCGTGTCCTTTACCTTTCTTGTCTTTTGTTGGTCGTAGACCGCCTTTATGTCCTTGATATGAATAATTAATTGTTTGTATATAAATGACCCACAATTGGTTCCCTGTGGGATCGACCTTGATTCGCTATAGCTATACTACGATGGACCTAGTCCTCTTGCTAGTATTAGTTTATGGTGGTCAAGTATTTTATTATTACTTGATCTACGTCATCATATGGCTGTTGGATAGGTTGAGCACGACTACTTGAAGGTTGGTTAGGAGGATACTGAAACGGATTATGTGATTGGCTATTTATAACATTATAACTTGGAGGACCGAATTCAAACGGAGCATTGTATTCACCAACCATTTCAGCACGAACATGACTACTTGAAGGTTGATTTGAAAGATTATGACTTGGTCTGACTGGTTGATACTGAAACTGTTGGTCCGTAGCTTCACCAAGCCTTTGTGTAGAAACATGGTTTTCAAACCCACTACATCCATACTGTTGCTCGAATGGATTAAAATTTGGATTTGTAGCAAGTTCTTGTACCGGAGAAGGGAAATTACCAAGACTATAATCCGAATTATTGTTATCATCCGGGGCATTGCAATCTTGATTTAAATCAATGCCATCATCCTCAAATATTGGTTCATTGTTTGCCTCCACTGGTGTTGCATTCACGCAAAAAATTACATTTTTACTGTCAGAGGCCGCTTCGATGTAACCATTTAGTGTCTCGTCATCTAAGATATCATCAGGTGGTATATTCCCCACACTAGCATAAGTAAACAAAGCTTTTACACCGAGCTTTGAATCAGACCGATCAATACCAAGCCTCACATGCAATTTATCCAACAACGAATTCAATCTTATGTTCTTTCGGACAAATAATGAGAACATCGATCCATTTACATGATTCCACCGGTTATAGAGAGGATCGTACGTAAATTCTCCGTTGAACGAGACAACAATCATAGTGTTGCGATTATCTGTTTTTTTTTTTTTTAAATTTTTAAAACAATTCAAGTCATTATTAAATCATTCAATATCAACTTAGATAACAACTTAAATGCATTATAGACATTCAATATAGTAATTCAAAACCCTACCTAAGCAAATTTATCACAAATAGAAAACAAAACATACTTACACTAAACCCTACTAATTAAACCCCAACAAGGAAACAAAGACTATTTTCCTCTTTTAAGATGTTTCAAACAAGGAAACAAAGACTTTTAACACTTAAAACTCTTTCATTCTGAGTTTAAGTGTGATCAATATTTCCAATAACAATGGTCTCTGAAACAGAGCCATTTTCAGTACCATTTTGGGTAGGAACAACACCCTTATGCACGATCAAACCATCAATATGGATAATTACATTACTACCAACAACAAATTTCCCAACTTCTCAAAACTACAATACCAAATCAACAATACCAAAGTTTACTACAATCGAACAATACCAAAGACTTAAACACACTACTTAGATGTATAAACATTACATAAACAACCTACTTAAAACACACATTTAGGTTAAATACATATCATTACTACAATATAAATAACATAATCACTACTTAAAACACACATTTCGATAAATACATATCATTACTACAATATAAATAACATAATCATTACTTAAATACATATCATTACTTACACTAAACCCTAGTAATTAAACCTTACACAATAACACTAAGAAAAGACTTAAACACACTACTTAAATGTATAAACATTACATACACACATTTCGTTTAAGTACATTTGATTACTAGCATAAATAATATAATCACATTGAGCACTTGAATTAGACAAATTATAGAGCAAAAACTTACCCATTTGAGCACTTGAATGATGAAGAAATGGACTTGAAAGATGAAGAAGTGGTTAGAAAATTTATATTAACATGAAAGACTCTGAAGGAATGAGAAAAATAGCCCGTTAATGTGGTGTATATTGAGCAAGTACCTTACAACAACATTAATTGCCATCTATCACTTCCAAACGTAGTTAATTGCTTTGTAAACGTAGAAACTGTACGTTTAAACGTAGAGAAATGCGTTCTAACATACGTTTAAACGTAGAGAAATACACATTATTGTAGCTTCCTAATTAATTGAAATACTCAACGTTTAAACGTAGGATCCTTACATTTAAACGTAAGGAACCTACGTTTACAGCTATGAGGTTGTGTCAGACAGATATGTTAATTACTTGCATTTAAACGTAAGGATCCTTACGTTTACCTGATTTTCCATGTCAGAAAAGGCTCGACCTGAATTTCAAGTGTCAGGACTGACACAACCTGATTTTCCAATTTCTGGTGTAAGTAGGTATGGTAAAATTGTAATTAAGTATGCGGTGTAAATAAATAAATAAAAATGTTGTAATTTAAGTGTGGTGTAAAAGTAGATTTAGATTATTAGGTGTGATGTAGTGTGTATAGTGGTGTATGAGTAGATTATATGGGGTGTAAATAATAAACCCCCATTTTTTCTTTACCGAAATGAAAGCTTAAACACACCTACCTTTTTTTAGCGGAACGAAAACTTAAGCACACACCTTTTTTTATTTGCCTCAAATAAAGCTTGAATCCGAGACTTCTTGGTCTTGTGACATCAATTTTTATCACCAGATTAATGCTTCATCGACGACATAGTTAACACTTTACCATGCCGTGGTTATGCACAACTTTGTATATTTTTTTTTTAAGAGTGCACACTCACAACTTTGTTTATTATTTATTGTTTTTGTAAGAAAACACAACTTATTGAATGGATTCCACAAAGAAAAAAAACACTTTTTGGATGGAATGAAATTGAATGATTTTTTATTTCATTGCAATGTTTGAGTATGATTAGGTAATAGAATGCAATAAAAATTTATTCCAATAAATTAAAAAATGTCTATTTTCATTCCTTCCAAAAATGGTTGAAATGGAATTGAATGATTTATAAATCCATTCCAATGTTTGTGTATGATTACGAGATAATGGAATGTAATAAAAATTTATTCCAATAGAATGAAAAATGTTCATTTTCATTCATTACAAAAATGAATGACATGTGATGGAATAAAATGAAAATCAGCAAAACACGTGGATGTTGTGGGTGGAAAGGTGGGGTAGGGTAAGATGGATGATGGTGGAGTAGGGTAGGGTGAGGTGGTGGGTAGGTTAGGATGGGGTGGTGGATAAGGTATAGGGTGTTGGTAGGGTAGGGTGGGGTGGTGGTAAGGTAGGGTAGAGTGAGGTGATTGGTAGGATAGTGTGAGATACGGTAGGGTAGGGTGGGATGCTGGGTAGGGTTAGGTAGGTAGGATACGTAGGGTAGGGTAGGGTGAGATAGGGTAGGGTAGGACAAGGTGATGGTAAGGTAGTGTAGGGTAAAGTGATGGGTAAGGTAGGGTAAGGGTGGGTAGAGAAGTAATGTGGGGTAGGCTACCCACCCCACACTACATTACCCCACCTAACCCAACCCCTTCCACCGTATCCTACCTTATGAAACATACCATTACCATACCCTACTCAACGTTTAATATGCCACCTTTTATATAATTAGTTTCATTCTATTATTTCACATTCCAAACGCAGTTCTATTCTAATTATTTTATTCCATTCTATTCCATTCGAGCTTAACAAAAATGTCAGGTATAAAAATAAGGGGAGACTTGCCAGGTTACTCCATGGTGGGGAGAGTCAGTTCCAGCCACATACATATGTAGCTTTTTGCTATTGTTTGTGAGGTTTTTTTTTTGTTGCTTTTTTTTCTTCCCGTTATTTCATTCTATTAAATATACTCTCCGTTCAAGGAGACCTACGGGAGGGCTAAAGGGCCAGGGGGAACGGCGAGCCAATACCGGAACAGGGAATAGAACCTTTGAGCAACAAAATGATGAGCAAATGGGCCGTAATGGGTCAAGATATGTAGTCCTTTCGAAGGAGGACGAGCAGACCGCTAAGCAAGAAGATGGGGATCTCCCAAATGGGGTGTTGGAATTAAAACGACAAATGGAGGAAGCTGCAGCTGCCCATTTGGCCTCAAATGTCTCCCTACTAACTAAAAACGGCCCTAAGGGGCAAAAGAAGACCCAATCCGGCAACGACAATCAACGTAACACATCAAAAGCAAGACAATCTCAACCAGAACAAGCTAAAAGAAAGGAACCATCCATCAGTGGGGTGAATATAAACTCGTCGGCGAAAAGGCTCACTCGTCGGCGAAAAGGACATCCACCTCATTGGGTGTTTCTAGAACGAAGCTTTCCAGGCCCTTACAAGACACTTCAAATGGACAGCAGGGACAACAGACTACTTTAAGACCTGATGGTGCTATTCTCATCCCACCTTAACCTCCTGGCGGGTCAAGAACTCGTAATAACACCACATGTAAGAGTACTGGGGTGGGAAAATGGACTGCACATTGCACGTTGAGAGATGAACCGCCTGACGATATGGATACTTTGGATGGGGTGTCCCGTCCAGCCCTTTAACTCGGTTCTCTCATGTATATTCTTACCTGGAATTGTAGAGGTGTGGGATCCCAAGATTTCCTATGAAATTTGAAAGAATTACTGCAAGCTCATAAACCCGACGTCTTACGTTTGGTGGAAACTCGTGCTGGTAGCTGCAAGGCAGAGCGTATTTTGTACAATTTGACTTATAATAAAGTTCTTTGTGTGGAAGCGAGAAGATTTTCGGGTGGCATTTGGTGTTTTTGGAATAATGATGAGATACGAATAGAATACCTCTCAAGTACGTCTCAGTGCTTGAATGTAGCCATTTGTTGTAATAAAGAAATAAAGTGGATCTTGTCCATAGTGTATGCATCCCCCATACCAAGCATTAGGAATGACCTATGGGAATACATTACCCGCCTCTCTAGTGTCATTCATCACCCTTGGTGCTCGATGGGAGATTTCAACCAAGTCATTGATCGGGAAGATAAGTGCGGGGGAAGGCCGATTGGCGGTGTGAACGAAGAAAAAATGTGAAACATGATACAACATTGCAAGCTGGTGGGAGTTGAATTTCAAGGCCCGAGATTTACCTGGACTGGCCCTCTTTTCAGGGGAAATCACATCTTAGAACGTCTTGACCAAGTTTGGTGTACTAATAAGCTGGCTCATCCAACATCCGGAGGTAAATTTGTCTGCATCTCGCTAAGACCCATTCGGACCATAATCCCTTCTCCTCCAACTAAAACCAAGGCAAACCAAGACCGAGGGCCCTATCAACCGCTTTCTAAGCGTTTGGCTTGAAAATAATAATTTCCAAGATTTTGTCGAACATAAGTGGGATGACTCTCAGCCAAATATTGGGGTTACTATTCAAAAGTTTATGGAGGAAGCTCATGCTTGGAACAAAAGAGTATTTGGTAATATTTTCTATCGTAAAAAGGACTACCTGAACCGGTTGGAGGGGATTCAAAAAGCTATTGCAGCCCACCCGTCAAAGTCTCTTCATGAACTGGAGGATAAAATCCGACAGGAATATAATGATACTTTGAGGCAATAAGAGATATTCTGGCACCAAAAATCGAGGCTTCAATGGTTTTTGGAGGGAGAAAATAACACCCACTTCTATTATCTCATGGCCCTAAAAAACAAACAGAGGGCACAGATTAAGGCGCTGAAGAAAGATAATGGGCACTGGAGTGTTGATGAGACAGAAACTAAAGGTATGATGCGAGAGTATTTTGTTGAACTCTATTCGGACGAAAGGGAGCTGCATAGTTGTGACTGCGTGTTCTCTTTTAACACTCTCCAACAGTCGAGTATCCACCTCTTCAATAGAGATGTTTGTGAACGTGAAATCGAGGAAGCTGTTTTTGACATGGGAACTTATAAAGCGGCAGATGGCCTTCCTTCAATTTTTTTTAAAATATGTTAGGGAGTGATCGGACAGGCTGTTGTTGATTTCGTTAAAGGGGCTTTCAAAGACCATTGGTACCCGGCGGAGATGAATGAAGTCCTAATCACTCTCATCCCCAAGGTGGATAATCCAGAAAAGCCATCTCAATTTCGACCCATTGCTCTTGCCAATGTGATAACCAAAGTCGTCACAAAGGTGTTGGGTAATAGGATTCGACAGATCATTGGAGAATTAGTCAGTACCACCCAAAGTGCGTTCATTCCAGGGAGAAGTAGTGCTGCAAATGTTATATTGGCTCAGGAAATAATCCATTTCCTGCACAACAAAAAGGGTAAAAAGGGCTTTATGGTGGTTAAGGTGGATCTCGAAAAGGCCTATGATAGGGTAAGTTGGTCATTTTTAAGGAAGATTCTGCTTACAATATTGGCGGGAAGGCTGCCAACTAGCAAGTAAAATGCAAACAACTAGGTCTATGTGAGAAGAGCTCCAGACGTAAAAGCTGACTTGTTAACCGTTGCGAGATCCTTGTTTTGTAACCATTGGAACAAAATCTAATTGCCTAGTCAGGTGTTGATCCGTTCTGACGGGTTGCGAGCTGGGGTGGGCGTGATGGCCTCCGGTGCTTCGTGTTGTCCGTTAGTGGGTGAGTTGAAGGCTCAATGGATCGACGCCCGTTGCCTAGCCAATGATTGGTATCGTAGAGGCATGATGCGGGCGGGATTATACCCGGTCCGGCCCATCTTATGATAGTGCGGGTATACTGGAACATGGACCCTATTTGTCATAGGGCCTTGAAGAGACCCAACATGAATCGCGGGCTCATTTAGGGGCTTGGCATATCAATGACCCTTACTCATTGAGCTCATCATTGAACATATGGGAGCACTGGGAGTAAAAACCAATGACTTGATTTGCCTTATTCCAAGATGACTCTTTGTGTAAAGACATGCTATGTTAGCGTAAGGTTTGTGAGAGGAGTCGAGTGCCGAGCTAGGGAGCGATCGGGCATAATCGGCTTTGGTGGCTCAAAAGCGTCTTCTTTGAGAGATGCTTGGGTGGGAGGCGTCACGGCCTTATGCTATGCTTGAGGCGTATAGACTTAGGTGTTGGAAAGGTGTCCTAAACCTAATCGGGTTGGACCGGATCCGACCGGTCGGGTCATTTCTGATCTATTTAGTTCATGTAATAACTTTATTATGATTAATAAAAGCACTTATGTTATTATATATTGTTTATCTTCATATTATTTGTTGTATATATATAGTAACGTCCCTAGTATCAATCTGTGATAGAGAAACCATGATAGTGATTATGGTTGATGAGATCTCTAATCATCATAACAAGGTTGGTACTTAAATGTCTCTAGTCTTATGTATTATCAAATGGGACATTGATAGTATAATCAGACTAGCACGTATTGGATGTCTTCTATCGTTTAGAGGGTAGGGATAGATCTCGTCTATCGAAGGGTAGGGACACTTGGACTATATGTGGACATGTATTAGAGAATGCGTACGTTAGACTGACCCACTTACATTAAGTGTCACACTATGTGGCGGTTGTGTAATTATCCTTTTGACCGGAGTCTTCATTGCATCACGATGTGGATTGTCATGCTTTGACACTATTGAGATTTCTCCTAACCACGGGAGATCATGCGGTGGTGATTGGGTATGATATTGAAGCATCACGGAGTATACATGATTGGTCGTCCGGGAATCGCGTATCTATGATGGGAATCGAATATCCGAAATGGCCTTCATATAAGGAATGTATAGCTCTCGAGAATCTTTGCAAAGTGGGAGTAAATGTGTTATTCCGAGAGAGCATGATATCTAGATTATAAGATACGATCGTCAATGTATTGACACTCGAGATACGATCGTATGGATATTATTACAGCGATAGGATTGTAAGTTACACGGTAACTGCTTCACATGAAAGGTAGTAGTCATTGCTTTTGACTCTTCCGATAATTGGGGGTCACGGTGTGTTGCTAGACGCTATCCCGTGATCGTTAGGCATGAAGGGCATTTTAGTAAATTGCACTTTGTGTCTACGGCCAACATACTCGGAAGCCTATCGGGTCACACACATATGAACATCGAGTCGGATTAAAATGCGGTTATAGTTGATAACCAAATAAGGAAAGTTTATCTTTAGACTATAAAGGTTATAGTGGTAAATTAATATAGTGGTATTTATTTATTATGAATAAATAAAATACAAGATATTAATTATATACAAATTATGTTAGTTAAAGAATATTCCGGAAGTCAATCTTTTGGGATATGGGGCGCCACCTTTAGCTATAAATAGGAAGTGGGTGTCAAGCTCTTTTGTACAACACAATTGCAAGAGCTCATAGTTCTTGTGTAAAATAGAGAGCTATCCATAGTGAGTTTGTGAGGGAAGAAAAGGTCCGGTCTAGCAGCCGGAGTTTTTCCGATAGCAATCCAAGGAGGATTCCGGCAAGGGGTTCGTGTGGATTAGCGATAGGGGCCGGATGCGTGGACGGCTTGCGCATTGAACTACTCTCCGTTGGCGGTCAAAGCGACGATCTTATAGATCATCTGAGGTATAACCGTCAAACTACTTAACGTGTTTATTGCATTAAACGAAGAACAATCCAGAAAAGGAAATCAAATTTTAAATTCTGCTACGTTAAACTAGTGATTTCCTAACAGTGGTATCGGAGCCAGACTTCGAGCTTGAGCAATAAGCATAATTTAAATGCATCGTATTTAATCAAAAGATGCAAGATTTAAATCACGAAACGTTGAAACAAAAAAAATTTAATTAGGGTTTATGGGGGGCTCGGCCGACTGGCGGCGGTGGCCCTAGGGCTGCCGTCTGTCGGCTGTCCTCTTCCAATGGGGGAGATCGACCCTTTTCGTTTTGTGATATTTATTGTGCATAGATATCTCGTTTGTTTAGTTGTGTCACATGGCCAACCAATGGTTCAAATAGTTTGAGCCATTGGGAAACCATATGGCATATTGGCCTTTCCAAATTTTGATTTGGAATAGGCCTAGGCCTTTTCAAATATTTGATTTGTAAAAGGCTTAGGCCTAGGCCACTTCCAAAATTTTGATTTTGGAAAGTGGCCAGGCCTAAACCAAAATTATTTGGCCTTTCATCAGAACAAGCTAAAAGAAAGGAACCATCCATCAGTGGGGTGAATATAAACTCGTCGGCGAAAAGGCTCACTCGTCGGCGAAAGGACATCCACCTCATTGGGTGTTTCTAAACGAAGCTTTCAGGCCCTTACAAGACACTTCAAATGGACAGCGAGGACAACAGACTACTTTAAGACTGATGGTGCTATTCTCATCCCACCTTAACCTCTGGCGGGTCAAGAACTCGTAATAACACCACATGTAAAGAGTTGGGGTGGGAAAATGGGTGCACATTGCACGTTGAGAGATGAACCGCTGACGATATGGATACTTTGGATGGGGTGTCCCGTCCAGCCCTTTAACTCGGTTCTCTCATGTATATTCTTACCTGGAATTGTAGAGGTGTGGGATCCCAAGATTTCCTATGAAATTTGAAAGAATTCTCGCAAGCTCATAAACCCGACGTCTTACGTTTGGTGGAAACTTCGTCTTTGGTATTTGCAAGCGAGCGTATTTTGTACAATTCGACTTATAATAAAGTTCTTTGTGTGGAAAGCGAGAAGATTTTCGGGTGGCATTTGGTGTTTTGGAATAATGATGAGATACGAATAGAATACCTCTCAAGTACGTCTCAGTGCTTGAATGTAGCCATTTGTTGTAATAAAGAAATAAAGTGGATCTTGTCCATAGTGTATGCATCCCCCATACCAAGCATTAGGAATGACCTATGGGAATACATTACCCGCCTCTCTAGTGTCATTCATCACCCTTGGTGCCTGATGGGAGATTTCAACCAAGTCATTGATCAGGAAGATAAGTACGGGGGAAGGCCGATTGGCGGTGTGAACGAAGAAAAAATGTGAAACATGATACAACATTGCAAGCTGGTGGGAGTTGAATTTCAAGGCCCGAGATTTACCTGGACTGGCCCTCTTTTCAGGGGAAATCACATCTTAGAACGTCTTGACCAAGTTTGGTGTACTAATAACTGGCTCATCCAACATCCGGAGGTAAATTTGCTGCATCTCGCTAAGACCCATTCGGACCATAATCCCCTTCTCCTCCAACTAAAACCAAGGCAAACCAAGACCCGAGGGCCCTATCAACCGTTTTCTAAACGTTTGGCTTGAAAATAATAATTTCCAAGATTTTGTCGAACATAAGTGGGATGACTCTCAGCCAAATATTGGGGTTACTATTCAAAAGTTTATGGAGGAAGCTCATGCTTGGAACAAAAGAGTATTTGGTAATATTTTCTATCGTAAAAAGGACTACCTGAACCGGTTGGAGGGGATTCAAAAAGCTATTGCAGCCCACCCGTCAAAGTCTCTTCATGAACTGGAGGATAAAATCCGACAGGAATATAATGATACTTTGAGGCAATAAGAGATATTCTGGCACCAAAAATCGAGGCTTCAATGGTTTTTGGAGGGAGAAAATAACACCCACTTCTATTATCTCATGGCCCTAAAAAACAAACAGAGGGCACAGATTAAGGCGCTGAAGAAAGATAATGGGCACTGGAGTGTTGATGAGACAGAAACTAAAGGTATGATGCGAGAGTATTTTGTTGAACTCTATTCGGACGAAAGGGAGCTGCATAGTTGTGACTGCGTGTTCTCTTTTAACACTCTCCAACAGTCGAGTATCCACCTCTTCAATAGAGATGTTTGTGAACGTGAAATCGAGGAAGCTGTTTTTGACATGGGAACTTATAAAGCGGCAGATGGCCTTCCTTCAATTTTTTTTAAAATATGTTAGGGAGTGATCGGACAGGCTGTTGTTGATTTCGTTAAAGGGGCTTTCAAAGACCATTGGTACCCGGCGGAGATGAATGAAGTCCTAATCACTCTCATCCCCAAGGTGGATAATCCAGAAAAGCCATCTCAATTTCGACCCATTGCTCTTGCCAATGTGATAACCAAAGTCGTCACAAAGGTGTTGGGTAATAGGATTCGACAGATCATTGGAGAATTAGTCAGTACCACCCAAAGTGCGTTCATTCCAGGGAGAAGTAGTGCTGCAAATGTTATATTGGCTCGTCGGGAAATAATCCATTTCTGCACAACAAAAAAAGGTAAAAGGGCTTTATGGTGGTTAAGGTGGATCTCGAAAAGGCCTATGATAGGGTAAGTTGGTCATTTTAAGGAAGATTACGCTTACAATATTGGCGGGAAGGTTGCCAACTAGCAAGTAAAATGCAAACAACTAGGTCATGTGAGAAGAGCTCGGGCGTAACGAGTGACTTGTTAACCGTTTGCGAGATCCTTGTTTTGTAACCATTGGAACAAAATCTAATTGCCTAGTCAGGTGTTGATCCGTTCTGACGGGTTGCGAGCTGGGGTGGGCGTGATGGCCTCCGGTGCTTCGTGTTGTCCGTTAGTGGGTGAGTTGAAGGCTCAATGGATCGACGCCCGTTGCCTAGCCAATGATTGGTATCGTAGAGGCATGATGCGGGCGGGATTATACCCGGTCCGGCCCATCTTATGATAGTGCGGGTATACTGGAACATGGACCCTATTTGTCATAGGGCCTTCGAAGAGACCCAACATGAATGCGCGGGCTCATTTAGGGGCTTGGCATATCAATGACCCCTTACTCATTGAGCTCATCATTGAACATATGGGAGCCTGGGAGTAAAAAAACCAATGACTTGATTTGCCTTATTCCAAGATGACTGCTGTGTAAAGACATGCTATGTTAGCGTAAGGTTTGTGAGAGGAGTCAGAGTGCCGAGCTAGGGAGCGATCGGGCATAATCAGCTTTGGTGGCTCAAAAGCGTCTTGCTGAGAGATGCTTGGCTGGGGAGCGTCTGGCCTTATGCTATGCTTGAGGGCGTATAGACTTAGGTGTTGGAAAGGTGTCCTAAACCTAATCGGGTTGGACCGGATCCGACCGGGTCGGGTCATTTACAGTCTATTTAGTTCATGTAATAACTTTATTATGATTAATAAAAGCACTTATGTTATTATATATTGTTTATCTTCATATTATTTGTTGTATATATATAGTAACGTCCCTAGTATCAATCTGTGATAGAGAAACCATGATAGTGATTATGGTTGATGAGATCTCTAATCATCATAACAAGGTTGGTACTTAAATGTCTCTAGTCTTATGTATTATCAAATGGGACATTGATAGTATAATCAGACTAGCACGTATTGGATGTCTTCTATCGTTTAGAGGGTAGGGATAGATCTCGTCTATCGAAGGGTAGGGACACTTGGACTATATGTGGACGTGTATTAGAGAATGCGTACGTTAGACTGACCCACTTACATTAAGTGTCACACTATGTGGCGGTTGTGTAATTATCCTTTTGACCGGAGTCTTCATTGCATCACGATGTGGATTGTCATGCTTTGACACTATTGAGATTTCTCCTAACCACGGGGAGATCATGCGGTGGTGATTGGGTATGATATTGAAGCATGCGGAGTATACATGATTGGTCGTCCGGGAATCGCGTATCCTATGATGGGAATCGAATATCCGAAATGGCCTTCATATAAGGAATGTATAGCTCTCGAGAATCTTTGCAAAGTGGGAGTAAATGTGTTATTCCGAGAGAGCATGATATCTAGATTATAAGATACGATCGTCAATGTATTGACACTCGAGATACGATCGTATGGATATTATTACAAATGATAGGATTGTAAGTTACACGGTAAATCGCTTCACATGAAAGGTAGTAGTCATTGCTTTTGACTCTTCCGATAATTGGGGTCACGGTGTGTTGCTAGGACGCTATCCCGTGATCGTTAGGCATGAAGGGCATTTTAGTAAATTGCACTTTGTGTCTACGGCCAACATACTCGGAAGCCTATCGGGTCACACACATATGAACATCGAGTCGGATTAAAATGCGGTTATAGTTGATAACCAAATAAGGAAAGTTTATCTTTAGACTATAAAGGTTATAGTGGTAAATTAATATAGTGGTATTTATTTATTATGAATAAATAAAATACAAGATATTAATTATATACAAATTATGTTAGTTAAAGAATATTCCGGAAGTCAATCTTTTGGGATATGGGGCGCCACCTTTAGCTATAAATAGGAAGTGGGTGTCAAGCTCTTTTGTACAACACAATTGCAAGAGCTCATAGTTCTTGTGTAAAATAGAGAGCTATCCATAGTGAGTTTGTGAGGGAAGAAAAGGTCGGTCTAGCGGCGGAGTTTTCCGATAGCAATCAAGGAGGATTCCGGCAAGGGGTTCGTGTGGATTAGCGATAGGGGCGGATGCGTGGGCGGCTTGCGCATTGAACTACTCTCCGTTGGCGGTCAAAGCGACGATCTTATAGATCATCTGAGGTATAACCGTCAAACTACTTAACGTGTTTATTGCATTAAGCGAAGAACAATCCGAGAAAAGAAATCAAATTTTAAATTCTGCTACGTTAAACTAGTGATTTCCTAACAGTGGTATCGGAGCCAGACTTCGAGCTTGAGCAATAAGCATAATTTAAATGCATCGTATTTAATCAAAAGATGCAAGATTTAAATCACTAAACGTTGAAACAAAAAAATTTAATTAGGGTTTATGGGGGGCTCGCCGTGGCGGCGGTGGCCCAGTGGTGCCGTCTGTCGGTGTCCTCTTCCAATGGGGAGATCGACCCTTTCGTTTTGTGATATTTATTGTGCATAGATATCTCGTTTGTTTAGTTGTGTCACATGGCCAACCAATGGTTCAAATAGTTTGAGCCATTGGGAAACCATATGGCATATTGGGCTTTCCAAATTTTGATTTGGAATAGGCACAAGCCTTTCAAATATTTGATTTGTAAAAGGCTTAGGCTCAAGCCACTTCAAAAATTTGATTTTGGAAAGTGGCGAAGCCTAAACCAAAATTATTTGGCCTTTCCAAATATTTGATTTGGAATAAGCCTACAGCCCTTTTTCAAATATTTGATTTGTAAAAGGCCTAGGCCTAGGCCACTTCCAAAATTTTGATTTTGGAAAGTGGCCAGGCCTAGACTAAAATAATTTGGCCTTTCCAAATATTTGATTTGGAATAGGCCTAGGCCTTTTTCAAATATTTGATTTGTAAAAGGCCTAGGCCTAGGCCACTTCCAAAATTTTGATTTTGGAAAGTGGCCAGGCCTAAGCTAAATTTAGTTTTGGAAAGGAAACAAATAGGAGACTTTGTAATTTTAATTTTATTTTGAATAGTTCAAATTTAATTAAAATTAAAATCGATTTAAAATTAAATGTTAATTTTAATTTTTGATTAAGTCATATAATTATTAAAAGTTATTTAATTATTTGATGTGATAAAATAAAGACGCATGAGTAGTTAAAATTAGAATTTAATATTTTTCATAAGATAAAATTGTATGGATTAGATGTGTAGATATAATGTGATTATATGGACCCGATTGATCATGGACTAAACCAAATAGGATAGATGAGAATGTTTTCTTTATGTTGGTTTTGAAAAATTGTCTGAGCCGTTATGAAGAGCGTGACATAGTTTACTTTTTGCATTTATCCCATTCTCGTTAGCTCCCCCCGTGTGCGGCGGGTGTAATTATTAGATAAATTATTATGTAACAAGAATGGAGCAAGAAGTTGAAGACCAAGGAGAGATAAAGAACCCATTGGTGTACATCAATAAAGATCCTATTGGCGGTTGCGAGATACCACTTAGTTTGTGACTCGCGGTTTAAATCGGTTTGTATTGAAACCGCTTTAGGAGAAAAGTCCATGATCATACCGGTTATTTTGTGCGCGGAATGTTGTGTATGTTTTACTTTATATGATATAGTAGTAATATGCACATAGTAGGTGAGACCATAATTAAACCAAATTAATTAAGTGAATTAATTTAAAATTATTCCCGCATCAAAAATCAAGTCGGAGTTGCCTCCCCATATTATAACGACGGTGAAGAGCCCTTGTTGGACCCAACTCACCGACCAAAGCGGGGTTGACCTACCTCGGGTATATATGCGTTATCGAGATATGATCGAAAGAGATCTCATGAATATTGGGGTTATGACTGGACTAAGAATTCTCTCGGCCACCAGCCAAAGCGGGGTCGTTTGGATTTTAGAGGCAAGGGTTTGACTATTCTTTCATAAGATGAAAAATTGTCAAAGAGTTGATTGGTCAAACAACAAGAATCGTATAAGATACGATCGACCAATCGTTGTCCACCTGTTTAATTATTTTCGGCCCATCAGCCAAAGTTGGGGGTCGGGATAGTTCGATGGGATCTTGCCCACTAAAGGAATTATTTTCTTGAAAGCTAATAGGGAATAGTTGGCTAGTGGGAGTAAAAAACTTATAGATTTATTAAGTGCAAATTTAGGGTTTTCATACATGAGCTTTTACTTATTCTATCTTTATTTATTGTTGTAGAAAATGTCAAAGAAATTGAACCTTCGTTTTATCATCGAAAACAAGCTTGACGAGACGAATTTTCTCGATTAGGAAAGAAACCTCAAAATCGTTTTGAGGCACGAGAAGATTGGCTATGTCTTGGGCGAGGCCCTACCGGAAAAGCCCAGCGAGGTTGGGCTGCAGATGTTGTCGAGAAGTACAACAAGCCTTTGTGCAGCGAAGATCGATGCTACATGTATCATGCTTGCTTCTATGACACTGAATTGCGCAGAAGCTTGACATGAGTCCATGGACGCCTACTCTATCATGGACCACCTAAAGGAACTTTATGCTTCTCAGTCTCGCACTGAGAGGTACGAGGTCTCGAAGGCCCTGTTTAGTTGTAAGATGGCATCTAAGACTGCTGTGGGGTCACATGTGCTTAAAATGATCGGGTACATGGAGAGGCTTGGGAAGCTGGGCCACAAGTTGGAACGAGAGTTGAGTATTGACTTGATTCTACAATCTCTACCTGATTCATTCTCACAGTTCGTGATGAACTATAACATGAACAAGATAGATTGCTCCATTGCGGAGTTATTGAACATGTTGAAGGCTGCTTTGAGAGCCGCGTGGGAAGAGAAAGCAAGTGTTCTTTGGTCACTTGAGCAAGGGCAAGGCAAAAGCCCAAAAGAAGTCCAAGAAGGCGAAATGCTGCACTAAGCCAATGCCTAAGATAGCGAAAGACAAATCCAAGGATGCTTGCTTCCATTACGGTGAGACCGGACATTGGAGGAGAAACTGCAAAGGCTTCTAGAGTACCAAGAAGAACCATTCTGATGCTTCGACTTCAGGTATATTTATGATTGAGATCAATATTGCTTCTTCTAAGTCTAACCCTTTGGGTATTAGATCTTTGGTTGTGGTTCTCATATTTGTCTACGAATATGCAGGCACTAAGAAGAACTAGAGATCCGAGGAAAGGAGAGGTGGACCTCTGGCGTTGGAAATGGAGCAAGTAATGCTGCACTAGCCGTAGGAGTTTATTTTCTTTCATTGCCCAATGAGCTAGTACTTGAACTTAGTAACTGTTATTTTGTCCCTGCTCTTACGAAGAGCATTATTTCCATTTCCGCATTAGATGTTGATGGTTTTTCATTTACGTTTGAGAATAAATGTTGTTCTTTTCACGTGATGGAATCTTTTATGGTCTTGGCATACTCAAAGAATGGTCTCTACATATTAGATATGAATGTTGACGTACTTAATATAAATAACAAGAAAGCCAAAACAAATGACTTGAATGAATCCTACTTATGGCATTGTAGACTTGGCCATATAAATAAGAATCGCATTTCCAAACTCCATAAAGATGGAATGTTGGATCAATTCGATTACGAATCGTTTGATACATGCGAAGCTTGTTTACTTGGCAAGATGACAAAGTCACCTTTTAGTGGCAAAGCGATAAGATCCAATGAATTGCTTGAGCTCATACATACTGATGTATGTGGCCCAATGTCAATTCAAGCCAAAGAAGGATACTCTTATTCACTTTCACTGATGACCATTCTCGCTATGGTTATATATACTTAATGAAGTATAAGTCTGAAGCCTTTGAAAAGTTTAAGGAATTCAGAAGTGAAGTGGAGAAACAACTAGGTAAAGAAATCAAAACACTTCGATCCGATCGAGGTGGAGAATACCTAGATGGAGAGTTTCAAGACTATTTGAAGGAGAATGGGATTCTACCTGAATGGACCCCTCCCGGGACGCCACAAATGAATGGCGTGTCTGAGAGGAGGAACCACACCATGTTAGACATGGTGCGATCCATGATGAGCTATGCAGTTCTCCCAAAATCGTTTTGGGGGTATGCTTTAGAAACCGCATCCTATACACTGAACCGAGTTCCATCAAAGACGGTTGACTCTACACCATACGAGGTATGGACTAAGAGAAAACCGAGCCTAGGTCATCTAAAACCTTGGGGTTGTCCGACTTACGTGAAGCGAGATGATGCACGACAAATTAGAGCCCGAGTCGACAAAATGTCATTTATGGGATATCTAGGAAACCAAAGGGTACCAATTTTACCATCACGAGGAACAAAAGGTGTTTGTTGCCGGGATAGCCACTTACTGAGAAAGAGTTTATTCTGGATAGGGTCAGTGGGAGTAAAATTGATCTTGAAGAAATTCGAGAACCGCTTACGGATAATAGTCAGTTGATGGAAGTAGAGGACTTGCCACATACAGATGCGACACCATCCTCTACCGTGGACACACTAGCACCTCGTAGATCCACCAGGGAACGCCGTGAACCTGAAAGGTACACAGGCGTATATCTCATAGAAGATGAGGACCCTAGAACTTTTGAGGAAGTGCTATTAAGGCATGACAAAGAGAAATGGCTGGAAGCCATGAATTCTAAAATGGAATCCATGAAAGACAACCAATTTTGGAACTTAGTTGATCCACCCGAGGGAATAGTTCCCATAGGGTGTAAATGGGTCTTTAAGAGAAAGACCGACATGGGCGGTAACGTAACTACCTACAAAGCTAGGTTAGTGGCAAAAGTTTATAAGCAAAGACAAGGAGTTGACTATGACGAAACCTTTTCACACTGTTGCCATGTTAAAATCCATTAGAATTTTGCTCGCTATTGCGACATACCATGATTACGAAAATGGCGGATGGATGTGAAAGCAGCTTTCCTTAACGGGACACATGCGAGGAAGTGTATATGACACGACTTGAGGTTTCACAACCAATGACGCCTTGAGGATGGTGTGTAAAGCGCAAAGGTCCATTTATGGATTAAAGCAAGCTTCTCGAGTTGGAATCTTTGCTTTGATGAGATAATCAAATAGTTTGATTTCATCAAGAACGAAGATGAGCCTTGTGTTTACAAGAAGGTTAGTGGGAATGCCATTGTGTTCTTAGTGCTTTATGTAGATGACATATTGCTCATAGGGAATGATGTGCCTATGTTACAATCAGTCAAAGCTTGGTTATCCAAGAACTTCTCTATGAAGGACTTTGGTGATGCAGCCTATATTCTAGGAATAAAGATCTATAGAGATAGAACTAAAAGGTTGCTTCGCATTCCACCTATATAGACAAGATGCTGAAGAGGTTCAGCATGGAGCAGTCCAAGAAAGGATTGCTGCCCATGTCGCATAGGGTCCACCTGTCGAAGGGAATGAGTCCTAAGATAGAGGAGGAAAGGGCACAAATGAGTAAAGTCCCTTATGCTTCGGCAATCGGGTCAATCATGTATGCCATGTTATGCACAAGACCGGACGTCTCGTACCCTCTTAGTCTGACTAGTAGGTACCAGTCCGATCCATGTGATGGTCACTTGATTGCTGTCAAGAATATCCTGAAGAACTTAAGACGTACTAGGGATATGTTTCGGTTTCGAAGCGATGATTTAGTATTACGAGGTTACACGGATGCGGTTTCAAAGCGACAAGGACGACTTTAAGTCACAATCTGGATTTGTTTTCATGCTTAACGGCGGAGCAGTGAGCTGGAAGAGTTCCAAGCAGGAGACTACTGCAGACTCTACAACGGAAGCCGAATACATAGCAGCCTCGGAGGCGGCAAAGGAAGCAATTTTGATGAAGAAGTTCATTATTGAACTTGGTGTGGTTCCCTACATTGAAGGTCCAGTGCCTCTGTACTGTGATAATAATGGAGTGATATCTCAGTCAAAGGAACCAAGGTCTCATCAGAAGTCCAAACATGTGCTACGGCGCTATCACTTGATAAGAGAGATAGTAGATAGAGGTAATGTAAAAATTGAGAAAGTCCACACGGATGATAACATAGCTGATCCGTTAACCAAGGCATTGTCTTAAGCTAAGCATGATAAACATGTTCCCTTGCACGGGCTTAGGCATATGGGTGATTGGCTTTAGGCCAAGTGGGAGATTGTTGGAAAGGTGTTCTAAACCCAATCGGGTTGGACCGGATCCGACCGGGTCGGGTCATTTACAGTCTATTTAGTTCATGTAATAACTTTATTATGATTAATAAAAGCACTTATGTTATTATATATTGTTTATCTTCATATTATTTGTTGTATATATATAGTAACGTCCCTAGTATCAATCTGTGATAGAGAAACCATGATAGTGATTATTGTTGATGAGATCTCTAATCACCATAACAAGGTTGGTACTTAAATGTCTCTAGTCTTATGTATTATCAAATGGGACACTGATAGTATAATCAGACTAGCACGTATTGGATGTCTTCTATCTTATAGAAGGTAGGGATAGATCTCGTCTATCGAAGTGTAGGGACACTTGAATTTGTAAGTGGGCGTGTATTAGAGAATGCGTCGTTAGGTCGACCCACTTACATTAAGTGTCACACTATGTGGCGGTTGTGTAATTATCCTTTTGACCGAGTCTTCATGGCATCACGGTGTGGATTGTCATACTTTGACACTATTGAGATTTCTCCTAACCACGGGGAGATCATGCGGTGGTGATTGGGTATGATATTGAAGCATGCGGAGTATACATGATTGGTCGTCCGGGAATCGCGTATCCTATGATGGGGATAGAATATCCGAAATGGCCTTCTTATAAGGAATGTCTAGCTCTCAAGAATCTTTGCAAAGTGGGAGTAAATGTGTTATTCCGAGAGAGCATGATATCCAGAGTATAAGATGCGATCGTCAATGTATTGACACTCGAGATACGATCGTATGGATATTATTACAGCAATAAGATTGTAAGTTACACGGTAACTGCTTCACATGAAAGGTAGTAGTCATTGCTTTTGACTCTTCCGATAATTGGGGGTCACGGTGTGTTGCTAGACGCTATCCCGTGAGCGTTAGGCATGAAGGGCATTTTAGTAAATTGCACTTTGTGTCTACGGCCAACATACTCGGAAGCCTATCGGGTCACACACATATGAACATCGAGTCGGATTAAAATGTGGTTATAGTTGATAACCAAATAAGGAAAGTGTATCTCTAGACTATAAAGGTTATAGTGGTAAATTAATATGGTGGTATTTATTTATTATGAATAAATAAAATACAAGATATTAATGATATACAAATTATGTTAGTTAAAGAATATTCCGGAAGTCAATCTTTTGGGATATGGGGCGCCACCTTTAGCTATAAATAAGAGGTGGGTGTCAATCTCTTTTGTACAACACAATTACAAGAGCTCATAGTTCTTGTGTAAAATAGAGAGCTATCCATAGTGAGTTTGTGAGGAAGAAAAGGTCGGTCTAGCGGCGGAGTTTTCCGATAGCAATCAAGGAGGATTCCGGCAAGGGGTTAGTATGGATTAGCGATAGAGGCCGGATGCGTGGACGGCTTGCGCATTGAACTACTCTCCGTTGGCGGTCAAAGCGACGATCTTATAGATCATCTGAGGTATAACCGTCAAACTACTTAACGTGTTTATTGCATTAAATGAAGAACGATCTAGAAAAGGAAATCAAATTTTAAATTCCGCTGCGTTAAACTAGTGATTTCCTAACATTAGGTTGAGTGGCTGAGGTGATCGGGCTTATCTTTGCTGACATGAAAGATATGGGGACTGTATTGCGTAGTGTTGTTTGCAACCTAGCCGATTCCATCTTATCGAGGTCAGATGTTTACAAGTTGTGCCAAGATGGATCTCGAACAGCGGAAACTAGGTGAGGTGGGTGACGTGGCTTTCATTATTGTGCTTCATTTAACTGCCACGTTATAGAACACGATCATTGGTAACTGACCTGATAACCGCCGTCATCGTGTATCAATAACCGACGCCATTAAGTCCGCGTTTTTCAAAATGGTGCCATAATTACACGTCAGCCGAAATTCGAATTTAGAATTTCAAGCTGCAGTCTCCGTATTCTATAAAACGGTGAGGCTTGTCCCATTTGAACATTTTTCGTGTGTCTGAATATTTTGAGCAAAACTCCGACCAGCACTTGAAGTTTCCGGCAAAGGAGAAGAGTTTCCAGCGAAGGCTTCAGCTCGTTTTCAAGCTTATTTCCTGTTTTCTAAGAACTTTTCGAGGTATGTCTTCTATTTTTCCTTCGATTTGGAACCCATAACATGTTTCGGCCGATTAAGAGGCCTACTTATGCCTGATTTCACGAGTTTTTCTTGATGAAAAAGCTTGTACTTTCTTTAGGACATTCGATTATGCCTGAGTTCATGCGAATAAGCCTAGATAGTGCTTATGTAAAATATATCAATTTTCCAAGATCCTTGATAGTGAATTGCTGATGTAAGGCATCATTGACCTGCTAAATTAACTGTTCACTGGGGCTTTCTGCTATGTTGTCATCTACATAGACTAGCAAAGCAATAAAGGACTATCCTGACCCTTTTGTGAATATATTATGGTCATTCTTATACTGAATTAATCCTTGAGCTTCTAAAAACTCTGTTAACTTGCAGTTCCATTGTCTACTAGCTTGCTTGAGGCCATACAATGATTTGGTTAATCTACAAACTTGATTTGGTTTAGTTGATGCACAACTTGGTGGCAACTGCATGTATACTTCTTCATGCAAGTCTCCATGTAATAAGGCAGTGTTGACATTCATCTGATGTAGATGCCAATTATTGGCTGCTGCCACTGCAAGTAATGTTCTGACTGTAGTAATCTTGACAACAGAAGAGAAGGTTTCTGGATAATCAATGGCATATATTTGAATGTAGCCTTTTGCTACTAGTCTAGCTTTGTATCTCTATTCTGAACCATCAGGAATGTATTTGATTTTGTATACGCACATGCACCTAATAGGTTTCTTGTCTGAGGGCAGATCAACTATTTCCCATGTATGAGTCTTTTGTAAAGCTTCAATCTATTTTTGCATTGCTTCTTTCCATTCATCATTCTTGATGGCTTGTTTTAAGTCTTAGGCACTTTAATAGCATCAATAACATTAATGAATCTGGCATAATCTGCTGAGAGATTGTCCAGGCTCATGACTCCACTCAGCAGGTATGGGGTCTGCTGAACAGTATGAGCACCTCATTGATAAAAGGTTGGTGATTTCCTTGTTCTTGCGGACCTTCTTAATTATGTGGGTTCATGTGCCTGATTAACTGGTGCATGCTCTTCATTAGATGCCTCAGCTGCAGCTGATCCTATGTCTGGCTGATCTGTTGAGTCATTCAGCAGATCATCAAAACTGTCCATTACTGGTAAAGGAATGGGCATGTCAGTAAGATATGTAGCCCTTCCTAATGCCTGTTGAAATAGAGGAAAATAAGTATCATGTAATTGATTATTTCTAGCAACAAAGATGCCTTTGTTGGTAATGTCTAAAATAATAGCACTCTTGGACGTATTTGAATTCCCAAGATAGACACAAGTCCTACATCTTGAGTCAAATTTTATCCTGTACATCTGAAGTGTGCAAGTGAAAACTAAGCAACCAAAAACCTTAAACACAGAATAGTCTGGTTTAGTGCCATAAAACACCTCATGTAGAGTGCTTTCTTTTAGCAGTGGTGTAGGTGTAGCATTAATTAATTTTACAGCAAGTAAAATACTAAAACCTAAATATTCAATGGGTAAATTACTCTGGAAACTCAGTCCTCTAGCCATTTTCACCAGATGCTGATGTTTCCTTTCAACAATACCATTCTGTTCAGGTGTGTTGACACAAGATGTCTGATGTATGATGCCCTGCTGAGCATAAAAGTCAGTGAGTTGGACCCAGCTCAATTGTCAGATCTAATGACTTTAATAACTGTGTGAAACTGAGTAGAAGCAATTTTAACAAAAGATTTAACAAGGTCAGAAGCTTCAGATTTGTGCCTCATAAGAAAAACCAAGTAAGCCTAGAAAAATCATCTACAATAGTAAGAAAATAGTGTTGTCTATTCACAGTATGTTGCTTCAAATGACCCAAATATCCATATGAACAAGATCAAAAATAGCATTTACAGCAGTTGTACTTAATTGAAATGGTTTTTTTCTTTAATTCGGCCTTAGGGCAAACATAACAAAGAACATGACTGCGAAATTTGACATCAGCAGAATGTGAACTAATGACTTACAACTTCTTATCTAGAAAGTGTCCTAGTCTATTGTGCCATAAAAGGACATCATCTAATCTATCAGATAATGTGTGATTCTTTACAGCATTAACATGAGAAAGTCCGATTGGTTGATCCATGACATAGAGTCCTCTGTGTATTCAGCTAAACCAATCATTTTCTTGTTCTTGTCCTGCAAAACACACTTGTTAGCAGAAAAAAAACAGCTGCACCTTTTGTGATTAATAAAAGAAGGTAAAGATAAAAGGTTATACTTAAAACCAGGAATGCAAAAAAAATCATGTAGGACTAATGATTTTTTGACACTGCTTCTGCCATATTCTGAGTATACAACAGTCTCAACAATTGCCGATATTGAGTTTTACTCAAAGTAAAACTATCTGAATCTTGAGCAGAAGTCACTGAACCTTCAGGATTGACACACTAATCTTCTGACACTGCTTCTGCCATATTCACTCTACTTCATGGTTTCCAACCATGTGGATAACCATGCTTCTTATAGAACTTGTCCACCGTATGCCCTGTGTAACCACAAAATGTTCATTGCACCTTCTTTCCAGTCTGATTATTCCATGTACTTTTCTTGAAATTGGCATTATTTCCACTCATTGGTTTATTAAAACTCTGTTGAAACCCTGAGTTTTGTGAACTTTTTGTAGGTCCTCAAACAGAAGTTTTTTTATTGAAAGCCTTATTGTACAAGACTGTAGCATCTGGTAACTTATTCACAGAATCTCTTTGATCTTCTAACTTTAAGGCCATAGCAAACACAGTTTCTAAACTTGGCACATGCACCATTAATTGTGCTTGTGTCAATACTTGAGAAAACTCACAATTCAAACCTCTTAAGAATTGCACAACCTTTTTAGTCTCTGCATATCCAGTAAAAGTCTTGATTACATCACAAATGCATCTAGGGGCACAAGAACAAACCGAAGCAGGCTTCATGATTGCAATTTCTGTTAGTGTAGTGCCCGAAAGACAATTTCTGTAATTGTTTTTGACAGGATTTATAATTCATCTTAATATTTTCATTTATGCTTATATTAATACACTGCCGAAAACCCTAAGTATATCGGTATGTAATCACATAACTCAGTGTATGACATACACACGAGGATTGAGTTAGTGATGATATGCTTAAAACTAGTTAGTTCGTGGTGAATTTAATCAGTGTATGGGTCTCATGATTAATATACCAATAATGTGCCCAGAACACTTAACCATGTGACCGTCTTATCCGGACCGTCGGTATAGGGTACCTAGTGGGGCATTTATATATGATGTCTATCATATAGGACTGGACCGATTTGATTTGAGTTCTCGATATAATTCCGTGATCGAGAAATCTTATCGAATCACAAGATGATCATAAATGGATTAATCTCACTCCTGATGTGATCACAGTCTACTGCTTGGTTCAAAGTAGGGTTTGATGTGTTAGTTAAGGATCACTTGGATACATGTGATCTGAACACTTCTCGTTGGCTCTATTCTGGAATGAGTGAGTAGTCTGTGACTTCACAGATATGGAATCCATTCCTTCTGCGGGAAGTAGGCAGACGATTTCCTTATTTGTTAATCCTAGAAACTGATCGATGGGCCCAGTTCATGTTATATTAGTTATGAACTAATTGATCACTAGGGGGTTAATGGTAAATAAGGATAAGATGTTTTGAGAAGGGTTTACGGAAATATCCTGAATCAAAACGAACAGTCTATGGAGGATTCATCCATATATAATGATTATAACAATGGATGCTTTTACTCAATGATTAGAGTGTAAGTATATATCTATAATCGATAAGTTCAGTTTTGGGTTTATGGTGGCGTAATCCTGGAATTAATAGATTGAATAAGAATTGTTCTGTTCGATGAATAATTTTATTTAATTTATTGTAGCTACAAGGTTGAAGAGAGCTCTAACAGGCCTTGGAGGACCAAACCCACGTATGTGGCAAAATACGGGGATGACTTGTGGCTAGGGGTGAAAGGCCAACCAAGATCGGATATAGCTGGTTTTCCGTGAAATCTATTTGAGTAGAGCGTATGATGTCGATGGCCCTCAGGAATTAAAAAAAAAAAGATCCACTTTCATTTGGGTTTGGTGTTTTGGCATAAATTCCTTGACCCATGTCCAGTGCCTGGCAGAGCTAAGGGGCTTCAATCCTTACTCTTTATCCCATCTAATGGGGCCTTACTTGGTTATAGGTCCATGGTCCCCAATGTGGCTCCTAACATGCATATGTTTCTTGACGTTGGGCCTCAATAATAATTAAGTAGTTGGACAATTTAATTAATGTGCGAATAATTATTTAGTGGGCTAAATAATTAAATACATGTAAAAGAAATTTTTCGTGGACTCGGCCCATTATGTGAAATTTCATGTGCTAGCCTTATTTGATTAGGGCATGGCGTGTTCTACATGTTGTGATTAGAGAGAAATTAGTTTTCTTGGATAATTACTTGTCATGTGATTAATTGTTTATTTGTTAAATAATTAATCGGGAGATATTAGATATTATCTATTATATATATCTAAATTAGTTTTAGAATATATTTGATTTATCTTATATTTAATAAAGGATTATTATGATTGATTATTTGATTAATTATTAAATCCTTGGATGACAAGGATTTCTCTCCTATATAAAGAGAGTTCTCCCAAGCCTTTTGACACATAATATCACACGCATATTAAGAGCAAAATAGCTTAGAATTTTCGGCTATCTTGCTTAGGATTTTGAGTTGGGATAATCCTCGGGATTATTCCGGTAGCATATCAAGGAGGTCCGGCGGCTTGAAACACCATCCACTTGGTGTTGCTTGGAGATACACGTCGGAAGACGGTGGCATCTCATTGGATCGAGTAGATTGGATTGGAGATTGTTCTTGGCGTTTATACACCATAAAAAGGTAAACAATCTAAACCCCCCTGTAGGTTTAGATCTATTTATTTTATGTATTTTTGTTGACTAGATCTAGATTTATACTATTCCGCTGCGTAATCGGGTGGATCTTGATCCATCCAGCGATATTACATCCCACAATTTCATCCCATAAACCTTTTAGTTTTGTGAAATAGGTAGTAACATCTAAATCCCCTTGTTTCATAGCATGAATTTGATCCAACAGATCTCCTAAATGACATACATCCAATCTAGAAAACCTAGACTGCAATCTTGTCAAACTTCCCTAACTGTTTCTCTGTACATTACACTTTGAGCAATATTAGGCATTACGGAATTCATAATCCAAGTTTTGACAAATGTGTTACACTGAAGCCAAACCTAGAAATCCGGAGAAGTGGCAGCAGGCTTGAGGAAAGAACCTTTAATGAATCCGATTTTATTTCTGGTAATCATGATTTTTCTTGTTGTTCAACAAAGATTGAACCAAAATCAGTGTGGGATTCTCATTGGGATGCATATAAAACTGATTCCTAGGCAAGATACATTGTTTCTGGGCTGTGGAGTCCATGGTTTGTCAAAAAACTAGCAAGAATTGATCAAGAACTAAGCAAAACAGCAAAACAATCCCTTCAAGAACAGAAAAAAAAACGTCTGAATTTGCATAATTAAATCAGAGATTCACGCAAAGAAGCAACTCATTGCTCTGATACCATGAATAGTTTGTGAATTATACACAAGAAAAGGAAAATAAATGCAGAAAACTGAAGAACATTCTTTAATGATGAGGAAAAGTATAAAATAATGAAGGGAAATAGTATTCAGCTGCAATTCTGCTAAATTGAGGAATTAATCGAGTTAATCCGACTTCTACACACTAATTAACTATATATAGGAGTGTCCTAGACTAGAATTAAGTTACAACTTGTATACTGCTATAACCGAATCTAACCACCCAATAACCACTTTTTGGAGAAGATGTTTGATGATTTGTTCCAATGAGCACTTGATCACCTTTTTAACACTTAATTGGTTGTATTAACTCGAATAACGGCCCTAGGTTCTCGAGTGTTATTTTGGTTTTGCACCACAACCAAGCTTAGCAATGCAAATAAACAGGTGCATGTTATAAAATACTACTTGTACAAGTCTTTTATTTTTATTTTGGTTTTTAATCCATTTTAGACATGAGATTAATAGTAATTGAAATAACAAAAATGACATAAACAACAGAAACACATGATTGCTTGGCTTAAGGATACTTAGGGACAGTGGACTGAAAATCCTGATGTAATTGAAGGCATGGTTCTTACTTTTTACAAATACTTATTCGAAGAGGAACCGATCGACCACACCCTGATGTAAACCGAACTTGTAGGATCTAGATTAAAGCAATATGAATTTCGAAAGCTGCTCTTTTAGGGCTTATGTGATCTGATTTTTATGGCTTTTTCTGAATATATAAAATGTAAATAACAAGAAAGAAAAGGGATATGTAGCAACCCGTCTCAGATTACTACTGCTTTGTGATAATCCCGTCTCAGGAAGATCACCCAATTATCCCGTCTCAGGATAATCGAAAGAAGTCCAATCTCTGAAAACTTCTTGAAAGAAACCCAATCTCTGAAAGTTTCTTATGATGAAAATTCAATCTCTGAATTTCAACCAATATAGTTTTTTTGATTCAATCATAAGCTACCTATTCAAATACAAGGAAATGCCTTATATAGGCTACAGACTCCAAATCCAATTGCCATTTTAGCAATGTGGGACAAAATAACAATAATTAAAAATAATAAGAAATATAAAAGACAATTAACCAATGTGGGATAATAAAAGACTAATTAAAAGACTAATCAAAAGATTTCTTCAGCACCCTGCTGTTTCGGTCCATATCCGGAGCTTTGGTTGTCCAAATATTGCGAGCCATATATGGATTTTATAGTCTTCAAAGAGATCTACAACTTTCATCAAGGACATAAATTCATCCGGATAAGTTATAATTGTCAAAACAGCTCAAAACCGTAGCAGATCTTCAATTTCCAGAATGTCACCATGTATCACATCATTCCCTCTCCCTTCGAAAGGATTCGCCCTCGAATCCACCTGGATCAAACACGAATATCTTGCTTCCATACGTCCACTCAACCACAGAGAAACTCAGAATCACAACATCGCAAAAACATGGAATGGCGCGAGTGGAGAAATCAGCGACAACAAAATCCAAAGGGCGGCAATGCTGTAAATATGGATCCACATATACATGTGGCGCGTTTAACGCCTTCAAATCAGCAACTAAAATTGCCGAGTGCACCTTTGAACCATCGGATTGGACCGGTTCGGTCCCCGGTTGGACCATAATCGATTCAGCAAGCAAGCCCACGGGCATAGTGATTGGGTCAACACCAACATCCACCTTGACGTCGGCAATCTCGAAGTCTGAATGGTCGGGTACCGGTAAAGGAGAATCAATAGGAGCAACTGGAGCAACATCATTAGTAAGGGCATGAGGAACCTCAATGAACTCTTCCGTGGCTGAATCAATAATAAGAACGTCTTCCTCCTCGTGTACCACAGCCGTAGGGGGGTTGGGAATAACTTGTTTATTCGATTGAGCACGTGAAGGAGAGAATTTGGGCGGTTTGCCAGCCATAGCTTCTTCACGTGTTACACAATCCGTGATAAAGAAAAGGTCATCGTCCGCCTTCCACTGTGCGTCTAATTTCCTCCAACGTTCTGCACGTTTTAATTTCCGTTGTTCTGCCTCTAATTTCCGTTGTTCTGCCTCTCGTGCGGACTGTTCTAGCTGTTCTGCACGTTCGAACTTCCGCTCCTCTGCCTCTCGTTTGGACTGAGCAATATATCCCTTCAAGAGTTGTTCAATACGTGACAATCCCGTTGCAAAATTATCATGCCAATGTTGTTGTTCCTGTATGCGTCTTTGCTCTGCGAAGTAGTCATTTTGTTCCTTGACAAATTCAGCGTCGGCCTTCTTGATAGCAGCCGGATAATCCAGTTCGGGATCATATTCCATATAGCACTCATAACCATTGTAACGTAACATACCACCTCGACCCAACTTCATCTCGATAATTAGGGTTCCCGAAATTATTCAGCAAAAATCTCTCTTGGCCGCCTCCTAGGGTTACTTGGATTTCAAGAACGCAGCAGATGATTCCTCGCAAGAACAGAATTTCAGGACTAAAAACGCAGCTGTTTATGAACAACTAGGGTTGCGAAAATAGCAGCAAAATTCGAAGATGTAAGGAGCTGTTGAGTGCGGCTGCTATTAGGGTTCTTGTGAATCAAGGATTACGACTTCAAGAACAGAAAATTGAAACGCAGCAGCAAAATTCTTCAAGAAAACGCAGCAGTAAATTTCCCAACAAAAATTTTCGTCCCAGCAATAATTTAGGGTTCTTGTCACGACCAAACGGTATGGAATTCGGAAAAACACAAAGAACGAAAATTGTAGAGAACGAAATTTTGGTTAAGACTGTTAAGTTTCAGAATTTTTGGACAGGTATAACCCACTCAAATCGAATTCGTAAACAGATCACTCTCGGGTTACGGGTTTTGACAGAAACAGTCAACTAGGTGACGGCGACTATTGTGCAAAACCGGTCGGGAATCTGAAAATACTCAAAGAATCAAAGTTGTAGAACAATGAATATCCTATGTGCTCAAAAAATTTCATTCAATTTCGACCACCACAACTCCCTAAAAACAAAGTCGACTACAAGCTGTTCCAGAAAATCGAGCAGAATATTCCGATCCAAATTTGATCAAGATAAAATCCGAATTTGCAAAAGTTCCAAAGAGATAAAAGACAGCCAATACAAATTTATATCTACTGGTAAATTTTGAGAATTTTTCGATATGATTTGAATAGGTAACGAATGGAAACAAAGTCGGACAGTCAGATTTCAAGAAGGGTTTCGATCAAGAATAATATGTCACTTTGATTTACCTCAATACGTAGGGTTCCTTGATGGAATAAGAAAGCGCAGCAGTTGTATCGTAATATGTAGCAGCAATTAGGGTTCAAACACCGGCTGCGATTAGGGTTCTTGGGAACGCAAGAACGAACTTTAAGAGCCTTTGCAGATTTTCTGTCAAGAACAGCAGCGTTGTTGTTGCTTTAATCGCTGATCTCTCGATACCACTTGATGTAAAACGAACTTGTAGGATCTAGATTAAAGCAATATGAATTTCAAAGCTGCTCTTTTAGGGCTTATGTGATCTGATTTTATATGGCTTTTTCGAATATATAAAATGTAAATAAAGAAAGAAAAGGGATATGTAAATAACCCGTCTCAGTTACTATTTACTTTGTGATAATCCCGTCTCAGGAAGATCACCCAATTATCCCGTCTCGGGATAATCGCGAAAGAAGTCCAATCTCTGAAAACTTCTTGAAAGAAACCCAATCTCTGAAAGTTTCTTATGATGAAAATTCAATCTCTGAATTTCAACCAAAATAGTTTTTTGATTCAATAATAAGCTACCTATTCAAATACAAGGAAATGCCTTATATAGGCTACAGACTCCAAGTCCAATTGCCATTTTAGCAATGTGGGACAAAATAACAATAATTAAAAATAATAAGAAATATAAAAGACAATTAACCAATGTGGGATAATAAAAGACTAATTAAAAGACTAATCAAAAGATTTCTTCAGCACCCTGCTGTTTCGGTCCATATCCGGAGCTTTGGTTGTCCAAATATTGCGAGCCATATATGGATTTTATAGTCTTCAAAGAGATCTACAACTTTCATCAAGGACATAAATTCATCCGGATAAGTTATAATTGTCAAAACAGCTCAAAACCGTAGCAGATCTTCAATTTCCAGAATGTCACCATGTATCACATCATTCCCTCTCCCTTCGAAAGGATTCGTCCTCGAATCCACCTGGATCAAACACGAATATCTTGCTTCCATACGTCCACTCAACCACAGAGAAACTCAGAATCACAACATCGCAAAAACATGGAATGGCGCGAGTGGAGAAATCAGCGACAACAAAATCCAAAGGGCGGCAATGCTGTAAATATGGATCCACATATACATGTGGCGCGTTTAACGCCTTCAAATCAGCAACTAAAATTGCCGAGTGCACCTTTGAACCATCGGATTGGACCGGTTCGGTCCCCGGTTGGACCATAATCGATTCAGCAAGCAAGCCCACGGGCATAGTGATTGGGTCAACACCAACATCCACCTTGACGTCGGCAATCTCGTCTGAATGGTCGGGTACCGGGAAAGGAGAATCAATAGGAGCAACTGGAGCAACATCATTAGTAAGGGCATGAGGAACCTCAATGAACTCTTCCGTGGCTGAATCAATAATAAGAACGTCTTCCTCCTCGTGTACCACAGCCGTAGGGGGGTTGGGAATAACTTGTTTATTCGATTGAGCACGTGAAGGAGAGAATTCGGGCGGTTTGCCAGCCATAGCTTCTTCACGTGTTACACAATCCGTGATAAAGAAAAGGTCATCGTCCGCCTTCCACAGTGCGTCTAATTTCCTCCAACGTTCTGCACGTTTTAATTTCCGTTGTTCTGCCTCTAATTTCCGTTGTTCTGCCTCTCGTGCGGATCGTTTCTATTTCGTTTTTACGTTCGAACTCCGTTTCTCGCGCCTCGTTTGGGTGAGCAATATATCCCTTCAAGAGTTGTTCAATACGTGACAATCCCGTTGCAAAATTATCATGCCAATGTCGTTGTGCCTGTATGCGTCTTTGCTCTGCGAAGTAGTCATTTTGTTCCTTGACAAATTCAGCGTCGGCCTTCTTGATAGCAGCCGGATAATCCAGTTCGGGATCATATTCCATATAGCACTCATAACCATTGTAACGTAACATACCACCTCGACCCAACTTCATCTCGATAATTAGGGTTCCCGAAATTATTCAGCAAAAATCTCTCTTGGCCGCCTCCTAGGGTTACTTGGATTTCAAGAACGCAGCAGATGATTCCTCGCAAGAACAGAATTTCAGGACTAAAAACGCAGCTGTTTATGAACAACTAGGGTTGCGAAAATAGCAGCAAAATTCGAAGATGTAAGGAGCTGTTGAGTGCGGCTGCTATTAGGGTTCTTGTGAATCAAGGATTACGACTTCAAGATCAGAAAATTGAAACGCAGCAGCAAAATTCTTCAAGAAAACGCAGCAGTAAATTTCCCAACAAAAATTTTCGTCCCAGCAATAATTTAGGGTTCTTGTCACGACCAAACGGTATCGAATTCGGAAAAACACAAAGAACGAAAATTGTAGAGAACGAAATTTCGGTTAAGACTGTTAAGTTTCAGAATTTTTGGACAGGTATAACCCACTCAAATCGAATTCGTAAACAGATCACTCTCGGGTTACGGGTTTTGACAGAAACAGTCAACTAGGTGACGGCGACTATTGTGCAAAACCGGTCGGGAATCTGAAAATACTCAAAGAATCAAAGTTGTATAACAATGAATATCCTATGTGCTCACAAAATTTCATTCAGTTTCGACCACCACAACTCCCTAAAAACAAAGTCGACTACAAGTTGTTCCAGAAAATCGAGCAGAATATTCCGATCCAAATTTGATCAAGATAAAATCCGAATTTGCAAAAGTGCCAAAGAGATAAAAGACAGCCAATACAAATTTATATCTACTGGTAAATTTTGAGAATTTTTCGATATGATTTGAATAGGTAACGAATGGAAACAAAGTCGGACAGTCAGATTTCAAGAAGGGTTAGGATCAAGAATAATATGTCACGCTTGATTTACCTCAATACGTAGGGTTCCTTGATGGACGAAGAAGCGCAGCAGTTGTATCGTAATATGTAGCAGCAATTAGGGTTCAAACACCGGCTGCGATTAGGGTTCAAGAAAACAAGAACGAACTTTAAGAAAACGCGCTGCAGATTTTTCATCAAGAACAAAGAATAATTGTTGTTGCTTTTAATCGCTGATCTCGATACCACTTGATGTAAAAACGAACTTGTAGGATCTAGATTAAAGCAATATGAATTTCGAAAGCTGCTCTTTTAGGGCTTATGTGATCTGATTTTTATGGCTTTTTCTGAATATATAAAATGTAAATAACAAGAAAGAAAAGGGATATGTAGCAACCCGTCTCAGATTACTACTGCTTTGTGATAATCCCGTCTCAGGAAGATCACCCAATTATCCCGTCTCAGGATAATCGCAAGAAGTCCAATCTCTGAAAACTTCTTGAAAGAAACCCAATCTCACGAAAGTTTCTTATGATGATAAAAATTCAATCTCTGAATTTCAACCAATATAGTTTTTTTGATTCAATCATAAGCTACCTATTCAAATACAAGGAAATGCCTTATATAGGCTACAGACTCCAAATCCAATTGTCATTTTAACAATGTGGGACAAAATAACAATAATTAAAAATAATAAGAAATATAAAAGACAATTAACCAATGTGGGATAATAAAAGACTAATTAAAAGACTAATCAAAAGATTTCTTCAGCACCCTGCTGTTTCGGTCCATATCCGGAGCTTTGGTTGTCCAAATATTGCGAGCCATATATGGATTTTATAGTCTTCAAAGAGATCTACAACTTTCATCAAGGACATAAATTCATCCGGATAAGTTATAATTGTCAAAACAGCTCAAAACCGTAGCAGATCTTCAATTTCCAGAATGTCACCATGTATCACATCATTCCCTCTCCCTTCGAAAGGATTCGCCCTCGAATCCACCTGGATCAAACACGAATATCTTGCTTCCATACGTCCACTCAACCACAGAGAAACTCAGAATCACAACATCGCAAAAACATGGAATGGCGCGAGTGGAGAAATCGCGACAACAAAATCCAAAGGCGGCAATCTTTTGTAAATATGGATCCACATATACATGTGGCGCGTTTAACGCCTTCAAATCAGCAACTAAAATTGCCGAGTGCACCTTTGAACCATCGGATTGGACCGGTTCGGTCCCCGGTTGGACCATAATCGATTCAGCAAGCAAGCCCACGGGCATAGTGATTGGGTCAACACCAACATCCACCTTGACGTCGGCAATCGCAAATGCGAATGGTCGGGTACCGGAAAGGAGAATCAATAGGAGCAACTGGAGCAACATCATTAGTAAGGGCATGAGGAACCTCAATGAACTCTTCCGTGGCTGAATCAATAATAAGAACGTCTTCCTCCTCGTGTACCACAGCCGTAGGGGGGTTGGGAATAACTTGTTTATTCGATTGAGCACGTGAAGGAGAGAATTCGGGCGGTTTGCCAGCCATAGCTTCTTCACGTGTTACACAATCCGTGATAAAGAAAAGGTCATCGTCCGCCTTCCACAGTGCGTCTAATTTCCTCCAACGTTCTGCACGTTTTAATTTCCGTTGTTCTGCCTCTAATTTCCGTTGTTCTGCCTCTCGTGCGGACTGTTCTAGCTGTTCTTTACGTTCGAACTCCCGTTTCTCTGCCTCTCGTTTGGACTGAGCAATATATCCCTTCAAGAGTTGTTCAATACGTGACAATCCTGTTGCAAAATTATCATGCCAATGTCGTTGTGCATGTATGCGTCTTTGCTCTGCGAAGTAGTCATTTTGTTCCTTGACAAATTCAGCGTCGGCCTTCTTGATAGCAGCCGGATAATCCAGTTCGGGATCATATTCCATATAGCACTCATAACCATTGTAACGTAACATACCACCTCGACCCAACTTCATCTCGATAATTAGGGTTCCCGAAATTATTCAGCAAAAATCTCTCTTGGCCGCCTCCTAGGGTTACTTGGATTTCAAGAACGCAGCAGATGATTCGCGCAAGAAGCAGAATTTCAGGACTAAAAACGCAAATTTGTTTATGAACAAAGCTAGGGTTGCGAAAATAGCAGCAAAATTCGCAGATGTAAGGAGAAGTTGTTGAGTGCGGCTGCTATTAGGGTTCTTGTGAATCAAAGATTACGACTTCAAGATCGAGAAAATTGAAACGCAAAGACAAAATTCTTCAAGAAAACGCAGCAGTAAATTTCCCAACAAAAATTTTCGTCCCAGCAATAATTTAGGGTTCTTGTCACGACCAAACGGTATCGAATTCGGAAAAACACAAAGAACGAAAATTGTAGAGAACGAAATTTCGGTTAAGATTGTTAAGTTTCAGAATTTTTGGACAGGTATAACCCACTCAAATCGAATTCGTAAACAGATCACTCTCGGGTTACGGGTTTTGACAGAAACAGTCAACTAGGTGACGGCGACTATTGTGCAAAACCGGTCGGGAATCTGAAAAAACTCAAAGAATCAAAGTTGTATAACAATGAATATCCTATGTGCTCACAAAATTTCATTCAGTTTCGACCACCACAACTCCCTAAAAACAAAGTCGACTACAAGTTGTTCCAGAAAATCGAGCAGAATATTCCGATCCAAATTTGATCAAGATAAAATCCGAATTTGCAAAAGTGCCAAAGAGATAAAAGACAGCCAATACAAATTTATATCTACTGGTAAATTTTGAGAATTTTTCGATATGATTTGAATAGGTAACGAATGGAAACAAAGTCGGACAGTCAGATTTCAAGAAGGGTTTCGATCAAGAATAATATGTCACGCCTGATTTACCTCAATACGTAGGGTTCCTTGATGGACGAAGAAACGCAGCAGTTGTATCGTAATATGTAGCAGCAATTAGGGTTCAAACACCGGCTGCAGTTAGGGTTCAAGAACGCCAGGAACTTTAAGAAAACGCTGCAGATTTCTGTCAAGAACACAGCAGCTGTTGTTGCTTTAATCGCCTGATCTCTGATACCACTTGATGTAAACCGAACTTGTAGGATCTAGATTAAAGCAATATGAATTTCGAAAGCTGCTCTTTTAGGGCTTATGTGATCTGATTTTTATGGCTTTTTCTGAATATATAAAATGTAAATAACAAGAAAGAAAAGGGATATGTAGCAACCCGTCTCAGATTACTACTGCTTTGTGATAATCCCGTCTCAGGAAGATCACCCAATTATCCCGTCTCAGGATAATCGCAAGAAGTCCAATCTCTGAAAACTTCTTGAAAGAAACCCAATCTCTGAAAGTTTCTTATGATGAAAATTCAATCTCTGAATTTCAACCAATATAGTTTTTTTGATTCAATCATAAGCTACCTATTCAAATACAAGGAAATGCCTTATATAGGCTACAGACTCCAAATCCAATTGCCATTTTAGCAATGTGGGACAAAATAACAATAATTAAAAATAATAAGAAATATAAAAGACAATTAACCAATGTGGGATAATAAAAGACTAATTAAAAGACTAATCAAAAGATTTCTTGACACCTAACTGTTTCGGTCCATATCCGAGCTTTGGTTGTCCAAATATTGCGAGCCATATATGGATTTTATAGTCTTCAAAGAGATCTACAACTTTCATCAAGGACATAAATTCATCCGGATAAGTTATAATTGTCAAAACAGCTCAAAACCGTAGCAGATCTTCAATTTCCAAAATGTCACCATGTATCACATCACACCCTCTTGGACGATATTTCTTTCCCTAGTCTGGATGCCTCGGATATTCAGTTTCTTAATAGGCAAATTTCAGAAAAAGAAGTTGAAGATGCTCTCTTTCAAATAGGAAACTTCAAAGCTCCTGGACCGGATGGAATACCAACATGCTTTTACAAGCAATGCTGGAGTTTAGTAAGTTCCTCCATTTAAAAATTTGTGTTTGATGCTTTGAGGTTGGTGCTTTTGACGATAGATTGAACAAAACCCTTATCTCTTTGATCCCTAAAGCTTATCCTCTGGAAACTGTTTCTCAATTTTGACCTATTGCTTTAACCAATGTCTGTGTGAAGATCATTTCTAAGGTTTTATCTAACAGATTGCACGCAATTATAAGTAGACTCGTCAGCCACACTCAAGCTGCGTTTGTCCCTAGCAGAGGTGGAGTTGATATTGTCTTAATTGCATAGGAGGTTTTGCATTATCTGAAACATATGAAGGAAAGAAAGGTAACATGATGCTTAAGATTAATTTGGAGAAGGCCTACGTTAGAGTTAACTGGGAGAAGATCCTAAATGCAATTGGTTTTTCTAGCAAATTGGTAAACCTTATAATGTTTGGGCTTAAATCCTCTCAGCTCAAAATTCTTTGGATTGGCAAAAAACTAGGCCCCCTCAAACCCATGAGGGGACTTAGACAAGGGGACCCCCTTGCCCCATATCTTTTTGTCCTTTGCATGGAGGTCCTTAGTCAAAATATTGGCAAATGTTTACAGGCGAAACCGATTAAAGTCAGCAGGTTTGGCCCACATTTGAGCCACATGTTTTTTACGGATGATCTGATTTTTCTTTGGGCAGCTACAGTAAATCAAGCGTCTACCATCAAATCAGTCTTGGGTGATTTCTGTACAATTTCTGGGCAAAAGGTGAGTATGCAAAAGTCTAGAGTGTATTTTTTTTTCAAATAACAATCCTCAAACCAAAGTCTCTATTTTGTCAAAACTTGGAGATGCATTCAACAGATGATTTGGGTAAGTACCTTGGTGTCCCCTTACTGCATCACAGAAGCTCAAAGGCCACTTATAATTTCCTGATAAAATGAGAAAGAAATTGTCAAATTGGAAGATCAAATCCTTATGAAAGGCAAGTATGATGCTCTTGGTTAAAACCTCCTTCGCCACTCATCCCTATTATGTGATGCAATCGGCCGAGCTTCCTTCAGGTGCTCTCAATGAAGTTGATAAGATGTGTCACAAATTTTACTGGCGAGAGGAACAAAATCAAAGGAAAATGCACTACATTTCTTGGCACAATCTTTGTCAACCCAAAGACTGTGGGGGACTTGGATTCAAGAATCCGCATATGATGAATTTGGCTCTGCTGGGGAAGTTGGTTTGGAAGTTGCTTACCGATGATCACTCTCCATGGGTTAAGACCCTTATTATGAAGTATGGAAATCCTTTTGCTGCCCCGAGTGCTACTGATTCCTCAACTTGGAAATCGGTCTGTTTGGTTGCGTCTTTCTTAAAGGAAGGCTTCTCCGTGGTTAACAACGCCATTACCTAGGATAGAGGCTCAGATAATAAATGCTCAGTTGTTACTGCTATCAGTTCCTCGACTCTGAGCCTGCTAGGCTGCCGGATAGCATTTGGGAGTCTATTTGAAAATTGAAGGGCCCCTATCGGCTTAATTTCATGCTATGCAAACTCAACACATTGCGTTGCCAACTCTTCGCTTACTTTGGAGAAGACAAATCTGCAGCTCGCCTATTTGTCCTGTATGCCACCAGGATGAGGAGTCGTCCTTACATGCTCTCCGGGATTGCAGGTGGGCAAATCTGATTTGGCGTCACTTGCTACCTGGATCGGCCCATTCAGGTTTTTTCTCACGACCCACAATTGAGGAATGGATAAAAGTGAATATTGACCTGCCAGCAGGGGCGTTTGGCCATATAATTTTCGCGAAACTGTGCAGAGCTTATGTTACTGGAGAAATCAAGTGATTCATCAGCAATGTCGGAATAGACCTCCAATCTTTGTGCTTGTTTCTTCTATTTATAATAGGCTGAACAATTTAAAAATAGCTTGGGGACCGTTAGCAGGGCCTTGTTTTCCTTGATGTAACTCTGTTTCCTTTTTGACGTGGTAATAAAAATGATCCGTTTCTTAAATAATAATAAAAAGAAATACTATAACCATATTGTAGTAAAATACCCCTAAAAAAAAAAGTAAAATCGATTTTCTTGTGGTAAAAAAAATCTTTTTCATATTTCCCTTAATTAAGAAAGGGAAAAAAAACGTGGAATATAAACCAATATCACGAGATCGAAGGACGTGCCTGTTTGTTAGAAAAGAGAAAGGGGGCCGGTTGATGACGGTATATAAATGTCTAAGTATACACTTAGACATTCTCGTGGCCGGAGACGGTGATTGCCGGAAATAATGAAGAAATGAATACTGAAGGGAAGCCCACCGGAGTAAAAGCAATGGTATCCAAGTTTTTCTGGCATGCAGGTGTGTGTGTTTCTGTTTATGATGCTTGGTTTAGTTGTGCTTTTAATCAGGTATATATTTTCAAAGGAATTAAGCAATGTGTTGTATAGTTTAGTTTCAAATTTTTTTTTTTTTAGGGATGGAAGCGCAAGAAGCAAAAAAAATTAATAAATTGGTTTGGAAGAATGCCAAAGTAACATTTTCATGATTATAAAAAGACAAAAATCGCAATTATTCTTGGCGTGTTAATGTTCTTTGTGTTTAGCAATTATTCTTTCATATTTACTTTATTCCACATTTATTCTTTCATATTTATTACTTCATAATTATTCTTTTATCCGATTAAATTACGATTATCTTTCTATCCCGATTTTTGATAATTTTGTCTTCGGACAAAAATCTTCTCTTTTTTATTTTTATTTTTAAAATGTACTTGTTGATGACGTACGACAAAATGTTGGTGTTTGGTACGGTGGTACATGTAACTTGCGTTCGGACACGAGTCGCTATCCGGAAATCGAGCGTTTCGCGCGTATGAAATAAAAGTAAATTCATTTTATACGTAAGCCTCTACTACGTCGTATCAAATTAAAGGCAAAGCGGAAGCAAAACTCGGGTATATAAAAAAATTTCCCAAAATTAAAGAGTAGAAAAGAAATCTAGGGGTGGAATTGTAATTTATTACATTTGGAAAAGTACGATGATCCTAAAAAGATAAAGTACGACAAAACTGTCAAGACCAAAGGCCTACCTCAAAAGTAATGAAAGAACAACCAATGAAAAGCAGAATAAAAACATCTTGATACTTCAACGAGCGCCGTCAAACGTCGTCGTCAAACTCTTCCTCGTAAACCTGTTCGTCTTCTCATCCCCAAACACATAGAAAAAGTATGCATTCGAGGTAAGTACAACGTACTTAGAAAGAAAGAGAAGCTATGAAAACAATCATAGTTATAAAGAAAAGATAATTATCTAATCAGTTGATTAAATGAGACCGACTCAATCTAAGGTTCACCATGCTCATCAACATGTTGTGACTAACTGTTTCTACTTAGCCTATCTATGTTACAACCGCACTCAAGGGCACTTCTGCGCATCCACCTCGTGAGTCCCTCTGTACTTAGGGTCTTTGACCCTCTGAGTTCTTCTACTTGGGGACACTCTTTTGCAACATATTAGTGGATCACACCAATATCCACGAAGTCTAGAAAAGGTAGACTCCGATAGCACACACACCTCGGCGCAGAGTCCCTCCGTACTTAGGGTCTTTTGACCTACGAAGTTCCTCCACCTTCGAGAGGTAGCACATGCATCGCGATTTAGCACGGTGCCTAGCCAAGAGAGTCATGTTGTTTAATCTTTTACTAGTCACATCGTTGATTATTAAGTTATTAACTAGCCAGCCTAAGTGTTTTCAAATAATCTCCCTCACAGATACTACTCTCTTCCTAGACCACTAGACACGGACAAGTCCTAGCACATACACAGACATTGATGAATACTAATCCATCAAAGCACAAGCCTATCATGCTCTTCCGAGCGGATCCGAACTTCAACTCCCTTGAAGAGTACATTCGGTGTTTTAAGCTGAGCGAATCGAAGCTCAATTCGAGGCTTGTCTAAGTTTTATACCATTTTGACATATCATGTATAAAGATTTCATAAGGATAAATCATGTTTATAAGGGTGAACAACAACCCACAAGGAAAGAAGGACAAAACAAGCTAGGCGCCCGTTTAAGACTACGGGCGCCCGTCTAAACATTATTGGGCGCCCGTCCAAAGCTGGGCGCCCGTCCACTATGCCCAGCACGCCCGTCCACCTAAAAGCGATTTCAATCACGAATCAAAAATAGCACCTCAGGCGCTTGATCCGAATAAACCGAGCGCCCGTGTCGAGACACAACCTAAGCAGACGCCCGTCCAGAGAACCGGACGCCCGTCCACTGGTTCGACCAAAACCCTAACTCGATCATCATGCGATTTCGGATCGTAATTCAACCAAACAACATCATATTATCAACACATTGAGCACAAAAGCTTCATTTAACAATACCATAACCCCTTTAGACATTTACCAAGGCAACAACTCAATTTTCTAACACCAAAAGCGTCTTAGAACATGATCATATCCCTATAACTAGTAATTGATTTCATAGGATGGGTTCTCTTACCTAATTTGCAGCGGAAACCGATCCAAAAGCGCTCTCGAAAGTCTGCTGCAATCCCTGAATCGATGCCAAAATCTTTGTGCTCTTTACGCCGAGTCAAATTCTTGAATCCGTTCGAAAAGCGATCAACTTTCCCTTAGCAAAAGTGAAGAACTTTCTAACCTCTCTTCTCTCTTTCTCTCAATCGCATAAGGGAAGGGGAAGGGCTTAATGGCGAAAATCCACGATTTAAGTTAGGTCTTAATATTAAAGAGAGTTAATTCTTTTCCTTAATTGCCCTTGACCACAAAAACTGATTTTCCTTTTAATTATATATATATAACTCGAAATTATATATATAAAACGTCCAAAATAATTAACTCCGAATAAAAGGAAACCGAACCGAATATTTCGTTTTCGCAAAAAGACACGTCTGCCCTTTCCCCGAAAATCGGAATATTACATTCTCCCCCCCCCCCCCTTAAAAGGAGTTTCGTCCTCGAAACTAAAACATACCTGGTAAATCCCCAAACTCATGGAACTCACTAAGCATGTCGCTTTCCACTTCCCAAGTTGCCTCTCGGGTGAATGATTGCTCCACTGAACTAACACCAAGGGAATCATCCGTCTCTTAATCATCTTTTCTTTCCGGTCTAAAATCTTGATAGGTCTTTCGTCGTAAGCAAGATTATCTTGTAGGATTTCTGGATCAACCGTAGTTTCAACATCATTCTTCGTCAGACACTTCTTCAACATTGAGGCGTGAAAAACACTATGGACTCGACATCGATTCCGCTGGCTGAAGCTTATAAGCTAACGTCCCAACTCTTTCCAGAATCTCAAAAGGTCCAACATACCTTGGACTCAGCTTTCCCTTTTGTCCAAAGCGTTTCACCCCCGTCATCGGTGAAGCTCGGAGGTAAACTCTATCACCGACTTCAAACTCGAGCGGTCTTCTTCTAACATCAGCCCAACTTTTCTGTCTGTCTTGAGCTGCCTTCAGATTCTTCTTGACCAACTGAACCCTTTCCTTTGCTTGTTCAACCATTTCCGGCCCTGTAATCTGTCTCTCCCCGACTTCATCCCAAAACAATGTCGTGCGACATCTTCTCCCATACAATGCTTCAAACGGCGGCATGCCTATGCTTGCATGAAAACTGTTGTTATAGGAAAACTCTGCTACCGATAGGTAATCATCCCATGATCCGCCTACCTCCAAAACACAAGCTCTCAACATGTCCTCGAGTGTTTGGATGGTCCTCTCAGATTGTCCATCATGCGAGGGGTGAAAAGCCGTGCTCAAATCTAACTTAGTTCTGAAGGCTTCTTGCAAGCTCTTCCAAAACCGACTGACAAATCTCGAATCACGATCTGAAACTATCGAGATAGGAACTCCGTGTAGCTTCACTATATTGTCCAGATATAGTGTCGTCATCTTCTTCAACGGCATGCATGTCGACCTTGTATGGTAAGAAATGGGCAGACTTGGTCAATCTATCCACAATTACCCAAATCGTGTCATGACCGCCTCTTGTCTTAGGTAATCCGGTGATGAAGTCCATTGTGATCTTATCCCACTTCCATTCAGGGATATCCAATGGCTTAAGCATTCCACCGGGTCTTCTATGCTCCGCCTTAACCTTCTGACATACGTCACACTCGGCCACAAACTTGGCTATTTCCACTTTCATCGAGGGCCACCAAAATCTTTCCTTTAAGTATCTCAGACATTTTAGTAGCACCGGATGAACCGCAAAAGCTATTCTATGTGCTTCTTCCATAACTCTCTGTCTTAAGTCACCAACATTAGGTACACATAGGCGATCCTGGTACCAAAGATTTCCATTCTTGTCTAGCACATAACCGACCGTAGGCTTCTCTCAACAACTCGCTTCAAATCCAACAAAACGGGTCTTCGTCTTGCTTTCCCCGTATATCATCCATCAACTCGACCTTGCCAACAACGGTGCCACAAATCATCTGTCTTCAATCGATCAAAGCTTGATTTCCAGCCCATCTAACCTTTTCGCCACTACCTCAACACTTTGGAAGGCGCAAACACCGGTTTCTGCTCGGAGCATCCGCCACTACATTCGCTTTACCGGATGGTATTGAATATCCAAATCATAGTCCTTAATGAACTCTAACCATCGCCTCTGTCTCATATTCAGATTCTCTTGTGTGAAGAAATATTTTAAACTCTTATGGTCAGTGAAGATCCTCGCTTTAACTCCATATAAGTAATGCCTCCAAGTCTTTAAGGCAAACACTACATTTGCCAACTCTAGATCATGTGTCGGGTAATTCTTCTCATGCACCTTCAACTGCCTAGACGCATAAGCTATCACTTTTCCTCCTTGCATCAACACACAACCCAAACCTTGTCCCGAAGCATCCGTGTAGACATCATAGTTATCAAAATCTCCGGGCTCGCTAACACCGGTGCCGTAGTCAACTTACTCTTCAAGGTATGAAAAGCCCTATCACACTCATTAGTCTATTCAAATTTCACATTCTTACGTGTCGGCTGGTGAGTGGAGTAGCTATCTTCGAAAAGTCTTGCACGAACTTCCGATAGTAACCAGCCAACCCAAGAAAACTTCTTACCTCTGAAACTGAAGTAGGTCTAGGCCAACTCTCAACTGCCTCGATCTTTGCCGGATCAACTTGAATGCCATCTCCGAAATGACATGACCTAAGAAACTCACTCGATCCAACCAAAAGTCACACTTAGAAAACTTTGCGCCTGGCGATTCTTCCTCGGTGTGTCCAACACTATCTTTAAGTGTTCCTCGTGTTCTTTCTCATCCTTAGAGTAAACTAGGATATCGTCTATGAACACTATCATGAACTTATCCAAGCACGGCATGAAAACTCATTTGCATCAAATCCATAAATGCAGATGGAGCATTAGTGAGTCCAAAAGGCATGACGAGGAACTCATAATGTCCATATCTCGATCGAAAGCCGTCTTGGTATATACGCTATCTTAACCTTCAAGCGATGATATCCGGACCTCAGTCGATCTTGGAAAACACTTTCTTACCACCTGCAAGCGATTAAGCAGATCATCTATCCTTGGTAGAGGATACTTATTCTTGATGGTAAGGTTGTTCGATTGCTCTGTAGTCGATACACATTCTCATCTTTGCCATCTTTCTTCTTTACGAACAAATTGGGGCTCCCCAAGCGAGGTAATCTTGGGCTGAATTATGTTCCTTTCAAGCATATCTTTAAGTTGAGCTTTCAACTCCTTTAATTTAGCGGTGCCATTCGCGTAGGGTGCCTTAGCAGCAGTGCCGCCCGGTATCAGCCCGAATCTCAAACTCTATCTCTCTCGTCCGGCATGTTTCCCGGTAGCTCTTCTGGAAACACCTCGGGATATTCTTTTACTATAGGCGTTTCTTCCAATTTCGGTTTCACTTGTTCCACATTCACTGCATACAACAAGTAGCCTTCACAACCCTTCCGACAAGCCCGATGGCCTTGATTCTTTGAGATGATCGGATGTCGCTTCTTACTCGGCTTGTACACATTACCTTCATATGTCTTATCTGATTTCCCGGGTATTTTAAAAGTCACTTTCTTCTCTTTACAGTCCAAGTGAACATAATTCTCGGATAGCCAATCTATTCCGAGGATTACATCAAAATCCGAAAAGTCCAAAACTGTAAAGTCACTCTTACATCGATAAGGTCCAACTCGAACTTCCACTTGAGGTATCACTCTAGTTACCCTTGTTACCCTCCCTAACGGTGTAGTTATTTCCAAAGTGTTTCTTAAAGTCTCCGAAGGTAAATTCAACTTCCTAGCTATCTTGGTTGACACAAAAGTATTTGACGCTCCCGTATCAAACAAAGCCTTGACCACTAGGTTTTCTAACATTATCGTACCTAAGATGCACATTCATTTATTCAAAATACATCACAACATGAATAAACATGCCATATAATATCTTAATAAAGGAATGAAACAAAACATGGTACCTGAAATAACGTCATCCTCTGGTTCCACAAAGCTAGCATCCGCTGCAAAAACTCGAACCGGTCGGCTCGGGCCGCCTCTCCCGCTTCCTTGACCCGAACCACTCTTGTTTCCCCTGTTGGGACACGCTCTAGAAAAGTGTCCATGCTCACCACAAACATAACAACCGTTACTACTCTGCCTGCACTCTCCTGTATGATTTCTGTTGCACTTGGGGCAAAGTGGTGCACTGTTCGGGGCTTTAGCTGCTGTAGGAGCCGTAGTCTTCTTGGCGACTTGCTGTGGCGCTCCCCTATAACTGCCTTGACTTGTCCCAAAGTTTCTCTTATTACCAACAACCACTGTAGCCCTCTTCCTGAAAGTCTCGACTTCCAAGGCTTTATTCATCAACTCTGCCATATTCCTTGCCGTAAAACCTAGCATGCCCGACTGAATCTCGTAGGCCAACCCATCCTTGTAAAGGGCCATCTTTCTCTCTTCCACTCTCATCAATTCAGGATAAAACCTTCCTAACTCGTTGAACTTGTTAGTGTACTGGGACACTGTCTGATGATTACCTTGCTTGTGCTTCAGAAATTGACTTGCTTTATCTGCTTGAACCGTAACCGGGAAGTACTCATTATAAAACATAGTCTTGAACCCTTCCCAATCCGTTACCTTACCGTTCTTTGCTTTGAGCGGCATCAATCCACGCTCTGCGCCTCCCACATGTAAAGCCGAGCGCTAGTTGTGCCATCTTCTGTCTCGAGGAACATGTATGTTCCTACAAGCTTTCTTGAATCCTCTTATCCATTCCTCTCGCTTTAGAATGCTCCACATTACCAAAGAAGTTCTCAACTCGATTTCTCCTCGATCTTGTATACCAATCCACATTTGGTGTGTGCTCAAAAGCCGGTCTAAGCGGTAGGTGAACCGGAGGGTAACCAAAAGGTACATCTTCTCGTCATCTTTGTGCTTTGCGCGGGTAAGGTGGGATTACTTGAGGCTCGATCGATACGGATGGTACCCCGATAAAGCTGGTCTTTGTTGAGGTGATGAAAACCAAAGGGTGGATGACCAACGCTTTCTTTGGTAGTCAAAGCGTGGAGAAGTTGGTCTTGTAGGTTGAGGAACATGACCTACTGAGGAGGAGGAAAAGACCTGCTGGCCTTTGAGGATACACTTTGGAGGGTAAGCACTAGATGGTGGGGATACACATTGGTCCTTTGGTGGAGGCACACTAATCGGTGGGATGTCGCTTACTACTGGTGACACGAATAGGTGTTTGTCCAGGCTCTCCATAAATGTAGTTGTATCTTGGCGGTGGTCGGGGTGGCGGTCTGATGCGGCCTTGGTGACACCTCTTGTTGAGACCTTGGTGTAGGTGTGGCTGTATGGGGTGGGGGTGAAAGACTCAAACGAGGCGAAGGATTCAGCCTCACGAATCCGCCCCCTACTACGGGCACTGGGCTCTCTGCCCCTTGTCTAACCCCTGAGCTCCCAGCTCCACGAACGCCTCTTCTTGTGGTTACCATTCTGAAAGATCAAGGAAACCAGACGTTACTAAAAGATCTAAAGAAACTTATCTTAAAAGAAAGGAAGCCTAAGGGACGCTTCAGCTCACGATACCAAGCTATAACGCCCGTTCCCGGACACCGAGTCCTTATCCGGAAATCGAACATTCGGCACGTATGAAATAAAAGTAAATTCATTTTATACGTAAGCCTCTACTACGTCGTATCAAATTAAAGGCAAAACGGAAGCAAAACTCGGGTATATAAAAAATTTTCCCAAAATTAAAGAGTAGAAAAGAAATCTAGGGGTGGAATTGTAATTTATTACATTTGGAAAAGTACGATGATCCCAAAAAGATAAAGTACGACAAAACTGTCAAGACCAAAGGCCTACCTCAAAAGTAATGAAAGAACAACCAATGAAAAGCGAGAATAGAAACATCTTGATACTTCAACGGCGCCGTCAAGCGTCGTCGTCAAAGCATTCCTCGTAAACTGTTTCGTCTTCTCATCCCCAAACACATAGAAAAAGTATGCATTCGAGGTAAGTACAACGACTTAGAAAGAAAAGAGAAGCTATGAAAACAATCATAGTTATAAAGAAAAGATAATTATCTAATCAGTTGATTAAATGAGACCGACTCAATCTAAGGTTCACTTCATGCTCATCAACATGTTGTGACTAACTGTTTCTACTTAGCCTATCTATGTTACAACCGCACTCAAGAGGCACTACTGCGCATCCACCTCAGCAGAGTCCCTCTGTACTTAGGGTCTTTGACCTCTGAGTTCTTCTACCTTGGGGACACTCTTTTGCAACATATTAGTGGATCACACCAATATCCACGAAGTCTAGAAAAGGTAGACTCCGATAGCACGCACACCTCAGCAGAGTCCCTCCGTACTTAGGGTCTTTTGACCTACGAAGTTCCTCAACCTTCAGAGGTAGCACATGCATCGCGATTTAGCCTGGTGCCTAGACAAGAGAGTCATGTTGTTTAATCTTTTACTAGTCACATACGTTGTTTATTAAGTTATTAACTAGCCAGCCTAAGTGTTTTCAAATAATCTCCCTCACAGATACTACTCTCTTCCTAGACCACTAGACACGGACAAGTCCTAGCACATACACAGACATTGATGAATACTAATCCATCAAAGCACAAGCCTATCATGCTCTTCCGACGGATCCGAACTTCAACTCCTTGAAGAGTACATTCGGTGTTTTAAGCTGAACGAATCAGAAGCTCAATTCAGGCTTGTCTAAGTTTTATACCATTTTGACATATCATGTATAAAGATTTCATAAGGATAAATCATGTTTATAAGGCTGAACAACAACCTACAAGGAAAGAAGGACAAAACAAGCTAGACGCCCGTTTAAGACTCTGGACGCCCGTCTAAACATTACTGGACGCCCGTCCAAAGCTGGACGCCCGTCCACTATGCCCAGACGCCCGTCCACCTAAAACAGTTTCAATCACGAATGTAAATAGCACCTCAGGACTTGCGTCTTAATAAACCAGGCGCCCGTCGAGACACAACCTAAGCAGGCGCCCGTCGAGAGAACGGACGCCCGTCCACAGGTTCGACCAAAAGCCTAACCTCATCATCATGCGATTTCGGATCGTAATTCAACCAAGCAGCGACATATTATCAACACATTGAGCACAAAAGCTTCATTTAACAATACCATAACCCATTTAGACATTTACCAAGGCAACAACTCAATTTTCTAACACCAAAACGTCTTAGAACATGATCATATCCCTATAACTAGTAATTGATTTCATAGGACAGGTTCTCTTACCTAATTTGCAGCCGAAACTGATCTGAAAGTCTCTTTGCAATCCTGAAGCGATGCCAAAATCTTTGTGCTCTTTACGCCGAGTCAAATTCTTGAATCCGTTCTGAAAACGATCAACTTTCCCTTAGCAAAAGTGAAGAACTTTCTAACCTCTCTTCTCTCTTTCTCTCAATCGCATAAGGGAAGGGGGAAGGGCTGAATGAAAACTGAAAATCCCTGATTTAAGTTAGGTCTTAATATTAAAAGAGAGTTAATTCTTTTCCTTAATTGCCCTTGACCACAAAAACTGATTTTCCTTTTAATTATATATATAAAACTCGAAATTATATATATAAAACGTCCAAAATAATTAACTCCAAATAAAAGGAAACCGAACCTAATATTTCGTTTTCGTAAAAAGACACGTCTGCCCTTTCCTTGAAAATCGGAATATTACAGTGGCACAGTGCATTACCATACTCATTTTCCCAGTTGTAGTTTTAACTACAAAACGATGAAAACAGATAATACACTATCGTGGTCAGGTTACAAAGTTTAAATTTGTAGTTTTTGAGCAATACATATGTCGCAGGTGCGATCACACCGCCTACGTACGCTAGGTATTATTGGAGAAATTTGAATTGAATATTAATGCTAAGTGTTGCATCAGTTCGATGAAAGATTACAACCACATATGAATTGTAAATTTTCAGCATCAGCTGATCTGACAATATCGCGTAGATGGGTATTGGCTGGTATAGCCACTATATTGTCCACACCATCCATTCCGGTGTGGTTGAATCCATCCACTTCGAGGTGCTATTGCGGCTTCGGGAGTGAGGAGGACGAGGTAGTAGTAGATCCAGCCATTACTATCAAAGCTATTGGACATCAATGGTATCGGAGTGCGCCCCTTCACGAGGGTGATTTAAGTGCAACGAAACGCCTTCAACTTGAATATGGTTCGCGAAGCATCTGGCTTACTTTGGTTCGTTTAGAAAATGTGGTTCGAGGAACTACATGCGGAGCAATTCGACATAAATTGATACCGACCCCTCAAAATTTGGTAACAAATTCGCCATTGATTTCGATGATGGCTGTATGTAGCCATCACACTAGAGAATATAGTGATTCACTCAAGACCTAATCACTAACCAACCAACCTTCTATGCGAAATGGCTAACTCCCCTGATGTTTAATTGGCGACTATTCAATGTGCTAATCTAATGTAAGAAAAGAAGGTAATCGAAAAGTAATCCACATAGATGCATACCTGCCTTAGTTATCCCCTGGCATTGAAGGAGAAGGAATGACAGTCCCAGATCGGATGAAAAACTAAAAATGAGAAAAAAAGACAAAGCATCGCTTAAACTAAAATAAAGACCTAAGTGTAAAACTAAGTAGATTCGGTGGACGAAACAAGATATTCAAAAATGGATATATTTTAACCCTAGATTTAGCTGCTGTAGTTAGTAAGGGCAGTAGGAAAGAAAAGTCATCTGCTTGTAAATTCTTGGTGTAATACTCACTCGTAAATTCTTGGTGTCATAATTTTTCACTGATCAGTCTCATCCGCGTAAGAATTAGGAATTCCTCTTCCAACTCGTCCCAGAATGGGAGTTATGGCAAAGAACAAGAAGAAAACAAAAGGAGAAAAATGCAACCGTTAAATGATTGGATATCTTTCTCCTATAAATTTCCACCATTAAAATGAAACGAGATGCATATTTTTTATGAAAAAAAATTCTTAAACGAAAATTCGAGTCAAGAAGAGATTTACAATCGGTTCGCCGTCATCTTCTAATTAAAGTGCAACAATCCGAAGATGATATGACTGTTGTATCTTGGAAGACGATTGACATTACCGTGTGCACATAGTCGGGGCAAAAACGTCTTAAACGTTCTACGCGCCCTAGTCAATAAGTTTTCTTGTCCCATTTTACTAGTTAATTTTATGTTCATAAATGTTAATCTGATTTAAGCGTTCAGATTGCTTGTTAAATATTATTAGACATCATGCTAGATTGATAATTTTATCCAACAATTTTAAGACGTTTTTGTTTTACGGTAGATTACCGTTTATGTTGTGATAAAATTTCTGTCGAATTTTCTGCTGTTCAATATGGTACGAATCCGGTGTATAGCTTAGACGCACATTTTGGTATAGACAGAGATATAATTTTTGCTTTGAAATCTTGGTCACGTGTGTTGTGGCATTCATGCTTATTTATTTCTAGCAATTATATTCAACCAATTACATACCATGCTATTAATTTTTTCAATCGACCGTGCGTAAAATATTAAGAAGTGGAATTAAAAGTATCATAATTTATTGAAGTGATGTGATGCGTTTACTTCTATTAAGGAACTACACAACGTGAAATCGATTTTTCGACGTGTTAAGTGATTTATATATATGTGAATATTGCAAAGTAATATTGAATTGACCATAACTTAAATACAACAGAATTACTTCCGGTCAATCAACCCATGCCTATTTTGTAGCATATTTGCAAAGAATTGTGTTTGAATAGATCTTTGCAAATTTGTTTCTTTTCTTTGAGTATGCTTGACGATACGGGATTTCACCCCTCCACGTGGGATTGTCTAATTAGTCCAGCTGGCGTGTGGGGTAGTCCAAGCCTCTGGTATACACCTCGGGTCGAATAAGAAACGTGTCAATGAAGGCCACAGCAGCCAGCAGGATTTGCAACTGTCCCATCTCGAACACCCATGTCGGTGTTATACGAGTCGAGACCAGAGTTCCAGCCCAGCTTCACAAGCCCAATATCCATGGGGTTACTTGGGCAAGGGGCAAGGCCCAATGAGGGTTATTTATGTCAATAGACACCACCGCCTTAAGGTTTAGGGCAGAATATGGACTTATGCCTATAAATACACTACTCCATGAACTACGTAAGGCTTGATTCCTGGACAATACACAGGATATGTAGGCAATTCAAGATACATTCTTGGACTCAGCCATAAAACCCTAAAAAAACACCATCTTTTCCACAGTTCAAGCCGTGCATATTCTTCTTGACTCACCCTTAGATTACACGTGGACCTGTTAAACCGGAGGTGCTTAATTTAGCATCATCATTGGCGCTAGAAGGAGGGTCTTCTACCGGTGAGTTGTTAAGGATATTGCAATGGCACCGCCACCCAGGAGACAGAAGCCTACGGGCAGCAAGAATCTACCGATCGAAGAGCACACGGATGTAGATCCAGCAGGGGTTCAAACCCAGGTTCAAGAAATCCCCACTGGATCTAGACCCGCAGTTGCACAACCGCCGAGGCCTCAACTTCCCCCGCAGTTGCAAGACATGACTGATCATTTGAGGTCTTTCGACGAAGACGCCCTGAAACGAGTGGTGGCATCTGCATTCATAGATAAAAGGATCTATAACACCCCTGACGAGCAAAACCTGTTAAACCCACCAGGTCGAAAAGAGCTCGAGAACACAAGGGGAAAAAGGCCAGTCGATCCTCGAGAAGAGTGTGAAGACGAAGTAGAAGTCAGCGTCACCAGTGCCAAGAAACATCCTGGACATGGAAAGCCCCAAAGACAAATCGAGGATAATATTCGAAACGAGTTCAATCGCATCGTAGGTAAGGATCAGGTCTCAGAGTGGCTCGAGTCACCATTCAGTGCCGAGATAGAAGAATTTTCGATGCCTGAGTCCTTTAAGCCACCGAAGATGGAACCTTATGATGGTACAACGGACCCAGAGGATCACCTGTATCGATATATATCACTGATGAGATTAAGGAATGCCAACGATGCCATGAAGTGTCGTGCCTTCGATACCTTGCTTACGGGTCGAGCTCGGGAGTGGTTTCATAAGCTAAGACCTGGTTCGATTTCTAGTTTCCTACAGTTGGGACAAAAGTTTCGAGATGCTTTCATCGGGAATAAGAAGTTCCACCTCAGTGTCACTCATCTCATGAACATCAAGCAAGAAAAAGGAGAGTCAACTATTGATTTCATGAGGCGCTTTAACCTCGAAGCTATGAAGGTGCATAATGCCAGTGATGCACTTCAGGTCAATTCCTTTGTCGGAGGCCGCCCAATATGAAGCTATACGACAAGTTGTCTAAGAAGATGCCCAGTCACATGGATGAATGTGTGAACATAGTCCATAAGTTTTGCCAAGGTGAAGAGGCAGTGCGCCTGCACACCATTTCACTTGGCCTCAACTCGAGAAATGACACCCGAGGCCAGACCAAGGGTCAGCCTAAGGGTCAGAACGATGAAGGAAAGTCAAATGTGTTCGATCGATTGACCGCACCGATCACGGATCGGCTAGGAAAGAATGGGAATTTAAAAGATCAAGATTTCATCCTTCTCAACCGATCTTGGGGGGAGGTGTTGGCCATCATGATTAAGAAAAACATTGCACGAACACCTAAACCGATGTCCAAAGATCTAATAAAGAGAAAGAATACCCACAAATATTGCGACTATCACAAGGATGTAAGGCATGACACGGAAGAGTGTTGCGACCTGAAGAGAGATATCGATGCGTGTATTCAAGAGGGTCGGTTAGATGAGGTGGTCGACAGATCATAGAAGGACGAGCCCAAGGGTCGTTGGGAATATAAGAGGAAGAGTTATAATGGAGGTAGAGACAGATCGCCACGTCGAGATAATCAGAGGCATCGGGATAGGTCATCCGAGCCGACTCATAGAGACAATCATAGGGATGATCGTCGGGATGATCAAAATCGAGACCCCCACAGGGATAATCGCATCGGATATGGTGTCAACACAATTGTGGCTGAGCACGAGTCAGATCGACCTCGATCTAGTCGACAGTCTACTGACAGATCGAGGGAAGCGAAAAAACTTAGGTTCACGATGGAGGTGGGTTATGGACCCGAAGATGATATTCCTAGCTCCCATAGCCACAGTGAGGGGCTAGTAATAGAGGCAGTAATAAGCAAAGGCCTGATAAAAAGGGTCTGTGTCGATAGTGGAAGTGCAGTTAACATCCTCTACTACTCAGCCTTTAAAGCCATGAAGTTGAGAGATGAGGATGTGGTGCCGTTATCAACCCTTTTGTTTGGTTTCACGGGTCAGGAGATCCACCCTGTCGGATCGATAAACTTATTGACCACGGTAGGAGATGGAGAAAAGGGCCGAACGATGGAAATGACTTATGTCGTAGTTAAAGCCCCATCGGGCTACAACGTGAAACTAGGTCGACCCGCCTTATACGACCTAAGAGCCATTATTTATACCTTCCACAACAGCATGAAGTTTCCAACCTGGTATGGCACCCACGAGGTAAAAGGAGATATGAAAGTTGCACGGAATTATAGCTTGGTCACGATAAAAGGGAAAGGTGTCGGACAGGTGTTGGTCGAAGAGGATAAGAGTTGGGTCTCCGTCAACCCGACGGAAGAAGTACGCGTTTGGAAAGAGGAAGAAGGCCAAGGGGTCCAGATCGGGAAGTGGATACCACACCCCGACATACACGATTTGATTGACCTGCTGGTGGAATATCGAGATGTTTTCGCTTGGAAGGCCGATGATATGCCAGGCCTATCGGCAGATATAGCAGTGCATCGACTCAATGTCGACCCGAAAAAGAAACCGATACGGCAGAAGAAGAGAAACCTCGCCCCTGAGAGGAAGGAAGCGGTAAAGAAGGAAGTGGATAAATTGTTAGTTGCTAGAATCATAAAAGAGATATTCTACCCGGACTGGTTATCCAATCCAGTCTTGGTTAAGAAGCCAGATGAGAGCTGGCGAATGTGTGTGGATTTCACGGATCTAAACAAGGCATGCCCTAAAGATTCGTATCCACTTCCTAAAATCGATCAACTGGTCGATTCGACGCTGGGTTTTGAGGTATTCGGGTTTCTAGACGCTTACAGGGGTTATTATCAAATTTTTATGGACCCCCAAGGCTCGGAGAAGACCGCCTTCATCATAGAGTTCGGAACGTTTTGTTTCATGACCATGCCGTTTGGTCTAAAAAATACGGGAGCTACTTATCAGAGAGCGGTCAACAAGATATTCAAGGGACTGATAGGTCGTAATATGGAGGTCTACGTCGATGATTTATTAATCAAGAGCAAGTCCATGGGACAGTTTCTTGTCGATGCTAGAGAAGTTTTCGAGGTGCTCCGGGCTGCAAACATGAAGCTCAATCCGAAGAAGTGCACCTTCGGGGTTCGATCTGGGAAGTTTTTGGGATATATGATATCGAAAGACGGAATTCAAGCTAATCCGGACAAGATTGACGTGCTTAAGAATATGCCAGCACCTCGTAGCATCAAAGAGGTACAGAGGTTGACAGGTCGTATGGCGGCTCTCAACCGTTTTTTTTTATCAATATCAGCGCAAAGGGCACTTCCTTTCTTCAAGATATTAAAAAAGGCAAGTCCCTTTCAATGGGATGACACGTGTCAGAAAGCATTCGATGACCTGAAGAGCTATTTATCCGATTTACCAACACTGACTTCACCTCGGGAAGAAGAAAAACTACTGGTCTATTTGGCAATTTGTGAAGAGGCAGTAAGTGCAGTGTTGGTTCGAGAGGGGGAACATGGGCAAGTACCCGTTTACTTTGTGAGTAAAGCGCTACATGGAGCAGAGGTCAGATACTCGCCGGCCGAGAAATTAGCTTTGGGTTTAGTTCACGCATCGAGGAAATTAAAACCTTATTTCCAAGCACACCCCATTGCTGTGGTCACAGACCAACCTTTGAGACAAATTTTGGCCGAGCCTGAGACATCGGGTCGATTAGCGAAGTGGGTTGTTGAATTAGCCGAATATGACATCGAATTCGTACCTCGAACAGCAGTTAAAGGCCAAGCTCTAGCAGACTTCATTGCCGAGGGATTATCTATTTAGCTAGAGCAAGAGAAACAAACACCAGAGGAGCAGTGGACCATCCATGTCGATGGAGCATCCAGCATGGAGGGGTCAGGAGCTGGATTACTATTGGTCAGTCCTAAGAGGGAGGAATTCCCCTATGCACTTCGATTCGAGTTCAAGGCCACCAATAATGAGGTAGAGTATGAAGCCATGATTACGGGTCTGAAGCTGGCATCCAAGTTGGGGGTCGAGAATCTCGTAGTATATAGTGATTCTCAGCTCGTAGTCAATCATATACGAGGCGAATATGAAGCTAAAGAGGAAGCTGTGAAGAGTTATTTGAAAGTGGTTCAAGGGTTGATGTCTTAAAACGGTTCAAATCGAACAGGTGCCTCGTAAAAACAGAAGGGCCGATGCACTGCCAAAACTCGCATCGAATTTCAAATCAAAAAGGAAGGTCCTAGTCGAAATGTTAGCAGAACGGAGTTACAACGAGGTCGATGTACAGCCGGTTACTCAGGGATCAACATGGATGGACCCGATAGCTCTATAATTGAAGGACGGAATTCTGCCGTCTGACAAGTCTCAAGCAAGAAAGGTTCGACTGCAATCCTCCAGGTATGCTCTGTTTGATTACGTACTTTATCGTAAATCCTTTGTGGCCCCATGGATGCGATGTGCCTCGGAGGACGAAGGGGCATATCTTCTTGAGGAAATACATCGAGGAGTTTGCGGCAACCACTGTGGAGCTCGAATGCTAGCAAGAAAGTGTAAACTGGCAGGTTATTTTTGGCCCTCGATGCAAAAGGATGCCAATCGTCTAGTGATGAGATGCAGAGCTTGCCAAGTGCATGACATGGTAACACACCAGCAAGCGCAGGAAATGAATTCCATCGAATCAGTATGGCCATTTGATGAGTGGGGAGTCGACATAGTAGGCCCTTTACCTCGAGCCCCGGGAAACATCAAATTTGTAGTGGTAGCTGTTGACTACTTTACCAAGTGGGTCGAAGCCAAGGCTCTTTCCGACATCAGAGCCTCGACCATCAAAAAATTTCTCTTTGAAAATATCTTATGCAGGTTTGGGGTGCCAAAGTATTTAATCTCGGATAATAGAACTCATTTTCTCGATAAGAAGGTGCAAGATTGGCTTAAAGAGTACAAGATCGAGCACAAACCGACCTCAGTAGCCTGACCTCAATCTAATGGGCAGGTTGAACAAACGAATAGACAGATAAAGTTTGGTTTGAAGAAACGATTGGAAGACGAGGGTCGAGATTGGGCTGCTCAGCTTCCTAGCATCTTGTGGACGTATCGAACAGCTCCCAATACGGCCACGCAAGAAACCCCTTTTGCCTTGGCCTGTGGATGTGAAGCAGTGATACCTGCAGAGATCGGATTATCATCACCTCAAGTTCTTGCCTACAACATCGAGACCAATTCCGACGATCTACGACAAGAGAAAGATAATGTCGAAGAGAGGAGAGAGGTTGCAGCACATCGAATGGAAAATTATAAAAGGAAGATCTTGCAGTACTACAATGCAAGAGTGAAGTACAAATACTTCCAAGTAGGTGACCTCGTGTTGAGAAAAAACGAGGCAAGCAGGCAAGATCCAATAGGCAAACTCGAGCCGAATTGGGAAGGTCCTTACAAAATTCTGAAAGTCCATCTTAAGGGATCGTATCAACTTGGCAGATCAGATGGAAGTACAGTGCCTCGAACTTGACATGTCACTAACCTCAGAAAATACTATGTTTGATCTATTTGTTTCTCTATTTCATTTGCAGTTCTACTTTTCTAGTTATTTGTAACAAGTCGATACGACAGTTGATCTCGATGCTTTTTATCTAAGTGATTTTCTTTTCAAATTATGCTTTACTTACAAGTTCATGTAAAGAAAAAAGAAGGAAAAAGAGCAAAATTCGACCGCAACAACAATTCCTCGACACGATGGAGTTGGAATAAGATAGTGAATAAAGCCAAGTCAATAACAGCGCTTATATCACTCCCGACCTGCCCATAAGACACGATGCGAGGCGGTTTGAAGATCCCACGAAGGATACCTTATTCGACCAGTTCATAAGCATCACGAAGTGCGACAGTCGAATAAGGAGTTTTCAATTCGACAAGGTCATAAGCCTGACGAGGCACGACAGTCGAATCGAGCTCCAACCAGGCAGCCAAGTCAAGCCTATAAGGCCGCACAATTCTCAGTCGACTCATTCAAGTGTACCATGAGTCATGTACTCATACTACACTTCGAGGGGCCCAGGGGAATTAAGTCCAAAGGACTGCACCTCATAAGGCAACGTTCGCAAGGGAATTAAGTCCAAAGGGCTACACCCTAGACAAATAATCAACAACACAAAAGAAATTCAATGGAAAAGCATAGATTGAAATTTCCGAGATCGAATCGCATATTCGTCTCGATAAAAGCATCAAAAGTTATTACAGCCAAATCGAATAAAATTGTTTAAAAACAATAACGAAAAACAGCATCAAGCGGCAGGCTAATTTGAAGTGGAGGCATTTGGGTCGGATGGATCCTCCGAGTCGATGTTCTCCTCTCCATCTTCACCCATTGCAGGGGCCACGTACTTGTCATGCAAAGACACGCCAGCCTGGAAATCCGTGAAATATCGACTATATTGAGGGATGGCTTCAGGATCGTATAGGTGAGCCTTCTCGATGCTGGAAACTTCAAAGTCTAGGACGACCATCTTGACCTGATCAAGAGCATTCAAGAATCCCCCCCTTCATAGCCTGACTCATCAGCAAAGTCAGGTCATTTTCAAGTTCTGCGGAAGCCAGGAAGTCTTTTTTGGCGGAGTCTAGGCGAGCTGCATAGCTATCGACTTTATATTGAAGGTCATCCCGAGATTTTCGAGATCCTGCCAGTTCAGCTTTAGCTTCATCAAGCTCCGATCTTACCTTTGCAAGCACAGCATCCATGTCGGATAAGTCTTTGTGTGCTTTGGACAAGTCGTCCTGAGAGGTTGCCAAGTCGGATTCAAGTCTGAGACGCCGACTGTCCAACTTTTTTATCGCTTGACTTACGCGACCGACCTCGGAGGTCGATCTGCGATGATCTCTCTCTTCTCTCGAGAATAGTGGAGGGAGACTCGATCCGGTTTATGGCCACTTTAGCCGTTAGCCGAGCCTGCAAAGGATATCATGTTTATACAAGGAGCAGTCATACTCATAAAACCCCAAAGATGAAGGAATGAAGTAAAAACTTACAGGGCAGATAATTTTTGAAAAATAATCACTCAACTCCTCAGGGGCCATGGTTTCCATCTCGGCAACAATCATGCCAGGGATCGTTTCGATGCCACTCGAGACTGGAGGAGGAAGGTTGCGAGTTTCTTTTCCGACACCATGTCTAACTTCTGTGGTTTTATGGCGCTTTCTCGGGATGAGACTTCCTTCAGGCTGCTCGGTCACCTGGGCCTCGTCAGGCTGCTCTCTCAGGATGTCGAATGTCGACGCAGGAGTAGAAGATCGGGCCGGAGTCTTTTGACCCCCAGCGATGATTGTGCCCGACACGGGCCTCTTCGATCCGATACCAGCTAGTCGCTGGATCTCCTTAGGATCAACCCTCTTGGGGTTAGGCACTTTGCCCACTTCCTCCAGCTTTGAGAAAAAATCCACTGCAAAGAGAGGAAAATCGACATCAATATACAGTAAATATAGAAGTAAGTATAGAAAAAAGAAAGAATGCAGAAGTGTAGCAGCTCGACAGAGTGAATAAAAATCCTACGCAGTATTCGAATGTCCTCATCGAGTTTCAAATAAGCACCCGGACCCGCCGTCTCGATATCAGCGAAAGGATATAAAGAATGTAGGTTTCGAGTTGCGACATCGGGGCTAACCCTCTCGAGAATCCTACATTCGTGGGGCATCGAGTCCAAACTTATCGTGCCATTTTTTAGGCTTCTTATACCAAGTGTGGATATCGACATCTTCTAACCCGTGACGGATGAAGAAAAAATGAGGCTTCCACTCGCCCTGAGACGAGGTCACTCTTCTCACAAACTCCGAGACCAGGGGACGCCTCTGGAAAGTGTACCATCCCGCATCTTGCAGGGCTTGGATCAAATAGTACTGCCTGAACAGCCGGACTGAGAATTCGACTTTGGCTATTCGACACGCCAATACGAAGCCCATAACGCTCCTAATTCCATTTGGAGCGAGTTGTGTAATGCTGATCTGATAATGGCGGAGGACTTCTATGAGGGCCAGGTCAAAGGGAAACCTTAATCCCTCTTTTAGTTGTGCCTCGTATATGGCACAGAACCCAGGGGGAGGATCACAGGCGTATTGAAATCGACCGTGAGACACTTTGATATTTTCAGAAGAGTATGGGATGCCATACTTTAGACAGGCGGCCTTGGCCTTTTCTTGGGTTAGGTTGGAAATACAACCATAGGGTCCTTGGCCTTTCATCCTGGTTTTCCGTTTATTTGCAACAGGGTGAGAGGTCGATTCCTCTTCTCCTCCTCCCTCTTCTTCTCCGGCTACTCTCTCACCGGAAGCAAGCGGTTGCTCAGAAATTGTCCTCTCCGCCGATTCTTCTTCTACCACAACAAGTTCCTCCCTATTTTGAGAATCACTCTCACTACTAGACATAGAATTGAGGAAAGGCAAAGAAATAAAAAACAAAGGAAGAATTTGAGTAAAATTAGGGCATACTTGAGATCTTCAGATAAGGCAGGGAAGTTGAATGGTAAATGAGAGACTCCGGTACCTTGGACTCCTTTTATGCTCCACAATCTTCCAAATGATTTGAAAGGGTAAGATACGGAGCAGTGATAGAGTTTGAAGCGCGGCAATCAAGGGTAGAATCCTTATTTGGACCAATAGGAACGCTTCGTTTCCTGCGTCCATTAATGCTAATAGGGAATGACGTCATCCCACGCTGTCCAACATTGATCTAGGAGCCAGCTGTATTCCCGCCTAAAGAAGGCCACACATCGAAAGACAATTCAAATTTTCAGATCCGACTTCAGCATACGAGATAGGCTTCTCTCCGATCTGGGGGGCTTATGACGATACGGGATTTCACCCCTACACGTGGGATTGTCTAATTAGTCCAGCTGGCGTGTGGGGGAGTCCAAGCCTCTGGTATACACCTCGGGTCGAATAAGAAACGTGTCAATGAAGGCCACAGCAGCCAGCAGGATTTGCAAGTGTCCCATCTCGAACACCCATGTCGGTGTTATACGAGTCGAGACCAGAGTTCCAGCTCAGCTTCACAAGCCCAATATCCATGGGGTTACTTGGGCAAGGGTCAAGGCCCAATGAGGGTTATTTATGTCGATCAATAGACACCACCGCATTAAGGTTTAGGGCAGAATATGGACTTATGCCTATAAATACACTACTCCAGGAACTACGTAAGGCTTGATTCCTGGACAATACACAGGATATTTAGGCAATCCAAGATACATTCTTGGACTCAGCCATAAAACCCTAAAAAACACCATCTTTGCCACAGTTCGAGCCGTGCATATTCTTCTTGACTCACCCTTAGATTACACGTGGACCTGTTAAACCGGAGGTGCTTAATTTAGCATCATCAATGCTATAAAAAAAGTCTCTGTAATTGATTCTAAAAGTGGGGAAACAAGCCGTTATGTAGAATAAATACTTTACATCACTACGAGCAGTCGTGTTTGGTAAAAAAAATGATACAATGTATTTTATTTTGAATACCTTTGTTCAAAGTTGAATAATATGTTATATGTGATCGGTTTGTTGTTGAGAGATTCTATGAGGATTCTTCTTATTATTTATGGATGAAATACTCTTGTGTATAATTTTGTGGAGCCTAAATAAATTAAATAGACGAATGATATAGCAATGCAAACCGATGCTATAGAAAAGCCTTGGATGCATGTCTCTTTGTACTTGAGTTACCATCTAGCTATTCTATTTACTTGAGAGATATTGTAAAGGGGGATGTAATTTGATAACGTGTGAAGGAAACATCGAGGTGAATCCGAATCAGACTGTATATTTTGTGACATAAGTGTACGTTCCTGTTGTAGCACTAGATGTTGCACCTGACTCGATCATCTTATTCTATGCTTGGAGGGATACTGAGACAGGAGAACCTTGGGTGTGTAACAAAAGATGCTTTGAATGATGATACTGGGATTGATCAATGTGCTGACAGTGGAACTGCCTGTTGCGCACAGAGCCAATGAGGTTGGCTCTAAGTCTGCTTACATGCTTGAGTCATCATGCTTGTGACACTATGACTAGGACATGCAAATTTCAAATCCGTTCATCAATCGATTAACATGGAGTGGTTACCAAATTTGAGATTTGATTCTAATCACAGGTGTCAAGTACGTGTTGAAGCCAAATAGGCTAAAACACTGTTTCCTAGGTTAGAAAAGAACACATAACCTCTAAATTCATGCAACATATGGGTGATTAAAGTATCTTGTTACTTTTTTTGATGATAGCACCAGATATTGATTTGTTTATCTACTAAAAAGCAAAGACGAGGCTCGTGATGCCTTAAGATTATATGAATGAAGTTGATGATCAACTTAGTTGACGAATTTAATGTATCCGTGGTGATCGTGGTGGTGGATATGATGTAATGTTTCATGATTCTTGTTGAGGCGCAAGCATCATTCATCAAACAATAACACCATACACACGTCACTCGAACGGTATTGTTGAGCGCGATGACCATACTCTTAAGCAGATGGTGCATGCTATGTTGAGAAGTTCGAGATTACCTCATGGCTTGTGGGGGTGCTCTCCTCTCGAAGAACTTCTTTTGGAATGAGATCTCTTCAAAGAAGAAAGGTGTAACCCCGTATGAGTAGTGGAAAGGCAACAAGCCTAACTACAAATTCATAGAAGTGTGGGGGTGTTTGGATAAGGTTGAAATACTTATACCAAAGAAGTGAAGATATGACCTAAAACTGTTGTCTATCGGGTTTTGGTGCATAAATCTGGCATCCCTGATGTACATGAAAATGTCATCATCGAGTATAGGAATGTTGCATTCTTTGAGGATGTCTTTCATTGTAAAAGAAAGATAAAGAAGAAGCAAGCACGAGTAAGTGGACATATGACCTATGTGGAAGAAAATGAGCCTAGGACATTTGTTGAGGCAATGTCTACTCCAGAATCTCCTTTTTAGAAAGAAGCTATAAATAGAAAGATAGAAACCATCATACAGAATAGCACTTGTGAGTTGGTTGATTTTCAACTAGGAAATAAACAACTTAGCTGCAAGTGGATCTTCAAAAAGAAGTTAAAGGTTGATACATTTATTAATAAGTGTAAGGCCATGTTGGCAGCCAGAGGGTATCAACAGAAAATAAAAGCCTTCTTGATGCTTATTCATGGTTGGTGGTGTTGGTGTGTCCTGGAAGTCCACGAGACAAACATGCATAGCTCATTTCACGATGGAATCTGAGGTTCTAGCATTGGATTAACCTAGGGAAGAAACTGAATGGCTTAGGAATATCCTTGATGATATTTTATGTTGGCCTAAGCCAGTGGCTGCTATTAGCATACACTGTGATGGTCAGTCGGCTATAGGAAGGACAAATAATAGTATGTATAATGGTAAGTCTCGATCATATGTCGTAGACACAATACCATTGAACAATTAATCTTTAATGGTGTGATTTCCATCGACTATGTAAGATCGAAGGATAATCTTGTGGATCCTCTTACAAAAGGATAAGCTAGAGATCAGATGTCAAGATTGACAAACCAAACTGAATTGAAGCCTATTACGCATGTTTCCTTATAATGGCAAGCCAACCATAGTGATTGGAGATCCCAAGATCATGGTTCAAAAAAGAGAAGTAAGTTATAAGGGACAGTTAGTACTTACCCATTCTGTTAGAACAAAAGTGATGTCTGCTGAAAGGTTCAGGTTAAGCATAAAGCTTTTAATGATTCCTATATCTTGGTTTAGCCAAGTAGGGTATTGTAGAGTACTCTTTAGAGGAGGTCACCTATGTAAGTGGAAGTGGGACCGCTTATGCAAGAATTTGTGGACTGAATTCTCTAACACACTTTTTGAAACAAAGGTGTTCCAGGTAAAAAATGGACACAACTATAAGAACCTCGAGAATGTTCAGAGATCTGTTTTGTAGGTACCATTGTCTAGGCATGCACCAAAGCCTGATCAGTTCAAGACCTAGTTCACTACATAGCAGAGTATGTCCGATGGTACTCTTCTACGGAAGGCTCAAGGCAGCAAACCACCTCGCTTGATGCAACATCTTTCAGCATGTAATCTCTTCAGAGTCTGCATTGCATTTGCATTGATTTCCATTCATGTGGGGGATTGTTGGAGAAATTTGAATTGAATATTAATGCTAAGAGTTGCATCAGTTCGGTGAAAGGTTACAACCACGTATGAGTTGTAACTTTTCGGTCAAAGGTTGCAACCGTTAAATGATCGGACATCTTTCTCCTATACATTTCCACCATTAAAATGAAAAGAGACGCAGATTTTTTATGAAAAATTTCCTTAACAAAAATGTTATAAAACTGATGGAGATAACTTCAGATGCAAGAAACAGAAACAGAAGCAATCAAACATAAACAATCAAAGGAGATAACAGAAACAAGAAGAACATAGATTTAACGTGGAAAACCTCTCAGTGGGAGAGGTAAAAAACCACGGGCAGAAAAGAGATTTTATTATGCACTGAATTTTACAGATTTCAACTCGGATAATGAGACAACAACTGTATTTATAGGCACAAATCCCTAAAACCTAGCCGCCAGGAATCTTTGTCCGATGCACCATAAATACCCCTACACGTGTCCTCCTTTTAATGACACTGTATAGCTGTCACATAACAGAATTAACAGATGTGGGACCCTACTGTATTCAAGTACTCAGCAGACTATCACTCTGGCGATAGTTACCCCGGCGATTGTGAAGCTCAAGTAGACTCCACCCTCTTGAAGCACATGTAATTGAATACACTTCTCCGGCATCCATCACACGGTGAGTCTTGATTGGTTCCACCGGATGTAGAGTTTAAGTCACTTTACCGACAAATCTCCACCTTGACTTCAACTCTCACTAGAGTCAAACAGATTGCATGACCGGATGTACTTGTACCGGATGCATTCGTCAATGCGGATGTACTTGTACTGGACTATCTCCACAAAGATCCACTCCACCGATCGCGCCTCGGTAAAGTTTTCGAAACAGATTATAAGCTTTGAATATTCGGTAAGTCCAGGCAAAGTGGAACTTACTCTCACGAATCGGTTTAGTGAACATATCGCAGGATTCTCCTTTGTGCCAATCTTCTTCACCACAACCTCTTCTCATTCCTCAAGAAATGATACCGACATCAATATGCTTGGTTCTCTCATGATGAACTCCTGATCCTTGGCTAAACATATTGCACTTAGATCATCACAAGATATATCGGCTGATCCCGATGCAACCCCAAATCACCGACTAGTCCCTTCAACCAGATACCCTCCTTAGCCATTTCAAGAAGAGCCATATATTCGCTTGATGAGTTGATAAGGCCATCATGAGCTCAAGAGTAGCTTTCGGTGACTCAATGCATTTCCCAATGTAAACACATAACCAATCATTGATTTTCTCATCAACATCACATGCATAATCAAGATCACAAGAACTTCGTGACTGCACGATGTCACCTCCATAAATGAGACCAACATCGCTTGTACCTCTTAGGTACCTGAATATCTTTTAATGACTTTCCAGTGTTCCTTTCCGAGTGTTGAGCCATAAACCTGGCCGACAACACTGATTGCTCGAGCAGATCAGGCCTAGTGCAAACCATGGCATACATCGATCGCCAACCGCACTAGCATAGGGAACTTTGACATATACTCCTTTCTTCTCATTGATCGTGAAGCATAAAGCAGACAAATGAGCATTTGATGCCATAGAGTATCTATTGGTTTTGGTGCGAGACATCCCAAACTTGGCCAATATCTTACAGACATAACCCTGCTTTGAGACAAGAACAACTTCTTCCCGACTCTATATCTCCAGATCTCCATCCCCAAGATTTTCTTGGTTGCACCCAAATCCTTCATTTCAAATTCAGCACTAAGAAGGTTCTTTGATTTTGAACATCGACTTCCTTCTGCAGCCTATCAAGATGTCATCCACATCTGAACAAGATAGATATATGATCCATCTTTCAAACAGATTGTGGTATACACAATGATCATAAGGACTTCTGTTGTAACCTCGCTGGAGCATAAAGCCATCAAACCTTTTATACCCGCGCTTGGAGCTTGCTTCAAACCATACAATGATTTCTTCAACTTGCAAACATAATTTTCCTTTCCAGGACTTGAAAACCCTCAAAGTGTGTCATGTATATCTCCTTATCCACCTCACCATGTAGAAAAGCGTTTTCACATCCAATTGCTCAAGTTCCAGATCTCGCTGTGCCACCATTGCTAGTAACACCACTGATTGAAGTGTGTCGACCTTTGGTGAAAATATTTCATCAAAGTCAACCCCTTCCTTTTGATCGAATCCTCTTGCAACCAAACGTGCCTTATACCTGACCCCTTCTGCCTTTGTTATTCCTTCCTTTTTCTTGAAAATCCATTTACAAGTCACAACTCCCTTGTCAGTAGGATGTTTGACCAATTCCCAAGTCCGATTTTTCAATAATGACTCCATTTCATCTCCCATGGCTGCATGCCACTGAGATGCTTCTGTACATGTCACTGCTTCCCTGTAAGTAGTAGGTTCAAAGAACCTCTACCTCTTACGCAACTTGGAGTGCATATCCAGCCAAATCATCATATCCATATCTCTTGGAGGTATCCCAACATTAGATCTTCTAGCCTCATGGCGCCTAGACTCGATGATCAATGTTTGTATGACGCCTCCGAGGTCTCAAAGAGTCGGGCTTGGATCAGATTCTGGTTCATTATCCAGATTAGTATAGTGTTGATTTGGATCCACTGATTGTTGCATATCAGTAGTCTCCACCTGAAGCTCCACCTGTTTCTCAACACTATCAGATTCAGCACTGGTTTCAGATTCAGTAGACCTCCCCACTGATGAGTTTAACATAGAATTTTCATCAAACACAACATCCCTGCTGAGGATTACTCTGGACTCTGCTGATGACCAAATCCTATATCATTTCACTCCATCACCATACCCCACAAACACTCCCTTCTTGGCTCTTGGCTCCAACTTCCTTCACTAACATGATAGTAAGTGTACTTCCAAAACCCTTAGAATCGAGTAGTCACCAAAGCTTGCGACCACATCTCAAATGGTGTCTTGAGATTGATTCCTGTGTGAGGGCTCTGTTGATTAAGTAGCAAGCAAGCCTTAATGTACCTCCGCCCAAAATCTCCTTGATAAACCAAACTTGAGAAAGCATACATCTTGCCCTCTCCATTAGAGTTTGATTCATCCTTTCGGCTACACCATTCTCGCCGAGGTGTATTCCTTACAAGATGATGTCCGGCAATACCCTCACCGCACAAAATGAATCAAAATCCGCCCAGCAGTAATTCCGCACCATTATCTCAGACGAAGCTTCTTGATTTTCTTGCCTAACCGATTCTCCACTAGGGCCTTCCAACGCTTGAAGTTATTGAATGCATCACTTTTGTTCTTCATCATCACCACCCAAGTCATCCTTGAATAGTCATCTATGAATGACACAAAATATCTGTGACCACCCAAGCTGACTCAACTCTTAATGGACCCCAGTGAATCGAATGGATATAATCAAGTGATGCCTTTGTATTGTGCAACCTCTTTGAGAATTTACTTCTATGCAACTTCCCAAACACACAATGTTCACAAAAGTCCAGATTCTTGACCTTATATCCCCAAGAAAACTCTTTGAAGAAAGAACTCAGCATACCCTTTCACCCATGTGACCAAGTCTCATGTGCCACAAAGTGAGTCTCATTGAGATCAGTGAGCTCAGCTGAGGATGCAAACAAAGAAGAAGTGCAGGATATAGTAGATCCTTGTAATATATACAAGGTTCCCTCTTGATGCCTTTGAGGACTACAATCGAATCTTTAAAGACATTCACAAATTGCCCACCTTCACCCTTGAAATTGAACCCCTTGCTATCCAAAGAGATCGAGAGATACCAAATTCTTGGTCATCTGTGGAACATGTCTTACATCCTTGATTGTACAAAATTTACCATCCTCTGCCCTTAACTTTATCGAGCCAATTCCCACAACTTTCTGAGACTTCTTGCTGTTGGCCATATAGATTTGACCACCATCTATCTCGCTCATAAGTAGAAAACCACTCTGTTTGGACAAATATGGTAGGATGCTCCAGAATCAAGTATCCACACATCATTGTGGTGTGTAGAATCCCCTGCAACTAGAACCAGATCCTCATCAGATTGCTTAGTAGCCAAGGCTACTATGCCAGAATTGCCTTCCTGCTGTTTCTTCTTCCTTGGACAATTGGACTTCCAATGTCCTCGCTCCTTCTGAGAATTACAGACATCGAGAGACTTAGGACCTTTGGACCCTGACTTCTTTTTCTTCTTCGTCCATATCCTTTTCCACTATTGCTGCTAGCTACTAGCCAGAAGAACTTTGATTGTCTGCTCCAAAGACCTTGTGTCTAAGATCCCGGCATGTAAGGCGGACCTTACATCCTCTAAAGCTACTGTATCCTTTCCAACTATGAAAGACTGCACAAAGTTTTCATATGATGCAGGCAATGACACCAACAAGATTAGGGCTGCATCTTCATCTTCAATTTTAACATCAATATTCCTTAAATCAAGCAATATTGTGTTCAGCTGGTCCAGATGTTCCCTCGGTGGACTCCCTTCATGCATCTTCAAACCGAACAACCTCTGCTTTCAAAGAACAACTTGTTGGTCGCTGACTTGGTCATATACAAAGCTTTCAAGCTTCTTCCACAACTTGGCTGCGGTGTCTTCCTCAGCAACCTCAGTGATAACATCATCAGATAAGCACAACATGATGGTTGAATGTGCTTTCTCTTCCAGACTGGCATAATCTGCTGACTGTATTTGGTTTGTCGATAACGGATTCCACAAACCCTCTTTGCTTTTCAGGCACGATCTTGATTTGCCCTGCACCAAAACTATTCCTTCCTCGTAAATTTATCGATTTTTACGTTTACGACATCTTTTCTTGCTAAAGATCACAACTTTATCACGCATCCTAGCACCTTGTCAAGGTCTTGGTGAAGATGAAGTTGATCGCATGCATTGTTTTCTCCGTAACCTTGCTCGATACCACTTGTTATAAAACCGATGGAGATAACTTCATATGCAAGAAAATGTAAAATGAAGCAATCAAACATAAACAATCAAAGGAGATAATGAAACAAGAAGAACATAGATTTAACGTGGAAAACCTCTCAACGGGAGAGGTAAAAACCACGGGCGTAAAAGAGATATTTTATTATGCATCGAATTTTCTGATTTCAACACACTCGGATAATGAGACAACAATCAGATTTATAGGCACAAATCCCTAAAACCTAGCCGCCAGAATCTTTGTCTGATGCACCATAAATACCCCCTACACGTGTCCTCCTTTTAATGACATTTGTAGATAAATTCACATAATGTGTAATTAACAGATGTGGGACCTCATCAGATTCAAGTACTCAGCAGACTATCACTCTGTGATAGTTACCCCCGCCGTGAAGCTCATGAGACTCCACCCTCTTGAAGCTAATGTAACTGAATACACTTCTCAGCTGTCCATCACACAGCTGAGTCTTCAGATTGGTTCCACCAGATGTAGAGTTTAAGTCACTTTACTGACAAAAAATTATGTCCAGTTGCATTAAAACTCATACAAATACTTTGCATAAATTCAAGTCAAGAAGAGATTTACAGAACATGATCGGTTCGCCATCTTCTTCTCATTGAATTGCAAAAATACAAAGAATGTATGATTGTTGTATATTGGGAGACGATTGCTATTACCGTGTGCACATAGTCAAGGCAAAGACGTCTTAAGAACAACTTTCTACACGCCTCAATCAATAAGTTTTCTTGTCCTATTTTTAATTCAATGTTCATCTAATTTAAGTGTTCAGATTGCTTGTTAAAAATTATTAGACATCATGCTAGATTGATAATTTTACCCAACAGGTACGTATTTCGCGACATTATCCCCGGAGAGCAATACTTTTCACGCAATAAAAGCTTTTGATGCCTGAGTAATGTTAGCCACAAGTATGGTTCATGTTGTACCAGATGCCTTTGATAGTTTGACAAGTTCTAGCTTGCCGGAAACTCCATGGGGAAAATTTCCGTTTGTCGGATTGGTTGCGATGGTGTCCGCCATGGAAAGTTTCATGGTGGATATATTAGCCACATTTTATTTTAATGAGACTCATTCTACAAAGAAAAATAATGAAGAAGAAGGAATAGAGGTTGGTAATATGGGAAGAGATGTTGAAAAAGCTGATGAGGGTGAGGTTGATAGCCATGTTCATATGCACGCCATTAATCATGGACATGCAAACGGCTCTATTCATGTTGCAACAACAAACCTTCTTCGTCATCGCGTAGTTTCACATGTAACAATTTTAAAACTACTTATATGGGATAACACCTAAGTGTTACCTTTGATACCTCCTAACGCCGTAAAATTGGTTCTAACCACACAACGACGGTAGGAGTAACGCTACTTGGGTCATAATAATTCCCTAACACACCGTCCTTGTTTTGCATAAAATGCATAAAATAGATAAATAAATAAAATTGGCATACGTTGTACCTTGTATTATTATTATTATTATTATTATTATTATTATTATTATTATTATTATTAAGCGTCTATAGGAACTATAGACATAATAGACTTTATCGATCCTTTATTTAGTAATAATTTTCTTCGGGAAATTTTTGCTATATTATATTTCTCCAAAATTATACAACATATGCAGCCTCTTAATAAATTGGTGCCTAGACACATATAAATGCAAATTATTCAAGTTGTTTATTTTTTCTTAATGTTGATGGTACTTTGATAACAGAAAGTAAATCCAAGGATAAGATTTCATTGATGATTGTTCCCTCATACATATAGTTGATAGGATAGGACACATCTCACTACTACATTACACCACTTGTCTAGTAGAATCTATCCTAGATATCATAATTATAAATATTACATTCATGTCCCTTAATATATAGATATAGCCATATACTCTAACATCCCCCCTCAAACTAAATGTGGGTCATGTTCTACATTTAGTTTGGATCGACAAGGAACAAACACAGTCCCTGACAAAGCATTAGTGAAGATATCTGCAGGTTGCTCATTAGATGGGATGTAGTCCACCACCAAATCACCCTTAATGACTTGATCTCTAACATAATGCACATCTATCTCAATGTGCTTGGTCCTAGCATGAAAAACTGGATTTTGTGCTAGAGAATTGGCACTGATGTTGTCACAGTACAACACTGGTGTAGATGTGAGTTGAATACCAAGTTCCTTCAGAAGTGACTTGAGCCATGTAATCTCTGCAGCAGCATTTGCCAAACTTCTATACTCTGATTCTGTATTAGATCTAGAGACCACATGCTATTTTTTGAACTCCTAGTCACTAGAGAATCACCATGATACATACAGTGACCAGCCACTGATCTTCTATCATACTTACAACAGCCCCAATCTGCATCACTATACCCTGTCAATTATGTAGCAGCATCAGTATATGCTGTCAGGTCAAGTGTGCCCTGTGCTTTGAAATGCAGACCAAAGTCCATGGTTCCCTTTAGGTATCTGAGGACTCTTTTCAGTGCTTGCCAATGAACATCACTGGGTGAATGCATGAACTGGCTCAGGGTATTTATGGCAAAAGCCACATCTGGTCTTGTAAAGGTTAAGTCTTGAAGGGCACCTATGACACTCATGTACAAGGAAGAATTCTTCATTGGAGTTCCTTCTTCTGGAAGAAAGGACTTACCTGTCACCATAGGAGTAGGACAGGGTTTGACATTATCCATGTTGAGTTTATGCAGTAGCTGTTTGAGGTAGTTCCTTTGAGTTATAAGTATACCACTGTTATCTCTGTGAGCTTCAACACCAAGAAAATGACTGAGTGCTCCCAGGTCCTTCAAGGGAAATCAAACTGATAAACTTCTGGATTGCATCAACACTGTTTCTAGTAATTAGGAAGTCATCAACATATACCAACACATACAGAAGTGTTTTGTTGTGCCTCAGAATAAAGAGAGATGTGTCTGATACTGACTGAGTGAAACCCCACTGAAGCAGTTGTGTATTGAGCTCCTCAAACCATGCCCTAGGGGCTTGTTTGAGCCCATATAGGGCCTTTTTCAGATGGCATACATAGCCAGGTTTGATGGTGTCGATGTAGCCTTCAGGTTGGGGCATGTACACTGACTCATATAGAGTTCCATTTAGGAATGCATTATGGATATCAACCTGATAAATTCCCCAATTTAAGGATGCAGCTAGAGATAATATAACTCTGATTGTCCCTGCCTTGGCCACAGGACTGAAGGTTTCTGTATAATCAATGCCTTCCTTTTGATTGAATCCTTTAGCCACTAGCCTAGCTTTGTACTTTAGGACACTGCCATCTGGTTTCAACTTGGTTTTAAAGATCCATCTGTTCCCCACTAGATTCTGTGAAGGATTATGTGGCACCAGCTCCCATGTGTTATTCTGAATGAGGGCTTGATACTCATCTTGCATAGCTTTGAACCATTTTGGATCTTCCATGGCCTGTGGCACAGAAGTAGGTTCTAGAGTGGCATCTGGCTCCACAACAGTGGTCAAGGTGAAGATTTTTTTTGGTTTAGATATACCACTCTTGGCCCTTGTTTGCATCTGGTGTTTTGGTGGTGATGCACTGGAAGAAGATGTTGAAGATGAGTCACTGGACTGGAGAGCATTTGAGGATAAAGACATAGGAGACTGAGAGATAGGAGACTCATCAGTGGGAAGAGGTGATGAATGCACTGGTGAAGCTGTGTGATCTGGTGATGTTGGATAAACTGGAGAAGAGGGAGCAGGACTAGCAGATTGTACTTCTGAAATGGCACCCTGACCTGATGTACCTACAGAAATAGTATAACTAGGAACACAGGGCATATCATTAGAGGCAACATGACCAGATATTACACTAGCAGTACTATGGGGATGGATTAACTTGTAAGGAAATTCTGATTCATTGAACTTAACATGTATAGAAACATAAACTCTGCCATTTGCATCCATACACTTATGACCTTTGTGAGTATGACTGAGACCTAGGTACACACATTTCTGTGTATGATACTGGACCTTTTGGGTGTGATACGACCTGAGGTAAGGATAGCAAGTACATCCAAAGGTTTTTATCATTTTTAGGTCAGGTTTCTTGTTGTAAAGGGTTTCAAAATGTGATTTGTAAAGAAGCACAGGGGTAGGTAGAAGGTTGATGATGGAGACAACATGATGAAAGCTATCCCACCAGTATTTCAGGGGTAAGGATGACTGAGAAAGAAGTGTGAGACCAGTTTCAACTATATGCATGTGTTTTCTTTCAGCCCTTCCATTTTGCTCATGAACATGAAGACAGGGATGCCTGAATTTAATCCCATGAGCAGCCAGAAATGACTCAAAACTTCTATATTCCCCACCCTAGTCAGACTGAACAGTTTTAATAGTTGTATTAAGGGTGTTTTCAACCAGTTTTTTGAATTGAACAAAGGTAGCTAATGCATCAGACTTGTGTTTTAAAGGATAAATCCAAGTAAATCTACTAAAGTCATCAATAAAATGTCTGTAGTAAGTAAAACCAGCAGTAGATTGGACAGGGGCAGGCCCCCAAATGTCAGTGTGAATCAGGTCTAAAGCATGAACAGCATGACTAGTAGAAGAACCAAGGGGTACAGCATGAAGTTTGACAAACTGGCAGGCATCACAGAAAGAAAGATTGCCATTAATAGCTACACCATAATCTGAAACAACTTTATTTAAAATCCTTAGACTAGGATGCCCTAATCTTCTATGCCAAACATCAGGGCTAGTTTCATTAGAAATAACAGAAGCAGTAAAACTACTAGGAGCATCACACTTGGATTGAAGGGAACTCTTGGAATAGGTTGAATCTTCACTGAAAAGAGGCTGAATCTGATATAGGCCATTTGACAGGGTTCCTTCCAGAAGTACTTTCTTTGACATTTTGTCCTTCACAAAACATTTAGAACCATGAAACTCAACAAAGACATTGTTGTCACAGGTTAGTCTGGAAATACTAATCAAGTTCTTTTTGATGTGAGGGACATGTAGAATATCATTTAAGTGCATATGTGGTTTAATGATAGAGTGTCCAGTGTGTGCTATGTGCAGTTTGTGGCCATTACCAACAGTTAGGGAATCCTTACCATCATACTTAGATTTGATCTGCAGATTTGCCATGTCTGAGGTAACATGGTTAGTTGCTCCAGAGTCTGCATACCAGCTTGGATCTCCCACCATTTCAGGTGTTGTAAGATAGGCAGTTACTTGTCTGTTTCCACTGTTTTGGTTACCATTGCCCTGAGAATTGGTATCTGACTCATACATATGCCAGCATTCTGATGCAATGTGCCCAACTTTGAGGCATATTTGACAAGTAGGCCTTGGTCCATTACCAGCACCTCTACCTCTACCTCCGGATCTTCTATCCCTTCCAGATCCCTGTTGGTTTCTTCCTCTACCATGGCTCTGAGTTTTAGGGCCTTTGTTTTCTCCTTGGGACATTTGAGCAACATGAGCACTAGATTGTGACAGGTCTAATGAAGGTGAAGGGTGAAATCGGGCAATGAGACGTTCATGAGTTAAGAGTTGAGACTGGACTTCAGGCCAAGATAGTGAACCAACTCTTGATGTGATATTGACAATCACAGATTCATATTCCTTAGTGAGTCCTCCAAGAGTAGCTAAAATCAACTCGGATTGTGAAATTGGGTATCCAGCAGATGCCAGTTCATCTCCATGTGTCTTCATTTGAACCAGATAATCGGCCATGGATTTGGTTCCTTTTTCAGTTTTAATAAGAGCATCTTTTAATTCCAAGATTCTGGACTCAGCTCGGTTATTAAGAAGAACTTCAAGAGTGTGCCAAACTTCAGCAGCAGTACCACAACCAACCACTTGAAGAAGTGCTTGTTCGGTCATGGATCCAAGCATCCATCCAAGTAATAGAGCATCCATGGTCTCCCATTCATCAAATGCCGGATTCTTGATAGGTACTCCTGGATTGACGGTGGAATAGACATATTCTTGTGGCTTGGGCCTCGATCCAAACACATGTCCTTCCAAACGATGGCCCCTGATGACTGGTAGAATTGAATACTTCCATAGCAAGTAGTTTGTTCGCTTGAGCTTGACGGTAAAGTTTGGGGGTTAAGGTACCTCCAAAACGGAGAAGTGTGTGTAACAGAGGGTAGATTTGATGAAAACTGAGACGATCGGAGAAGGGTGGACGGAGTAGCACCGGAAAACAGTGGAGCTGTGAAGTTGATGATCGGAACAGTGGATGGATTGCTTAAACTGAATGATGAAAGAGTTTGAGCTGGCGTTTGTATAGTAGATGGAAGAGTTTGAGCTGGATTTAAGGCTGTTGATGCAGGAGCTGAGGTTGTGCTTCCTGCCGGAGCTGAGCTCCCGGTGGCGGCCATAGCCGGAGAAGAAAATTGGCTCTGATGCCAACTTTGATAACAGAAAGTAAATCCAAGGATAAGATTTCATTGATGATTGTTCCCTCATACATATAGTTGATAGGATAGGACACATGTCACTACTACATTACACCACTTGTCTAGTAGAATCTATCCTAGATATCATAATTATAAATATTACATTCAAGTCCCTTAATATCGAGATATAGCCATATACTCTAACAATGGTTGATAGATCGACCATAAAACCTAGGGATGCGCTTGAAATATAAGTGGAAATATAACTACTTATATTTATTTTCACGCAATTATTTAAGGGTTTCATTCGGTGATCATTGTTGTGCTTGAAATATAACTTATATTTATTTTTGTGCAATTATTTAAGGTTTTAGAGCTTGGAATTATTTTTCATTCGGTGATCATTGGCGTATCTTTGGGTATCTTTGGGTGCATCACAAAGCCCAACCACAATGAAGCCTCTGATTGCCGCATTAAGTTTCAACCAATTATTTGAAGGAATGGACCTAGGATGTTGTATTTCCCAGGTTTGTCGATCACCTTTTTATTTCCTTCGTGATTACGTTAATATTTCTTTATTTTACGTTAACATTGGGAAACATTCGTCTACGCGTTTTTTTAAAATCTTTTTTAAAAAAAAAATAGTTCGGTGTAATTCGCAGGCCAAATTCAGCAACAAAGCTGCAATAATAATGGCAGTTCTTTATTCCTTCACATCACCAATTGGAATTGTCAATGGATTTGGGGTGTCAAACATGTACAATGAATATAGCCCTACATCGCTTATTGTGGAAGGAATAATGAATTCTGCATCAGCTGGAATTTTGGTATACATGGCACTCGTGGATCTCCTTGCCGCCGACTTCATGAGCACTAAATTACAAAACAATTCAACTCATTGCTTTCTTTTTCCTTCTAGGTAGGGCAGGTTGCAAGTCACTTTTGGCAACTTGTGGGTAAAATCCTAACGAAGGAAAAATGGCATTTCATTTCATTGCAAACTAATTAATCACTAAAATTAGGCCCAAATTGCCAAAGTGACAGGCAACCTGCCCCGCCTAGAAGGAAAAAAGAAAGCAATGAGGTGAAGACGAGAATTGTTTTGCAATTTGGTGCTCATGAAGTCCGCGGTAAAGAGATCCACAAGTGCCATGTATACCAGAATTCCAGCAAATGCACAATTTATTATTCCTTCTACAATAAGAGATGTACGCTATATTCATTGTAAATAAGACACCCCAAATCCAATGACAATTCCAGTTGGTGTTGTGAAGGAAAAATGAACTGCCATTATTATTGCAGCTTTGTTGCTAGTTAAGTAAATGACAAAAGATAGGAAATGTTTTTCATTATCCTTGCTTGCACAGTACAGAAAATATCTTGGCATTTACACACCACATGCCATAACTAACTAGATCTTATCTAGTGCAGATCTAGTATAATTAATCCAAGCCATCCAAGTACTATTGTTAAGGGCTAAATTGTAGTATTTATACATATATTTTATATATCAATTTTCTCCCCTATATGTATGATTTTCATAGAAATCGAGCTTATAATTGATTAATTGAGTAAATGAGGTTTTTAATGGTTAAATATGAAAACGTATCAATTTTAGTCTTTATTTGATGGTTTTATGTTATTTTGGAAATATATTACACTTTGGTATGTTTTGATCCTCTTGTAGATACACATTGATGGTGGAAAAGGTGATCCTAAAGAGCTAAATTCGTGATTAGAAAGGATCAATCAAAGTTATGGAAGATTGGAAGAGATAAGGAAAGAGATCAATCAAGATAAAGATGGAATTATCAATTTAATCGTTATTGAACGAGCGTCCATTGTGGTAAACGAGCGTCCGCCACCGCCATGCACAGCCGCCTCACTTTTTAATTCTGACCGCATGCAAATTCTTTTTGGAAAAAGAATTATTCAGCCGACATACATAATGCAAAATCCTAATTAAATTAGGATTATTTTCAGCCGCAAAAAGCAAAGGAACAGCCGCCTTAGTTGACCTATAAATACATGCATGTATTAAAAACCTAAATCCCATAATTCATACACAATATTCCTGCGACAAAGCAGCAGCTTTTCTGGGGCTCTCCAAGGCCGGTCACCCGAGCCTTGTGCTCGGGTGATCCGGGTTAGATTAGATGTAGTTTTTTCTTCCGTTTTCGATTCATGAGTTCATCCATGTACCAAACTACGTGAGTTTATTTATTTAATTTATTCAGTCCTTATTTATTTTTCATGATCTTTAATTTATTTTGTATCGTTCTATGATTTTGATGCTATGATGTGAATTAGATCGAGAGATCAGTTTGCTATTGATACGTTTACAACATACGAAAGTTGCGTAAACTAGATCACCATAGAAAGATAGGATCTTTAATCATTAATGATGACAAGTTAATCGGTTAATTATCTAGGTTGTTAGGTTCTGAAATACGAAAGTTAACTTGAATCTACACCTTCGTTTTGTATGGAATATCGGTCTCAACATTCGAGAAAGGAGAGATTGATAAATTGAATTCACTACGAGAGTAGGATTTCATAGCTTGAGAATCTGATTCACTAGAGATTAGGGGTTTGTGTCTCGTGTAAAGGTGAAACCACAATTTGAATTAAAATCATAAGATGAACTAAGATTGAAATCACTTGGTTTGTGCACTGTTTGATCCCATGTATCTTTAGTTTAGTTTAGGTTGTGTTATTTTATTTCGTAGGTTAGATTTATTTTAGTTGCTCTTTCGTTTATTTTATTTGTTCTTTCGTTTATTCGTTTTTCCTAAGTAACAATTGAAAGGAATTAGTGAAATTAGATTCAACATCCCGATTCCCTGTGGATCGACCATGTACTTACCCTACTATGCTAGCAATTACCTGATATTTGGTCCGGGTATCGATCCACAGGGAATCGGGATGTTGAATCTAATTTCACTAATTCCTTTCAATTGTTACTTAGAAAAACGAATAAACGAAAGAACAAATAAAATAAACGAAAGAGCAACTAAAATAAATCTAACCTACTAAATAAAATAACACAACCTAAACTAAACTAAAGATACATGGGATCAAATAAAGGCACAAACCAAGTGATTTCAATCCTAGTTCATCTCATGATTTTAATTCAAATTGTGGTTTCACCTTTACACGAGACACAAACCCCTAATCTCTAAGTGAATCAGATTCTCAAGCTATGAAATCCTACTCGTAGTGAATTCAATTTATCAATCTCTCCTTTCTCGAATGTTGAGACCGATATTCCATACAAAACGAAGGTGTAGATTCAAGTTAACTTTCATATTTTAGAACCAAACAACCTAGATAATTAACCGATTAACTTGTCATCATTAATGATTAAAGATCCTATCTTTCTATGGTGATCTAGTTTACGCAACTTCCGTATGTTGTAAACGTATCAATAGCAAACTGATCTCTCGATCTAATTCACATCATAGCATCAAAATCATAGAACGATACAAAATAAATTAAAGATCATGAAAATAAAAAGGATTGAATAAATTAAATAAATAAACTCACGTAGTTTGGTACATGGATGAACTCATGAATCAAAACGGAAGAAAAACTACATCTAATCTAACCCGATCATCTTGAGCACAAGGCTCGGGTGACCGCCTTATGAGAGCCCTGAAAGCTGCTGCTTTGTCGCAGGAATATTGTGTATGAATTATGGGATTTAGGTTTTTAATACATGCATGTATTTATAGGTCAACTAAGGCGGCTGTTCCTTTGCTTTTTATGGGTGAAAATAATCCTAATTTAATTAGGATTTTGCATTATGTATGTCGGCCGAATAATTCTTTTTCCAAAAGAATTTGCATGCGGTCGTAATTAAAAAGTGAGGCGGCTGTGCATGGCGGTGGCGGACGCGTTTACTACAATGGACGCTGCTCAATAACGATTAAATTGATAATTCCATCTATATCTTGATTGATCTCTTTCCTTATCTCTTCCAATCTTCCATAACATTGATTGATCCTTTCTAATCACGAATTTAGCTCTTTAGGATCACCTTTTCCACCATCAATGTGTATCTACAAGAGGATCAAAACATACCAAAGTGTAACATATTTCCAAAATAACATAAAACCATCAAATAAAGACTAAAATTGATACGTTTTCATATTTAACCATTAAAAACCTCATTTACTCAATTAATCAATTATAAGCTCGATTTCTATGAAAATCATACATATACGGGAGAAAATTGATATATAAAATATATGTATAAATACTACAATTTAGCCCTTAACAACTATCTAAGTGGACATCCTAGATGATGCCACATCATACAACACTTGTCACAATATTATTTAGCCACTTAGTCTAACATCCCCCCTCAAACTCAAGGGTGGGGAGAACACTTTGAGTTTGCCTTTAAACACTTGAAACTGAGTTTGAGTCAGAGGCTTGGTTAAACAATCAGCAACTTGATCCACTAAAGGAACATAACATACATTCAGCTTCTTTGCCAGCACCTCATTTCGAACAAAATGAACATCAATTTCAACGTGCTTTGTCTTGGCATGATAGACTGGATTTTGAGCTAAGTAAGAGTCACTAGTGTTATCACACCAAGCTGTAGGAGCTCTGGGCAGCATGATCTGCATTTCTCCAAGAAAATAAGTGATCCATTTCATTTCTGCTGTAAGATTGGCCAGTGCCCTGTACTCAGATTTTGTACTGGATCTGGACACAACATTCTGTTTTTTGAGCTCCAAGAAACCAATGATTCTCCAAGAAACACACAGTATCCACCTATAGATTTTCTATCCACAAAGGAGACCCCCCAATCTGCATCAGAAAATCCAGATAGAGACAGAGTAGTAGAAGGTTTGAAGTGGAGGCCATGATTCAGTGTACCTTTGACAAACCTCAGCAGTCTTTTTAGAGCTTTCCAGTGTTCCAGACCAGGGGCTTGCATAAACCGATTGAGGTAATTGACTGCAAATGTAATGTCTGGCCTGGTGCAGGTCAGGTATTGAAGAGCACCAATAACACTTCTATATAAGGTAACATTTTGAAAGGGCTCACTAGGATTTTTATCTAGTTTCTTTCCTGGTACCATAGGAGTAGGACATGAGCCAAGAGTGTCACACCCCAACTTGTGCAGCAGCTGGGTAGCATACTGAGTCTGTGTGAGATATAAGCTAGTAGCATCTCTAGTGACCTGCATCCCTAAGAAGTGTGATACAGGACCTAGGTCTTTGAGGGAGAATTTGTTATCCAGCATCTGGATGAACTTGGAGATTAGTGTAGTGGAGCTACCTGTAATAAGTATATCATCAACATAGACTAGAACCAACAAGATATGATTAGTAGTCTTCAGAATAAATAAAGAATTATCACACACGGACTGAGAGAAATTCCAGGCTAATAGCTGACTTTTTAGAGCCTCAAACCAAGCCCTAGGGGCCTGCTTCAAACCATAAAGGGACTTTTGAAGTTTGCATACATAATGTGGTTTGGCAGGGTCAACATAGCCTTCAGGTTGAGGCATGTAAACTGGATGATCCAGAGGTCCATTCAGAAAGACATTATTGATGTCAATCTGATTGATTGGCCAGTTATATGACACTGCAATTGAGAGAACAATTCTAATGGTTGGTGCCTTGGCAACTGGAGAAAAAGTTTCAGTGAAATCCACCCCATAAGTCTGACTGAAACCCTTGGCAACAAATCTTGCCTTGTTTTTGAGTATGCTGCCATCTGCTTTCAGTTTTAACTTGTAGATCACCTTTTCCCCACAAGATTTTGATTAGCTGATGGAGGAACCAAGGTCCAAGTACAATTTCTTTGTAAAGCTGAGTATTCTTCATCCATTGCAGTTTTCCATTAAGCACTGGTCAATGCCTCTAAGAGACTTGTAGGTTCAGAATGGTGAGCCACTGCTGATAGAAGCTTGGGTTTAAAGATGCCTTTTTTGGCTCGAGTCTGCATAGGATGGGTATTGAGGAGTTTAGAAGGTGGTTGTGGTTCAGGAGCAGATGGTGCAGGTGAGGGTGAAGCTGAATGGGAAATATCATGATGTGAATGATCAGGAATAGGGGAAGTGTGGAGATAGGAAGTACTAGGAGTATGAGGTGTATGAGGTGATGCAGATGATGAGCTAAGTGAAGATATGGAGGGTTTGTGTGGTTCTGTGTGAGAAGTATAAGGACTAATAGCATCAAACATATTAGGACTCTGAAAGTTAGGTGTACTTACCTGAGTTGGAGAGTTTACAGTACAATGGGGGGTGCTGCTCACTGTGGAGGGTGTACCAGGAGTAGAAGGGACATCCAACTGAGGGACAACATCAGGCATGGTATGAAATAGGGTAACAGTGTCAGAATTTGGGGAACTAGCAATGACAGACCTGTGAGGTCCTTGAGTGAATTTATCAGCAAAAGGATACCTCCTTTCATCAAACACAACATCCTTATAAATATAAATTCTCCCACTTGGATCAAGACACAACCACCCGTTATGACTGGAACTTACCCCTAAGTTAACACAAGTGCTGGAGTGAAATTGAAACTTGGTGGTTTGGAAAGGTCTGAGATTTTGGTAGCAGGCACACCCAAAAACCTTGAACATATCATACTTTGGTTTGACATGATATAAGCTTTCATATGGAGATTTATTATGGAGAACAGGTGTAGGAAGGGAATTTATCAGATGTACAACAGCTTGAAAGCTGTACCACCAAAGGGTAAGGGGCATAGAGGCCTGAGCAAGGAGAGTTAAACCAGATTCTACAATGTGCCTATGCTTTCTTTCAGCCCTACCATGTTGTCCATGAGCATGAGGGCAAGGGTGTCTAAACACAGTTCCTTGATCTTTAAGATAGGTTTTAATGTTCCTATACTCCCCCCCCCCTCCAGCCTGACTGGATACACTTAACAGTGGTTGAAAACTGAGTTTGAACATAGGAAAGAAACTGTTTGATGACAGAGAAAACTTCTAATTTATGTTTTAGGTCAAATATCCATGTGAATCTTGAGTGATCATCAAGAAAATGTACATAATAGCTATGACCAGTGGTAGATTTGGTAGGGGCAGGACCCAAACATCAGTGTGTATAAGATCAAAGGTATAAGGAGCATGAGTACTAGAAACAGAATAAGGCAAGGCATGAGATTTTCCATATTGACAAGCTTCACAAAAGGATAAAGTTTCATTAAGATTGACATTACAACTCTTCAAAACAAGACTCAAGACTTTCTGGGAAGGATGGCCAAGCCTTCTATGCCAGATGTTGGGATCCTTATTTAAACTAACAGACTGAAAAGGACTAGAACTTTGTCTAGGTCTAGACTCAACTACAGACACAGACATGTTGGATTGAAGAGAGCTCTTATGGTTCTTAGTTGGAATGTCCATCTTGTACAGCCCATCCTCCAGCATTCCTTTGAGCAGCACCTTCCATGTTCTCTTGTCCTTCACCAAACACGAGGATTCATCAAATTCAATTATAACATTATTATCAACTGAGAGCTTAGATACACTAAGTAAATTTTTAGTAATGTCAGGCACACGAAGAATGGTATGCAGTCTAAGGTCAGTACTAGGAAGGATAGATTGGCCAACATTGGAGATTTTGAGTTGCTCGCCATTTCCAACAACAAGTGAATCATTACCATTATAACCAGAGCTGAAATGCAGGTTGTTTAGGTCTCCAGTGATGTGATTTGTAGCTCCACTATACATATACCATGAAGAGTCGGTCACAGATTGAGGAGAGGCCACCAATGCAGATATCTGTCTTGGAGCTGGATTGCCAGTAGGTCTTGGTGTAGGAGGGGTAGGAGTGAAGTTAGGATCAAATCTGTGCCAACACTCTATGACAGTATGCCTATTTTTACCACAGAGCTGACAAACACTTCTTTTTTGAGGATTACCAGTTCTTCCTCCTCCTCTACCACCTCTACCTCTACCTCCTCTCACTACAAAAAATAGACTTTTTGGTGACGAACAAATTCGTCGCGAAAAGTATGGATTTTCGTTAGTAGAAGTATTTACTGACTTAAATTTTTTTGTCGCCTGCTTGTTGTCTAAGCAAAGGACGCTAAAGGTTTCTATTGTAACAAGTTTAGTATTCGTCGCCAAAGCATGACCTACCGTGAGAAACTCTTAATATTTGTCACCAAAGCTTTCTAAGTCTTTGGTGACTGTACTTAATATTTGTCACCATAAAGTGTTGAATGTGACGATATGCTTGTCACAAAAGACCCAAAAATTCATCACTAGAAGTATTTTGTCACCAAAGAGTAGATACAACATTCTCCATTAATACTTAATATTGACAAACACTTTGTCACTAGAAGTCATCTTTTAAAAATAAAATTAATAATAATAATAATAATTATTATTATTATTATTATTATTTCTTTTATTCATTTAATTATTTGGTTCACTGAAAAATTAATTTAAATAATTATTAATAATAATAATCAAGAGACACCTTAGAAAAAAAATATACCTCACAATAATAATAGTAATAATAACAACACCATAATAATACTAAAAAAAATTAATAATAATCTAGGACTAAGATGGAATATACCCCATCAATCTATCATTTAGTGACTGTTGCAAATTATCTTTTAAAGAACTAAAATGCATATTTTCTGAGCATTGCAGATGCTGCCCCTGCACATAAAAATGATGGAATTTAAGATCCTATGTGTTAAGAAAAGAGTTTTGGGTTTTAAGAGTAAAACCTGTGAGGAGGAAAACCCATGCCCATAACAGCAGAAATGTCAAGATCTGCAGCTTTGACTGCAATGACTTCAGCAAGCAATCGGCATGCCTCATTCACCACAGGGAAGAAAATCATCTCAAAACCTTCGAAAATAAAAAAATAATCATCACAATGATATCCTTCTCCGACAATTTCGTCAACTGCATATAAAAGTTATAAATTAACACAATGTTGATTACAAGAAAGTACAAAGAAAAGGCCTTATCGCATATAAGACATGAACTCAAAAGCATTTAAGTAAAAGTGATCGATTCACACATACAGAGCGTAAAGGAAAAAAAGGGTATTCCTTTAATCTGAAAAAGGGCATTATTTCTTGTCCTTGACATATTTTATTTGTGTTAATGTATCATATATCTTATTAAGCAAGCATCAAAGGGATACAAAGTCAAGACAAATATGTTGTTGAACTATTCATAATGCTCTCAAGCACATCAGAATTTAGAAATAGGGATTCTATGAAATGAGAGATACCTTTCACATTCTATGTGCTCCCATGTAGTTGGAGAACATGGATCATCATCCCAACCAAGATCCAAACTGTTGGACCTGCCGAATGACCTCAAGTCTTTGAAACTACAAGAAATGTAAACCAAATTAAGTTCATAAAACAAGTCGTTTGATCCTAACTTGACAAGTATGTACTGTGGTAGAGGATGTTTCAAGGACACATCTAGAATTTGGTACACTTCAATTGCATTGTAAAAACTAGCCCATGATTTGGCCCTTTCCATCGTATAGTTTGATTGAACACTTTCTTCATTTAACAACATATCAAATGCTGAGGCGACCGGAAGAATCCCAGCAAAGTAGAGAAGAACATAGTAATCTCATTGCTCTTTAAGAGGCAGATTATATGTTAAGTCAGCCAACCTTGCCAAAACTCTTGATGTCTCAAGTATTACTATAGGAACACTTTCTGTCAGATTTGAGAAATGAAAGGAAGTCTTCCAAGTGAAACCGTGAATGTTGGTGGGGTAGATAGCCCATCATAGTTCTTGTACACGAACCGTGTTCTAACAAGAATTATGGATGATATGTTGTTGACAGGAAGATGGTAACACTTTCTGCTTAAAGAATCGAAAAAAAAAAACCAAATAGGGTGACGACTAGATGAAGAGGTACCATCTAGATAATCCACGCTTGTCGTGTTACCACCGTCTATGTAATTCCAATCAAGTGTCCATAACATATTCATAGAATCAACATAAGTAATTGTCCCCCCACATGACAAACTCAAGAACCCTGATAAATCAATGTCATATAATCAAGAATTATGGAATAACAAAAAAAAACCCAATAAATAAAGAAATGTGTATTACCATCTTCATCAGAGGAAGTTAACTTCAAGGTGGAAAAGAGAGGAAACAGAGCAAAAATAACATGATCTCCACAACTCCATGATAAGGGATCGTAAAGCAATGCCTTTTTTAAACAATGTAATGAGAAATGAATGCATGGTTTAAGCATTAAAATGCAGGCAAGAGGGAAAAAATGAGATTAAAAGAAAAATGACAATATTATTGAGTAGAGTGTAATCATATACACTCTACTATAAACAAATCTGAATCAACAATTCCAGATTTACTATAAACATATACATATACATATATATTAACATATACATATATACATTTACTATCAACAATTCCAGGTTTACTATAAACATATACATATATATTCAAAGAAAGAGCACTCAGCAAATAATACTGGTAATACGAACCTTCAAATTTTACGATAGCTACTGTGATTTCATCGGATAATGGGATTCACATAGGCACCGGTTCAAATCTGTAAAAGTGAATTATATAAAGTTTTCAATGACTGAAGTGGAACCTAACAATGATTTTCGACCTTTTAACCGTCAGAACCTCACATATGTGCATATTCCTCAAGCCCAAAGTACATCCCCAGAGTACGAACTCGAAAAAAATGACACTTAGCTTAAACGTGACACTTAACAAAAATGGATAAGTACCTGAAGCTTGTCATTGAATCGAAACATGGACATATAATCCTGACAAAAATGACACTTAGCTTAAACATGGATAAGTACCTGAAGCATTCAGGTCAAGACAAAAAACAGACCAAAGTGAATTGTACTTGATGCCAAAACTAGACAACAATCTGGACATATAATCCTCGATGATTATAGAAACTAAGCAGGTATAACATGACTTAAACTTAGCATCAAAGCGAAGTATTACGTCAATTTTAACAAGAAAATTCCAAAAGCGAGAAAAATACCTTTGGTGCTAGGGTTGCTTTGGTTTCATCATCTCAGATCGCTTTAGCTCTAGCCGATCCGTCTAAAATCGAGGCAAGCTCATCCATAAGAAGTTAAGCTCCTGCAAACAAGTTATGAGCAGGGTTCTCGACTCATAAACAGAACCTAAACCAAGCAGATAACAAGAACAAGGCTTAAACAGCTTATTTAACAAGCCTGTCCCAAATATAACTTATGTAACGAGCATGTAGAAGGTTAATTTCCTTTCTCATGTGACCGAGTTTAGAAGTGAAAGCATTTTCTTTTTTTTCCCTAAAGAAAAAGAAAAGGTGATCAAATGAATAATCAATCTGGCTCCTTTCTTTCTCAACAGATCCTCCAAACATACCTTTGTCCCTTAATGATCCACAGTGGGATACAAACCAGAAGAATGGCTGTCACCACCGTTACCATTAGCATCTGCTTCTCAGAAAAAGAAACCAAAACAGGAATGCGTTGTGAGAGGAGAAATAAATGCGTTGCTCCAGGAGAAATAAAGATGGCTTGGCATTTAAAACTTCTACCTGCATCAACACGGGTGCTACAGGTGCTTGGAGAGTACCTTACCGAATATTCAACCTTCGCCATGTCAACTCTTTCCTCTGTGCAGAATAAAAGTCAAATGCATATGCAGCAGCATTTATACTCACTCGAAAATTAACACCATACAGAAAAACTACACTAAAACCAGGAATATACCTGTAGAACTAGTGCCCCATTTCGGACATTAAGTTGATTTGCAACAGGATTCGGAGCAATCTCGATGTTTAATCCCGCTTGTGCAACCTAAGGATGCAACAAGAGAGACATTAGCTTCTTTGTACCTTCAAGAACAAGAATCCTCTATGAAAAAGGGAAGTCAAGTTCATAAATGATCAAAAAATGACACCACCTCTGACCTCACCTCTTGGCATCGCCCTAAGAACTATTGTGATGATATTCAAACAGAATAACAAAACGATGCTTGAAATATTTTAAGGACGTTCTCTTTGGCATTATATAAATTCTTTGGAATTCTTTCCGTATATGCCTACAAGTAGATGGTCTTAAACGAAAATCTCCTTCCAACCCACCCAACACCACCCCTAAAGACCAGGGGAAATAATACTACCTGAAACATAACAGTTCTTTAATGCGATTTCTAAACAACATAAACCAGTTGTTTATCCAAACATCCAATGAGAACAACTAAAAGCATATTTATAAAAACATAATTCAAGTGTTTATCCAAACATACAAATGAAAGTACTTAGCTCAACATCAAATCTTGTGTTTTTGTCTCTCAAATAGTTGGAGATATGAAACCGAATGTAAACAATGTGGGTGGAAAACCTTCGCGTGCATCGGTTTGTTCAAATTGTCATAGAACCTATTTTTGTGAAATCTAAACAGTAACTAACAATTCAATGGTCAAAAGTTCGACAATTATTAAAAAAGTTAAGTGGAAAATTACGTGCAACATGTTCTCTAGTTATATTTGAGAAAATTAACTCGTGTGTAGGTATTAATGAAAACAAGTAGAATTTACTCGACCAGGTTCTCCATCGAGAACTTTCAATATATCGACTTTATTCTCTACATCCCGCCGTAACCTAGATTTGAGATCCGAAAAGAAAATTCAAGTGGAGGCCTATTTAGTGAATCACGATGATAAAGCATCCGCTCACTCTCTCTCTTTAACACTACTTGCCGCTTGATCGACGTTTCTTCATTGGCCTCATGAACACTGCGATCGAAATATCTTTCGGATCTCGAATCCGCCGATCCGACGATTCTCTTCGGCGAAAACCTAGATATGGAGATTTTTCCTTACTCGTCTTTTGAATCGTTCGATAGAAATCAATCGAAAACAAGTTATGTGAAGATTTTGATTCATCATCATAGATTGAACTTTTTATCGAATTTCCAACATTTGAATACTTCAAACCTTTATCGGAAATGGCTTGAAAGATTTTTTCCAATAGATTAGGTCAGGAAATTGTTTACTGTTATCGTGACGGAATTAATCGAGTGAGAAAAACCAAGAAAACTGAAAAGATTTGAAGAAAAATTGATCAGAGTAGAAGAAGAATTTGTGCTCGAAGGAGAAGAATCTTTCAATTTGGCGAGAGAAAACCTACATTCCCCAGTTCGTACGTTTTTATTAGAATGCGAAACGACGTCAACGAAAATTATTTTTTCATATAAACCTTCGGTACTGTTGTACCGTTTGTCACCGTAGCTCATTACAAAAAAATAATAATAAAACAAATAATTGCTATCGAGCCGAGTCGAATAGTTAGTGAGTTGAAATTAATCTTGACGTTTTATGGCTTGATCGAGCTCAAGTTGGTTTTGAGCTAGGGTTTTTTAAGCGAGTCTAGCTCGAGCTCGAGAAAATATCTATATGACTCGGCTCGATTACATCGCTGTCTCGTCACAAAAAGCTCTGAATAATACATTGACAACAAAGGTCATGGTATTGGTGTCAAAGAGGAAAAACTCTGTGACAATATGCTAACGTTGTCACTAATAAATACATATTTCTATGACAAATAAAGAAGTTGTCACAAAAAGCTATCATTTTGTAACAAATTTGGCGTTTGTCACTAGATGTTTGTCACAAAATGATCTATTTTTTGTAGTGTCTGCCACCTCTTCCTCTTCCACCATACTGGGGCCTAACATGTGAACCAGTGTGTGCACCCATAGGATTAAACTGAGAAAGATTAGCAGCAGGATGATTGATGTCCATACCAGTACTGGGATTAAACCTAGCCACCAAGCGTTCATGAGTCAATAACTGGGACTGGACTTCTTGCCAGTTCATAGCACCCACTCTAGCTGTGATATTGACTATGGCCGACTCATAGTCCTTATCCAGACCACTCAAAACGGCCAATATTAACTCAGATTTGGAGATTGGGTAACCAGCAGCAGCAAGTTTATTAGACTTCATTAAGGCTAAATAATCAGCCATGGATCTATTACCCTTCTCAGTTTTAGTCAATGCACTTTTGAATTCCAACATACGAGCTTCAGATTGACTATTAAAGAGTGTTTCCAACGTATTCCAGATTTCATGTGCAGATGAACAACCAATTACCTCATGAAGGGCTTGCTCAGTCATGGAGCTTAGTAACCAACCCATGAGCAGAGAGTCAGTTGTCTGCCATTGATCCACAGCCACTGAGTTTTGCTTGACAGCTCCTCCTTCAAAAATAACTGCTGGAGGTTTTGGCCTTGTACCCATCAGAAAACCTTCAAGCTTGTATCCTCTGATTATAGGCAGAATGGTGTATTTCCACAGAAGATAATTATCTCTGGTGAGTTTTACAGTGCAAGCTTGACTCAGATTGCCAGTAAAAGGAGGCATGAACGACATACCGGCGGGAGAAGGAGATCTGAACATTGCAGATGCAAGTTCTGGTGTAGGAGAAGAGCTAATTGGAGCAGAAGCTAGAGGTCCAAAGGATCCGCCAGATAATCCAAAATCGGGCAGCATGGTGCCTGAAACATAGCCAGAGGGTAAGGTGGCCGGAAAGGAGACTGGAAATGCAGGCAGGGAGGTGTAGCTTGCCATAAAGTGAGGATGAGTTGAGAGTATGGTGGACATGGGACTTTCAATGGAGGAAGTTATCAAGGCTGCACTTTGCATGTCGGAAGTTGCAGCTTGAGCTGGTGTATCTGTGGTGGAACCGGGTGGTGCTCCGGTGGAACTCATGGCGGCGGTAGCCATGGCTCCGATACCAAGTTAAGTAAACGACAAAAGATAGGAAATGTTTTTCATTATCCTTGCTTGCACAGTACAGAGAATATCCTGGCATTTACACACCACATGCCATAACTAACTAGATCTTATCTAGTGTAGATCTAGTATAATTAATCCAAGCCATCCAAGTACTATCTAAGTGGATATTCTAGATGATGCCACATCATACAACACTTGTCACAATATTATTTAGCCACTTAGTCTAACATTGCTGAACTTGGCCTGCAAAAATTACACCGAACTAATTTTAAATAAAAAAGCGTAGACGAATGTTTCCCAAAGTTAACGAAGAGAAAGAAGTATTAACGTAATCACGAAAGAAATAAAAAGGTGATCGACAAATCTGGGAAATACAACCTCCTAGGCCTATTCCTTCAAATAATTGGTGGAAAGTTAATGCAGCAATCAAGGGCTTTATTGTTGTTGGGCTTTCTGAAGCATCCAAGGATACGCCAATGATCACCGAATGAAAAATAATTACAAGCTCTAAAACCTTAAATAATTGCATAAAAATAAATATAAGTATAAGTTATATTTGAAGCACAACAATGATCACCGAATGAGAAATAATTCCAAGCTCTAAACCCTTAAATAATTGAGTAAAAATAAATATAAGTATAAGATATATTTCCACTAAACCATTCCTAAAGGTCGATCTATCAACCATCAACGTTAAGAAGAAGTAAACGACTTGAATAATTTGCAATTATATGTGTCTAGGCGCCAATTTATTAAGAGGCTGCATATGTTGTTGTATGATTTTGGGAAATATAATATAGAAAATATTTCCCGAAGAAAATTATTACAAAATAAAGGATCGATAATGTCTATTATGTCTACTAGCCACAAACTTGTGCACATGCACGGGGATTTGGATTATGTACTAAATTTTATCTGGAAAAAAAATCAACATTACAAAGCGCATAACTGAAAATTCATATAGGTTTTGTATATGCAATCCACGTGTGACTCATGCAACAAATAATCTGGTTCGTTTTGAAGTTTTTGGCAATAAAGAGCTTTCTTCGAGAGCTTCTAGAGAGTTTGTAGTAAATATACACGGGGACGTGTGAAAATGTAAAAAGGAGAAGGAATGAAATAATTTACAAAATAAATAAGGACTTTTATAGAATATATTAAATTTGTAATATCAATTTAGATAAGATATGAGAAATTAGGAAATTAAAAAGGTGAGAAATCAAAATAAAAAAGCTTAGTAAAAGAAGTATGACGGCAAAACAGGGTGTTCCCATATAAAAAACATCCTTGTATCGAAGTGTTGTGAGTGAATTTCAGTGCCTAACACTAACTAGACCAGACCTGGCTTTTGCAGTAAACAATTAGAGTCAATTTATGCATTATGCTACGGATGTCCATTGGTAGACAATTAAGAGGTTATTGAGCTATGTGAAAGGTACTCTGGATTATGGGTTGATTTTCAGACCTCATGGTCCAATGGAGATCAAAGGCTATTCAGATACTGACCAGAGTTGTTGTCCCTCTGAGAGAAATCAGTAGCAGGGTACAACATCTATCTTGGATCATCTTTGTTGTCTTGGAGCTAAAAAAACAACATGTTGTAGACAGGTCAACTACATAATCCAAGTATAGAGCACTTGCACATGCTTCAGCTGAGATCATTTGGATCAAGTCATTGCTCAAAGAGCTTGGGATTCCCTTGCATGAGAAGCAGGATATATTTTGTGACAACACTGGAGTAAACTTCTTGGCTCAAAATCCAACATTCCACTCCAAAACCAAACGCATAGAAATCGATGTACGCTTTGTGAGAAACCAAGAGTTGGCAATAGACCTCAGAGTAATGTACATCCCCTCATGTGATCAAATCTCAGATGTCTACACAAAGCCGCTTGCAAGCTCCAAGTTCATTCCATTCAGGCACAAACTCAATGTTGAGTATTCACCATTTCATTTGAGAGGGGGTGTTGGGAAATGATGACTAATATTATCTTTTATTATCTAGAGTTAAATATGGCTGTCTCTCACTGCCAACAAGGCATTAATGGCCCAGTGGTAGTTACGTGACCATCGATCCGGAGGTTTCAGGTTTGAGTCCCAGTGTGGACAAAAAATATATATGCGCATATTACGTATCTGTTATAAAAATAAAAATAAAGACCGTATCTCTCTTAATATTCTAGTGACACCTAGGCCCTACTTTTCAGTTAGAGGTTGTTATTAGGCTCTTGCATATGATGCTGATGTATTGTGAAGAATAATTAATGAGAAAACAAATCAGATTAATGTTCAGTTTATTTAATTTCCTTCTGTTCTCCATCATTTTAAAAACCAATTGAAATAAAGATGCAAATTTGAGATGAAAATAAGATGACACGTCAAACTAATGAAATTATCCAAGTAATGAAGAAACGAAAAAAAATTAATAATTGGTAGCAACGGTACGTGATTATAAAATATGAAAAAAAGTATATGACGAAAAAAATTAATAAATGGGTCCTAAGAACATTTTTATGATTATAAATGACAAAAATTACAATTATTCTTTAAAATTATTCTTACGTGTGTTAATGTTATTTGTGCTTACAATTCATATTTCATATTTAATTATTCCACATTTATACTTCATATTTATTACTTCATAATTATTCTTTTATTCCGATTAAATTACGCTTACTTTATACCGATTTTTTGATAATTTTGTTATTCTGGACAAAAATCTATATAAAATATTGTTACATATGTAAACTCTATGAATGATTTAAATGTATGAGCGTATATTCAAAGCAAAGATTCTGCAGACAAAAAAGCTTAGGAAGAACACGTTCAAGCTCCTTTATATGAGTTTAGATGCTAGACCATCCGGACATATTCTATCGGGTCATTAAAAAATAATTGCAATTGCATGATTTTTTTTTAAAAAAACTCAATTTTATTAATGGGAAAATTTTAAGTTTTACAAGCCATCTCCTGACCCTCCTCGAAAAAAGACGTCATCAATACATGTTCACCACTCCTTAAAATCTTAGTCTGACAAACCCGAAGTGGGAAAATCCAGGTGCTAAGAAAAGAGTGTGGTCTCTCGTGTATCGGCAAAAATAAAAACATAAAGAAGCTATAGACTGCCCTAGATACATTACAAACCAGAAAAGAAATAGAGCAGAAACTAAAAACAGGCAGTAGCAATAATCCATCAATGCAATCGCATGATTTGTATTAGTATCTATGTAATAAAATGTATGATTTGTAAGTTTATCTTAAGGTGGTGTAATTCTCGGTATTTAGCAAAATGTATTTAATTTAGTTTCTTCTTTAAAGTTAAATTAAATAAATGTACGAATAATGAGTTTATGTTGGTGTACGTAATATGTTTCTCTATTTATCAAGAATAATTTCCATTCTCCCCTAAAAAAATATATATTTTCATTTTCTTCAAAAATTGAAAATTTTATTAAACACAGTTTATGGTACCAATGACTCAAAATTATCGATATAATAAAAAACACTAAATTAATTACACGGTATTTACGTACATAATATAATTATTTCACTCATGTAATACAATTAAGAATGTGAAAATCCGACCTAGGGCTTTCAGAAGCCTATATTTAGGCTTCCAAACAGCACCATAAGGCATAATTCGCGTTCGGCCGTTCTGGTTGAAACTTGGGCCGGTCACTCTAGCAGTCACCCAGGGAAGCGCATCAATTCATGACAAGGACGAGTTCTGGACAACCCAAGACAAGTTCTAGGCAATCCAAGACTAGCCAGCACTCTTAACTAAGGGTTCAGGAATCAATTGTAGCTCGTTCGTCGTTTGGCTTTTGGTTTCGGCTGATTTTTTAGGTAAGAAATTCTTCTTATCAAAAGGTTACATCTTTGTTTTCAAGTTTATGCTTTAAGTTGGTTTAGATATGTTTCTATGGTTAGGTTGCACAAAATTGGACATATTTATGTGTTAGGGTTTGTCGGGTACTTGTAAGCCATGAAACCGACTGGCTATGCATCGCGGACGTTTCCCCGCCCATCCAATCGGGAAACCGCGACCGACCGAAAGTGCCGAGTTAGCTTCAGGTGTCCAAAGTGTCCGAAACCAATCTAGACTAAAGCCTGGCATTTGGCCGCCACCAAAGATTCGCCGGGAAAGCATCCGGACTGATCCCTAACTTAAGTTCAGTTGAAGTTTGTAGAATTACAAACAAATAATACAAAATGTGGAATTATTATTGATGAACTGAAAATAAAAAGTTAACTTACAATGATGCTGATGATGGGGTATTTATAGCTTCATACCCATCATGAATCAGTTAAAAGTAAGTTACAAACGTTTACAACAAATTACAATTGAATAACCGTTTCCTGCACTAAACTACGCAGTAGTCTGCTGAGTCTTCATGTGGTTTCCTGACTTCCTCAGCAGAATGCACTCAGCATTATCTTCAGTCCCCTATATTGTAACACCCCTCTCAAGCTGAGAATGGTGTATGAACAGCTAGCACTCAACATTCTCTTCAGTTACTGGTATTCTAAAATATATTCGAAATTCCCAGCTTGTCTAGCAGATAGGTAAAGATGGGTGCATCTAAGGACTTGGTGAGAATATTGATGGGAGTCAAATTGTAGTGTATTTATTATATGAGATTACTTCCTTTTACGAGTTATTCATGGTTATTTTGGGCTATTATGGGTAGGATATGAACGATATTCACTTATATGCATGTTTCGAGACTAAAGGCGTTTTCGTCCTAAAAACTCGTGTTTTATGTGGATTTCATTACGTTTCCGTCAATGTATATTATGCCTTGGTATTTGTGTCTTTGTTTTCAGGCTTATATTGATGTATAAGGTCAAGAATAAGGAAGAGAGTCTCGAGAAAGAACGAGATTTGGGGCCAAGGAGGAGAAAAGAGTGAAGAATCATTGACGAAATCTGAACCAATCACTTCAGGGGCATTTTGGTCATACTTGGAGACATTTTCAGGAAGAGTTGTATTGATGAAAGTTGTGGAGAGTTGAATCAGCTTTCTAATTCATTTTGAATCATCTCATTTGGAGCCCTAGAAGTGAATTTATGATGAACATACTGAAGCCTACCCCAAACTAGCGTTTGGCCAGCTCAAACTGGCGTTCACATGATACTGAAAGTTGGGTTTTCAGGCAAAGTAGCGTCCAAATCACCTCAAACGCACGTTTGGATGGGTTCGGCCCGACTCGTATAAGGCAAGCTGGTGTTTGCAAGGATGCAAACTGGCGTTTGGCCCCGACAACATCAGATTCGCCGTACCTGTCCATTAATCTTTATTTTGACCCATCTTGAAGGCATTTTCTGGCCAAGTCGTCTTCATAAATTTATTGCTGATCTACACAAAAATTTATTGCTGATTTAGTGAAGACAGGAGACAAACTAGCGTTTGGCAAGGCACAAACGGGCGTTCAAGACCGACAGCATCAGATTTTCGACCTACACTATAAATACGCAACTCATTCAACCCCTATTTCATCCTGGACGACTTTGGGCATCTTAGGGGCGATTTTAGGGCAGTTTTTGAGTAGTTTAAACACCCTTTGATCCCCATATTCCATAGATTAATTCCATTGATTCTACATACTTTTTATTAGATTAAATTTATGTTTCAACACCAATGATTCGACTTTTAGAGCAGTACCTTTACTCAATATTCAAGGTTTGATTTTTATGATGATTATGCTTTCGTTTATTAGTGTTCTTAGTATAATTTCCTTTAATTACTTCGTTGTTAGTATGATTATGAGTAGCTAAAGTAGTTGTGTAGCCGAATTATGTGAAAACGGGTGAAAATCCCAAAGGGGGATGAGATGGGAGTTGTGTGGCGCTTAATTAAACGTTTGTATGATGAATTCATGTTCTAAAACTTGTTTTGATTGTTTTAATAGCTTTGAATGAGATTGACAACCTTGTTCACTGTTACACACACATCGAGCTTATATATGTATTTTGCGGCGAGATGTGGGATACGGGTATTAGAATCACTAGACATAGCCTTCATTGTTAGATTGACAACCTAGCTAGACGTTAGGACTATGCCTATGTGAGGTTCTTATCAGGTTCCCGAGCGGCTCATTATTCTGGTCAACCATGTTATGCGAGTTAGCTTTCCAAAGGGAGGGTTAATAAGCCTAGTATAGGGGGTTAAGCGAGAGTTGTTCAGACCTTAACGCAAGAATAAGGAGTTGACAACCGTGGATGCCATATAAACTGAATTGGATAGGTAGGTCGGTTAGGACACACTCCTTGTCAAGTCTTTCCTGTGGGGTAAAAGTAAATTGTTGGATCATAGTTCGGCTATGCCTTTTAATCACCTAGATAAATCCGTTAGAATAATATTTATTTTCTGCATTAGCTATAATACTTTTCACTTAATATTGACCTGAACCAAGTTTAGACGTCGACTTTGGTACTTCACTATTATTCCCTGTGGATTCGACCTTGAAACCACTATACTACCGTTGACCCGATACTCTGTCGGTTAAGGTTAGCGGTTAAGTATTTTGCTATCAAGAATTTTGGCGCCGTTGCCGGGGAGTACATAGTGAATATCTTGCAAGTTGACTGAAAGCTTGGGCTTAGGTCATTTTATTTTTATTTTTATTTTTATTTTATTCTTTTCTTTTATTTTCTTGATGGAGTTCGTATATTGAAGCGTCACACCACCTATTGCTGTGGTGGTGGAGACGAGATACTTTGATTGTGTTTGTGTTGTTTCCTGAGATCTTGCAATTTGAGCTTAAATGGATGGATTTTCCAATCAATACTACTCATCTGAACAACAATTATCCTACCAACTACGAGCACCTGAACAATATTATCAACAATAGTATGTGCATTAGCCTCAGTATCAACAACAGAGTAACCAGGATTCTCGGGCCTATCAGAGCCCTAGTGCATACCTGAATCAAAACTTTGGTTATTCAAGTAATGAGCCACAACATTATGAGGGTTATCAGAACCCTTATGCTTATCATGATTATGGTTCTCACACTCAGCATGTTGACAACTTTGCACAGAATCAACCGTTTGATCAGAATCCATCTTGGCAAGAAGCCTACTACCCACCTCCGATGAATTATAGTCAAGATGATCAATTTGCTCCCATGCCACAAGAGAGCTTCACCGATACCAAATTGAGCTACTAGAGAAAATGAACAAGAGCATGGAAGAGCAAGCTCGCAGGACATGAAAGAGTTCAAGATAAAGCACCGACTCCGCCATAAGAAATCTTCAGAGAGAGGCGGTGCGATTGATTGAAATAATGGGGTTCGAGTAGGAAGAACATGCATGTGCAATAAAGATGGTTAAGGATGATGAGGTGCTCATTGAAGGAGTTCAGACGGAGAGTGAGATTGAGGATCCAATTTGCTATAATGACGTGTCTGACCAAAAGATAAAGCATGATAAAGAAGCTTGTGCATATAAGGTGAATAAGGCAGCAGAGAGAGCAAGAAGGCAAACTGAGTTGGAAGCTATGAGAAGAGAGTTAGCTGCTCTTAAGAGAGACCTTGCGATGGAAAAGGAGGCAGAGAAAGCCGACAGTGAAGAGGTTCAAGTGGAGAGTGAGGTTGATGATTCAGGGTTACCATGATGAGCTATCGGACCCAGAGAAGCAAGAGCTTGAGTTGGGATCACCCATTTCTCCACTCCCGATTGAAGAGATGAAAGTTGATACTTTGGTGGAGTGCGCAGGGGAACCGACCATTGTTATGAGTGAACAAGAAGTCTTTGGTAATGAAATGCTCTGGGATGAAGATGAGCTGCAGGACTTGGGGACAACAGAGATGCAACTTCTGTCTATTACACAGCCTCCCGATGAACCACAAAATAATGACGTGGAGGGGTGTGTGATATATTTGAGCGCACTCTTTGATGAGACAGAGTTAGAGGAGCGAGAGATTGATATGGGATCGCCCATTTCTCTATCACTCCCAATTGGAGATTTCCATAAGGAGTGTATGAGGAAACCTGATGAGATTGATAGGCCATCTTTGGTAGATCCACCGGGAGAGTTGGGAATATTTGATATGTCGGTCCCGGATTACTACTGTCGTCCACTCTGTGTGGATGAATTTAATGCGGTCCAGTTTGTGTACCCCCCGGTGGATGAACTTTATGGAATTGTGAAAATGGGGAAACGACTATGGAGTGGTGATTTTCAAAAGAAGATGGATCGACAGGCCGATAAAAGAAGATTCTCCGGCTGGGAGGAGGTAGCATCGAGGACCAAAAGAGGTACATTTCTAGTCAATTCAATTTCGATGGTTCTTGCATTGTTCACTTTTCTTAAGCTATTGGTCTTCTTGAGTTTAGATTTTGGTTGATGGTTTTTGGTGTTACTTGTTTGAAATAAATGGTTAAAGTGATGTTTTGAGTCTTAAGTGATCTGAGTCTGCTTAAGTGCCATATGGTCGAGCCAACAACGTAAAACACAGGAGCTTGTGGGAGGCAACCCACCTTTTTTGCTTTATTTGTATAGAACTTATTGGGACCCTGAGAGGATATTTTACACCCGATTCGTGTTTTTGACATGCATGCTATAGCTGATATTTTCTTTATATATACATCTCCATGTTTGTGTTACCTACACTTAAGGTTTCGGCCTTTCGTTGTAGAGAATTCTTTGTGTTTACTTTGTAGCACAGGCACCCTGTGAGATACATTTGCGGTTGTTGCATTGCATTGGAAGAGCTCTGCCGACAGTTCAGCTAAGCTTTTTTTTTTCCTTTCTCACTCACACACTAAGGAAAGTGCTTCGTTTAAGTGGGGGGTAGGAGACTTAGCTTCACTGTTTTTGTTGATAAATTTTTATGCCATGTTTTCATGTACTTGAATTATTTGTAGGCTTAGTTTTTTCTATATCGTGTGAATTTGGGCCATATATTAAAAAAATTCATGGATTGATGTTGTGTTATATGTTGAATCATGATATCCTTAGGTTAAGTGGTTTACAATTGAGTAAATGCATGCGAGTTAAGTCGTGATCTTGTTATAAAAATGGACTACACACGCACTTAATAGCTTCAATATCATGAGTTATGGTAATTAGTGATGCTTATAGTTGTCATAGTCTATTCTGTTACCTAGAACTTATACCATTAACTTCGAGGCGAAATAGAAAGGTCAATCTTGGTAGATTAAAGACGGTCCTGGCATTTCTTTGACCCAACTAGATCCAAATAGCCAACCATGTACATAATTTCCACAGAAACCCCTCTGAGCCTTTGTAGGGTGGTTAGACCCCCACCCAAACGTAGCCATTCATTGATTAGCCTATAATTACCGACCCTTAGCCTTTATTTGTAGTCTACATTTCTTTGGCACCCTACGAGTGAGTTTTAATCTTATTGTGGGCACACCTGCTAGCACAATTGTGGGGTGGTGAAGATGTGTATCAAAGTGTGGTGTTGGTGAACCTTTTGTACTACGAATGAGAATGGGTAGCAAAAAGTGTTGGTGTTTGGTTTATTAAAAAAAGAAATCAAAATCAAAATCAGTCAAAAAAATGGAACAAAGTGTTTGAAAAAAGTTGAGTCAAAGAATGTTTGATGAAGGCCGTGTATTAATTCTTCCAAAGTGGCGTTGGTGGACGAGTTTTCATTAAAGTATGTTGGAATTTGAGAGTAAATAAGGAGAATGCTTGCTTGAGCCAAGCTAAGGAGGTGAGTTATGAGGCAATTTCAAGAAGTTTTGATTAAGCTCACTCGTTTTTCTCTTTTGAAACTCCTTTTATCCTTTCGTTTAGCCCCGTCCCTAGCCTAACGTTACAACCGTGCAAGTCCTGCCTGACCTTAGTTAGCCTTTATTTGACCTCGATTAATGGAGATTTATATGAAGTATAAGCCTATGGTGTAACAACAATAGTCATGCATCTATAATATGAACCGGTTAACTGTGATGAATGAATGAGAAGCTATGCACACACTCACATTCCGTTTTTGTAATAAGGGAGGATTAGACTCAATTGCATTTGCCTGGTTGTTTTCACTTACCCTTTGCATATGATGTTCCCGTGTATGACTACAATGTTGACTCTATGTTACATTTTAGAGTCGCTTTGTTTGCTCGAGGACGAGCAAAAGCTAAGTGGGGGGTAGTTGATGGGAGTCAAATTGTAGTGTATTTCTTATATGAGATTACCTCCTTTTACGAGTTATTCATGGTTATTTTGGGCTATTATGGGTAGGATATGAACGATATTCACTTATATGCATGTTTCGAGACTAAAGGCATTTTCGTCCTAAAAACTCGTGTTTTATGTGGATTTCATTACGTTTCCGTCTATGTATATTATGCCTTGGTGTTCGTGTCTTTGTTTTCAGGCTTATATTGATGTATAAGGTCGAGAATAAGGAAGAGAGTCTCGAGAAAGAACGAGATTTGGGGCCAAGGAGGAGAAAAGAGTGAAGAATCATTGACGAAATCTGAACCAGTCATTTCAGGGGCATTTTGGTCACACTTGGAGACATTTTCATGAATAGTTGTCTTGATAAAAGTTGTAGAGTGTTGAATTATGTTTCCAACGCATTTTGAATCATCTCATTTGGAGCCATAGAAGTGAAGTTATGATGAAAATACTGAAGCCTACTCCAAACTAGCGTTTGGCCAGCTCAAACTGACGTTCACATGATACTGAAAGTTGGGTTTTCAGGCAAACTAGCATCCAAATCACCTCAAACGCACGTTTGGATGGGTTTGGCCCGACTCTTATAAGGCAAACTGGCGTTTGCAAGGATGCAAACTGGCGTTTGGCCCCGACAACATCAGATTTGCCGTACCTGTCCATTAATATTTATTTTGACCCATCTTGGAGGCATTTTCTGGCCAAGTCGTCTTCATGAAAGTTTTAGGTAATTGAACGTGCTTTCCAACTCATCTTGAGTCGTCCAAATCGGAGCTCAACACAAAAAGTTATTGCTGATTTAGTGAAGACAGGAGACAAACTAGCGTTTGCCTAGGCACAAACGGGCGTTCAAGACCGACAGCATCAGATTTTCGACCTACACTATAAATACGCAACTCATTCAGCCCCTATTTCATCCTGGACGACTTTGGGCATCTTAGGGGCGATTTTAGGGCGGTTTTTGAGTAGTTTAAACACCCTTTTGATCCCCATATTCCATAGATTAATTCCATTGATTCTACATATTTTTTATTAGATTAAATTTCTGTTTCAACACCAAAGATTCGACTTTTAGAGCAGTACCTTTACTCAATATTCAAGGTTTGATTTTTATGATGATTATGCTTTCGTTTATTATTGTTCTTAGTATAATTTCCTTTAATTACTTCGTTGTTAGTATGATTATGAGTAGCTAAAGTAGTTGTGTAGCCGAATTATGTGAAAACGGGTGAAAATCCCAAAGGGGGATGAGATGGGAGTTGTGTAGCGCTTAATTAAACGTTTGTATGATGAATTCATGTTCTAAAACTTGTTTTGATTGTTTTAATAGCTTTGAATGAGATTGACAACCTTGTTCACTGTTACACACACATCGAGCTTATATATGTATTTTGCGGCGAGGTGTGGGATACGGGTATTAGAATCACTAGACATAGCCTTGATTGTTAGATTGACAACCTAGCTAGACGTTAGGACTATGCCTATGTGAGGTTCTTATCAGTTCCCGAGCGGCTCATTATTCTCGGTCAACCATGTTAAAGCGAGTTAGCTTTCTAAATGGAGGGTTAATAAGCCTAGTATAGGGGGTTAAGCGAGAGTTGTTCAGACCTTAACCAAGAATAAGGAGTTGACACCCGTGGATGTCATATAAACTGAATTGGATAGGTAGGTCGGTTAAGACACACTCCTTGTCAAGTCTTTCATGTGGGGTAAAAGTAACATGTTGGATCGTAGTTCGGCTATGCCTTTTAATCATCTTGATAAATCCGATAGAATAATATTTATTTTCTGCATTAGCTATAATACTTTTCACTTAATATTGACCTGAACCAAGTTTAGACGTCGACTTTGGTACTTCACTATTATTACATGTGGATTCGACCTTAAAACCACTATACTACCGTTGACCCGATACTCTGTCGGTTAAGGTTAGCGGTTAAGTATTTTGCTATCAAATATCAACTACTTGCTCTTTTGTGTTAACTGGAAGGAGTTTGACAAGTCCATATTTTACTTTGTCTCTTACAGCATGACAATCAATTTCAATATGTTTTGTTCTTTCATGAAACACATGATTGTGAGCAATGTGCATAACACTGGCATTGTGACAAAAAAATATAGTAAGCATCTGAACAGGAATTTTCAAATCATGTAGGATGTAAATCAACCATTAGACTTCACAAACTGCATTTGCAATAGCCATGTACTCAGCCTCAGGTTAAATTCTAGCTATAGTGGTTTGTTTCTTTGCCTTCCAAGAGATGGGAGCATCTCCTAGAAACATCATGTAGCCTGATACTGATTTTCTTGTTTCAGAGCAGCCAACTCAATCACAGTCTGTGAAACCTATCAGGACAAGGTTATTCTCTGCTGGAAACAAGATCCCTTGACCTGGATTGGCCTTCAAATACCTCTACAGTCTATATGCTGCCTTCATGTGATTTTCAGTAGGAGTATCCAAAAATTGATTTAGTTGTTGGACTGCAAAATAAATAGCTGGTCTGGTAAATGTAAGGTAGATTAGTTTACCCACTAGTGATCTATGTAATAGGCCTATCCTCGACCCCTAGGGTCTACTGAGGTCTAATAAGGGACAAGCCGGCAATCCACCGCCCAAGTACTAAAACTCAAAAAACAACTGAGGGAACTAGTACTTTATTCAAACGTCACCAAATCCAAAAGAAAAGAACATCGTTTAATTTTTTTTATTAATCCGAAACAACCAACAATTCAAAGCAAACTGAACCAAATCTGGACAACTAAGCTGTTATGTCAACATTGAACTTTTCATCAATTCCGTCTCCCAGAACAGCCTCCAAGGTTACCATGTTTACCTCGCCACTCTTGTGTCCTTCTTCCGTACCTAAGAAAGGAATTTCACAAACATGTGAACTAAAAGAGCCCAGTGAGTTCCGGTGTGTGTGCCCGTGAACCTTTATATACGAAAATAGTTACAAAAGCCGTTAAAATGTTACAATATAATGGCTTTTTCCTTACCCCTGCATATAATAGTAGTTAGTACATGGTAAAAATATGATATTTGCAATATATATATATGATGGCGGACCTACATACATATAGGGGCAAATCGCTTCTTAATCCGAAAAAAATACACTAAAATTTGTACGATACATATAGTTTGCCCCCTCTTAAATTTTTTATTTACCTTTAAAAATTTTATCTTTCTTACCCGAGATCCTAAATGCACTTTGTATATATATATATATATATATATATATATATATATATATATATATATATATATATATATTTCAAGTAATTTTCTTGAATTTAAGTCTATTAATCACTTGACACCGACTTGGCTTAGTCGATGAGTCATTACCGCCCCAACTCCAACATGTTTCTCTACCGCACTTCACAAGCAAGCAAGCTCTTGCCTAACAACTTTGGCCGATTGTCGGGAGAGGATTCAGACTTTTGCCCAATGAACCTCCCAAAAGGCTCCCTCCGAACCATGACATAGCAGTCGGCCCTTGCTTTCCCGGCCATACACATGGAACATCAGGGAATTTTGGTACCATCACTCTAGGACTGCCAAGGTCAAGAGGCCCCGAGACTGGTGACTAACCGTTATGCGGTGCAATAATCTCAACTCAACTAGTCGCTTAGAGTATTGCACTGCACACGTAATGCAATCAAGCAAGCAGGAACAAGACTTGAATATATTATTATCTTTCATTGCGATTGGGATGATCAATGCATGTCAAAATAAAGCCTTATGATAGTCATTTAAAACCACGATAGATTCCAAAACGTTTTTTTTCAAGAAAATACTTTGCATATGTAAGTTTACAAAAGTATATAGATAAATATTATTTTTATGCAATCAATGGAAACTACCGCTTGCAATACGTGCACCCAAAGTCATGTTAAACAACAACAATAATAATAAAATGAATTTGAAATAGCGATCTTTTATGATATAGAGAGAAACTAACGACTTTAAAGCAAAATGACAAAATTATGCCAATAAAGAATTCTGTAAAAGTAACTTGATAAGCTAGAATACATATTTCACACAAGATAAAACTCAAACGTATGAAAATAATAAAATGATTTGTCATTATAAATACTCGTTATTTAAAGACATATGTCATTACATGTTAAATTTTCGATCATAATATTAATACCGGTTGATCAAAATACGGTTACTTTGTAAAATACATTTGAATGAACTCACGATGAGCTACAAATTTGATAAAGGGAAGAGAGCTAGAAAATAAATCAATGAATAATGTAATAGAACTCATAAAAATAACAACTCCGTAGCTATATAAGTATTGTATTGAAAATAATTAACCAAAACGAAAAAGAACACACTTTTACTTGTATCGATAACAAAACTCACCGGTATTTTCACCGGATTATATATAACGTTTCAAATATTTGATCAAAATAATATTATAACACTTGCATCAAGTATGTATGTAACTCATGTGTCATTCTTTTCTTTAATCGAAACGACATATGTAACGCCCCGTTCCCGGACACCGAGTCCTTATCCGGAAAGAGCGCTCGGCACAAATATTATCAAATAAAATTCAATAATATATGTAAGCCTTACGTCACACATCAGAACTAAAACGACGCGAAAGATAAAAAGACTCGGGAAAACAAAAGATCGAACACACGGTTTTCAATGCTGTAAAACTAAATCCAATAAAGAGAACTAAAACATCCAGATTCAAATCCGAAAGAACTCAAACGGAACTAATCCAAAAGAAAGACAACATTGTTTGAACTTGAATCAACAACATTATTGAAAGAAAACAAAACTAAAGAAACTAGGTCTTCAAAAGCTCCATCTCACACATCTCCGTCAAAGAACTCATCATCATTAGCAACCTGTTCGTCTTCTTTGGGGAAAGAGAAAGACAAACAAAAAGTAACGGGGTAAGTACATAGGTACTTAGTAACGCGTAGAAGATCGTACAACGTCGGTCTCATAAAGAAATAAAAGCAACGCCGTCTTTTATTAATTCATTCCGTTATTAACCCTAGCTAACTAACACATTATGTTCATAGCATAACATGAGGTTCCAAAGGTATCTAGCTTAGCTCAAGTTTGTTACATCATGAATAACAAGGGCACTACGCCGAGTAATAGGATGTACTAGGACAACTGGGTGCAACCTACTTAGAGATACGCTCTTGTAGCCCAGGGAATATCTGAGTCCCGATAGTGTGATGACCGGAAGAGTGTACCAGACGCTTTATCTAGCCAATCGATTGACCGGCGTGGGTACAGTCTACTTTGTCTGGTCAGAGAACACATCGCGATATTGTACTATGCCTTACCAAGCATTGCATGATGTTTAAGATTATTAATCTAGCACATACGTTTGATTAGATGTTTAACTAGCCACCTAAGTTGATTCACATAAAAGGCTCACCTATCAGTCTACTCCCTCTTCTTAAGACCACTAGACTCTAACATAACCTAGCACGTACATAGACATCGATAAACCCTAGCTTATCGAAGCACAAGGCAAATCCAAAGCTTTCGACGGTCCCACATTTCATCTTTTTAGGGAATCCATATGGTGCCGAAACTAAACGCATCAAAAGCTAATTCATGGCTTTGTCACATAAGGTTAAGCGGTAAAAACATGATTATAAAGCCTGAAACCAAGCTGACACGAAAAACAGTGAAAAACAGAATAAACAGGTCAAACGCCCGTTTGCCTCCATGCAAACGCCCGTCTGCCTTGAATGAGCGTCCACAAACCCCCAAACGCCCGTCCGTGAAAATCAGCCACATCCTCTATCTAAACTGAACCCTCAAATGCCCGTCCGCCATACCCAAATGCTCGTTTGAGCTGCCGCTATCGCAAACGCCCGTTTGCCCTGGTGCAAACGCTCGTTTGCCTGGGTTTTACCCAGAAAATCTGCAACCTTCAAAACACGATTTCCAACCCAATTCTGCCCCAAAATCTGACTTAAACAGATTCAGAACCATGAAATTAAGCATACAAATTTCTCTATAACTTTATGACACCTTAATCATACGATAAGAACACCACGTTACCTTAAATTGCGTGGTACAACGATCCAAAGCTTCAACTCGTCAAAAGTTTAACCTTTAACTCCAAACCTATAAACGACCAATCCAAAGATGATCACTACGATGTTTAAACACAGAAAACGCAGCTTAACACGATGATGAATAAACCCTAATATCAAGAACGATGAAGGAAAAACTTACATTAACGGATTTAGGGATTGTTGATATCAAAACGATCCTCGTCTCGCGGTGATCCTTTCTCTCTTGAGATGTCTGCGCGTTTTTATCAACGGATTAGCCTAGAGATTCAAGCCTCTTCTCTCCCTTTTTCTCAAAAATTGCGCCTCTCTTGATTATTTTCGTAAAACAACAACTAGGTTAATTTAGGATTAGTTTTCCTTTTATAATCCCAATTAAATCTAATTATTCCTTATTAATTAAATCCAATTAATCCTTTTCCTTTCTTTTCCCTTTTTTTTAATCCTTTAAAACAAAACTAAATATTCAGATTTTTCGTGAAAAGACAAGGATGCCCTTTTTGAAAAATCAGGATATTACATTCCTCCCCCCTTAAGAGGAGTTTCGTCCTTGAAACTAGATCGTACCTGGTAGATGAGGGAACTCTGGGAAATCGTTGAACATGTCTGCTTCCACTTCCCAAGTGGCTTCCGTCGGTGCATGATTGCTCCATTGCACTAACACTAACGGGATCACTCGCCTCTTTATCATCTTTTCCTTCCTATCCAAAATCTTTATCGGCTTCTCCACGTACGAAAGATTATCTTGCAACACTTCCGGATCAATCTCAGATTCCACGTCCACTTTAGATAGGCACTTCCTAAGCATGGATACATGGAAAACATTGTGGACTCTAGACATCGATTCTGGTAACCGTAGTCTATAAGCCAACTTCCCAATTCTTTCAATGACATCGAAAAGTCCTACATACCTTGGACTTAGCTTTCCTTTCTATCCGAACCTCTTGGAACCCTTCATCGGAGACGCTCGAAGGTAAACTCTATCCCCGACCTCAAACTCTAGCGGTCTTCTTCTAACATCGGCCCAACTCTTTTGACAATCTTGAGCGGCTTTCAGATTCTTTCTTATCAACTCGATCTTCTCCTTGGCTTGCTGAACCATCTCCGGCCCTGTGATATGTTTCTCTCCCACTTCATCCCAGTAAAGTGGAGTTCTACACTTCCTACCGTACAAGGCCTCAAAAGGTGGCATAGCCAAACTAGCATGGTAACTATTGTTGTAAGCAAACTCAGCCAAGTTGAGGTAATCTATCCATGATCCTCCGGCATCCAAAACACAAGCTCTAAGCATATCCTCAAGAGTCTGAATTGTCCTCTCTGACTGCCCATCCGTTTGCGGATGAAACGCTGTACTCAAATCAGTCTTCGTCCCAAAAGATTTCTGTAAGCCCTTCCAGAAGCGACAGATAAATCTACTATCCCTGTCGGATACAATAGATAAAGGCACATCATGAAGCTACACTATATTGTCGATATACATAGTAGCGAACTTATTTATAGGCATGTCCACTTTACATGGCAAGAAATGGGCTGATTTTGTAAGTCTATCCACAATCACCCAAATCATGTCATGACCGCCCTTCGTCTTAGGCAAACCGGTGATGAAATCCATCGTGATATTCTCCCATTTCCATTCCGGTATCTCCAAGGGTTTCAACAAACCTCCTGGCCTTCTGTGTTCTGCCTTCACTCTCTGGCATGTGTCACATCTTGCCACAAACTCTGTGATCCCTAACTTCATACCAGGCCACCAATATCTCTCCTTGAGATCTCTATACATCTTAGTGGCTCCTGGATGTACCGCAAAAGTAATCTTATGAGCTTCATCCATAACCTTCTCTCTTAGGCCATCCACATCGGGCACACAAAGCGGTCTCCGCACTCAAAGATGACCACTCTTGTCCAAGCTGATAACCCATTTCAGAGGCTTCTCTCGAGCTACTCGCTTCAAATTAATCAACACAAGATCCTTATCTTGCTTAGCCCGAATCTCATCTAGCAAATCTGACCTTGCCATCAATGGTGCCAAATTCTGATCTTCACCCTTCCTTTCAATCATCTGAATCTGCATCCTATCCAACTGATCCACAACTTCTTGCAAGGTAGTGATAGCATTAACCGATCTCCGGCTAAGTGCATCAGCTACAACATTCGCTTTACCCGGATGGTATTGAATGTCCAAGTCGTAATCTTTCATGAACTCCAACCATCTTCTTTGTCTCATGTTTAGATTCTCCTGAGTAAAGAAGAACTTAAGACTCTTATGATCCGTGAAGATCCTTGCCTTGACACCATACAAGTAGTGTCTCCAAAGCTTCAGAGAGTCGTGTGTAGGATAATTCTTCTCATGCACCTTTAACTGCCTAGATGCATAAGAAATTACCTTCCCTAATTGCATCAAAACACAACCCAAACCTTGACCCGATGCATCTGTATATACATCATAGTTACCAAAAACTTCCGGTAATGCTAACACGGGTGCTGTGGTCAACTTTTCTTTCAAAGTCTGAAAAGCTTCCTCGCATTCATTGGTCCACTCGTACTTAACATTATTTTGAGTAAGCCTCGTGAGAGGTGTAGCTATCTTAGAGAAATCCTGCACAAACTTCCGGTAGTACCCAGCTAAACCCAAGAAACTTCTTATCATTGTTACTGGTGTCGGTCTAGGCCACTTAGAAACGGCTTCTATCTTTGCTGGATCCACCTTAATGCCTTCTCCAGAAATTATATGCCCAAGAAAACTAACTTGGTCCAACCAAAACTCACACTTAGAAAACTTGGCATACAATTTGTTCTCCTTTAAGGTCTGTAGAACTATCCTTAGGTGTTCTTCATGCTCTTTCTCATCCTTAGAGTATACCAATATTTCATCTATGAAAACTATCACAAACTTATCGAGATAAGCCATGAAAACTCTTTGCATCCATGAACTTCGATGGTGCATTAGTGAGTCCAAACGGCATGACCAAAAACTCATAATATCCATATCTCGTACTGAAGGCTGTCTTAGGTATATATGACACCTTGATCTTCAACTGATGATAACCGGACCTAAGATCAATCTTAGAGAACACCTCTTTACCTTTACAATCCAAGTAGACGTAATTTATGGACAACCAGTCCATACCCAAGATAGCATCAAAGTCTGAGAAATCCAACACTGTCAAGGCATGCTGGCACTTGTAAGTCCCAACTCTAATATCAACTTGGGGTGTGACTTGAGCACATCTAGTAACTCTGCCTAAAGGTGTGGTTATACTCAAAGGTCTCTCCAATTCCTTAAGAGGTAGGTTTAACTTCTTAGCTATATTAGAGGAAACAAAAGTCCCTGAAACTCTAGTATCAAACAGAGCTGAAACTGCTAGATTATCTATGATTACGGTATCTAACAAGTGAATCAATTTAAGTACAAATATGTAATATCATATGCGCGCTATATCATATTAAATATCTATAATAAACACAAACACTGAAGAGTACCTGTCACCACAAGGTCATCTAACTCTTCCGGTTCAGCATCCGCTGCAAAGACACGAACTGGTCTGCTACCCATGGCACGATTACCCTGCTGATTACCTCGTCCTCCTACCTGATTACCTTGCGAGAGCTTCTTAGGAAACGCCCTCAAGTAATGTCCCACTTCCCCACAGTGGAAACAACTCAAGCTACGTGCCATGCACTCTCCTGTATGTGTTTTGTTACACTTAGTACAAACCGATGACGTTCCACTTGCTGAACTCTTCGTGGCCGGATTTCCTGTCCTCTTAACATTCTGCTGCGGTGCTCCTCTGTTACTCCCTTGATAATTCGAGAAAGACCTCTTATCTCCAACTACAATCGTCTGTCTACTGGCAAATCTTTCCGTAATCAAAGCTCTATCCATGACGCTTGCCATGCTAGTGGGTCTATCTCCTCGCATGCCCTTTGCCACTTCATGTGACAATCCTTCCATGAACTTGTCAATCTTCTTCTCTTCACTCCTCATGATTTCAGGGTAGAATCTGGCTAACTCATGGAATTTCAGAATCTTGAGTCACCGTAGTGTATCTTCCTTGTTTCAAACTCAGAAACTCATTAGCCTTTGCATTATGTGCTGTTCTAGGAAAGTATTCCTTGTAGAACAGATCCTTAAACACTGCCCAATCCGTGATTCTCGGATTAACCTGCTCATAAGCTTCCATCCAACTTTCTGCATTCCCTGCCAGCAAGGATATTGCTAACTGAGCCCATTCAGATTCTGGAGCTTTCACATTACTGCACGTCCTTTCAAACCCACGAATCCATAAATCTGCTGCTGCTGGCTCAACATTGCCAAAGAATTCTGGCACCCTGTGCTTCTTCATCTTATCATACCAATCCACTTGCCTATCGTAGCCCCAAATCGATGATGTTGTATCAATTTCTTTGAACTAGTGAAGCATTACGATCTTGTGGTTGAGGTTCTTGAACTCTTTGTTGGGGGTGAGTGCATTCTTGCGGATAGGTGTAGCCAGTGCTACAAAAGTATCGAGATCTAGGCGGTGGTGGAGGTAGAACCGTTGGTCGAGTGTAAAACTTAGTGGTGTGGGAAAGCGATGATCATGGACGATCGAAAACTTGACTAGCGGTGGCACAGACGCTTCTTTGGGGTTGCACAGAGATGGTTGGGAAAGTACTCACCGGTGGATGAGAAAGTCCAAATCCTGTCCAGCTTGTGGTCATTGGAGGCACAGACACTCATGATGTTACTACTGCTGAAGTAGTGATAACCGGTATGTTAGGGTTAAACTGTGAAGGACCCCTTTGTTCCACTATTCCCCTAACGATGATATCTGGTCCTTGATTCACCCCACGCATGATGTTGCTCACAGACGGGGTGTTCCCTTGAGAAACTATAGGGCCCTGGGTAGCTGGTCCACTCATTCTCCTTCTCGGAATCAAAACCTCGGTAAATCCTGCCTCAGTGCTACCCGTCTGGGTGTTAGCCGCCTCGGTGTTATTCGTATTAGGTCCTCCTCTAGTAAGAACCATTCTGTAACCAAGAAAAGAGAGGGTTACTAAAGCTCTAACACTTATCTTAAAGAAGAAATCAAGTCCTACACAGCAAGGAAAACCTTTCGCTCTGATACCAACTGTAACGCCCCGTTCCCGGACACCGAGTCCTTATCCAGAAAGAGCGCTCGGCACAAATATTATCAAATAAAATTCAATAATATATGTAAGCCTTACGACACACATCAGAACTAAAATGACGCAGAAGATAAAACGACTCGGGAAAACAAAAGATCGAACACACGGTTTTCAAAGCTGTAAAACTAAATCCAATAAAGAGAACTAAAACATCCACATTCAAATCCGAAAGAACTCAAACGGAACTAATCAAAAAGAAAGAAAACATTGTTTGAACTTGAATCAACAACATTATTGAAAGAAAACAAAACTAAAGAAACTAGGTTTTCAAAAGCTCCATCTCACACATCTCCGTCAAAGAACTCATCATCATTAGCAACCTGTTCGTCTTCTTTGGGGAAAGAGAAAGACAAACAAAAAGTAACGGGGTAAGTACATAGGTACTTAGTAACGCGTAGAAGATCGTACAATGTCGGTCTCATAAAGAAATAAAAGCAACGCCGTCTTTTATTAATTCATTCCGTTATTAACCCTAGCTAACTAACACATTATGTTCATAGCATAACATGAGGTTCCAAAGGTATCTAGCTTAGCTCAAGTTTGTTACATCATGAATAACAAGGGCACTATGCCTAGTAATAGGATGTACTAGGACAACTGGTGCAACCTACTTAGAGACACGCTCAGTAGCCCGGGAATATCTCGAGTCCCGATAGTGTGATGACCGCAGAGTGTACCAGACGCTTTATCTAGCCAATCGATTGACCGGCATGGGTACAGTCTACTTTGTCTGGTCAGAGAACACATCGCGATATTGTACTATGCCTTACCAAGCATTGCATGATGTTTAAGATTATTAATCTAGCACATACGTTTGATTAGATGTTTAACTAGCCACCTAAGTTGATTCACATAAAAGGCTCACCTATCAGTCTACCCCTCTTCTTAAGACCACTAGACTCTAACATAACCTAGCACATACACAGACATCGATAAACCCTAGCTTATCGAAGCACAAGGCAAATCCAAAGCTTTCGACGGTCCCACACTTCATCTTTTTAGGGAATCCATATGGTGCCGAAACTAAAAGCATCAAAAGCTAATTCAAGGCTTTGTCACATAAGGTTAAGCAGTAAAAACATGATTATAAATCCTGAAACCAAGCTGACACGAAAAACAGTGAAAAACAGAATAAATAGGTCAAACGCCCGTTTGCCTCCATGCAAACGCCTGTCTGCCTTGAATGAGCGTCCACAAACCCCCAAACGCCCGTCCGTGAAAATCAGCCACATCCTCTATCTAAACTGAACCCTCAAACGCCCGTCCGCCATACCCAAACGCTCATTTGAGCTGCCACTATCGCAAACACCCGTTTGCCTTGGTGCAAACGCTCGTTTGCCTGGGTTTTACCCAGAAAATCTGCAACCTTCAAAACACGATTTCCAACCCAATTCTGCCCCAAACTCCAACTTAAACAGATTCAGAACCATGAAATTAAGCATACAAATTGCTCTATAACTTTATGATACCTTAATCATACGATAAGAACACCACGTTACCTTAAATTGCGTGGTACAACGATCCAATGCTTCAACTCGTCAAAAGTTTAACTTTTAACTCCAAACCTATAAACGACCAATCCAAAGACGATCACTACGATGTTTAAACTCAGAAAACGCAGCTTAACACGATGATGAATAAACCCTAATATCAAGAACGAGGAGGGAAAAACTTACATTAACGGATTTAGGGATTGTTGATATCAAAACGATCCTCGTCTCGCGGTGATCCTTTCTCTCTTGAGATGTCTGCGTTTTTTATCAACGGATTAGCCTAGAGATTCGAAAGCCTCTTCTCTCCCTTTTTCTCAAAACTTGCGCCTCTCTTCAGATTATTTTACGTAAAACAACAACTAGGTTAATTTAGGATTAGTTTTCCTTTTATAATCCCAATTAAATCTAATTATTCCTTATTAATTAAATCCAATTAAGCATTTTCCTTTTCTTTTCCCTTTTTTTTTAATCCTTTAAAACAAAACTAAATATTCAGATTTTTCGTGAAAACACAAGGATGCCTTTTTTGAAAAATCGGGATATTACAACATATTCACTTTATTGGAGATATTTGATCAAAACTACTATAACAATGCACAATTTCTTTTAATGTTCAGACCATCAACTTACATATCATAACATTAACAAGTTAAAAAAAATGGTATCGCTAATTTTACCTACAACAAAAGAATAAGAAATCGATATCCTACTACTATGTTAAGATCATTTGAGCAAAATAAATAAAATATCCCTTTCAAAAACAAAAAAAAATAAATAATTAAAATATAACATGCATTGACTCTCAAAAAGACTCACCGGCCGATAAACAAAAGCTAGGGGTTTAAAAAATATAAATATATGAATAGATGCAGTCCATTCTTGAAACCTGAAGCAGAGAAATAAAATAGCAAAGTAAAAGAAAAAACAGGACATGTTAAAATAAAATAAAATGGAACTCACAGTGCTAAACATTGATATCAACCACTACAGTAATACTTCCTTTTTAATCCATTTCTTATGGCTTAATGATTTGGATTCACACCCCCTCCTCTATTTATAGTGCTAAAACTCTTTGCTAGTGATTAAAAATAAGATGAAAATTTGAATTTCAAACTTTTAAAATTTTGTTGCAACAACCTATATCTTATCAGCTATATTGGACTTCATAGGTGTCTTAGCAGGTTTAGCTCCCTTCATATTCTTTTAGGAGGTTAAGTGTATATTTTCTTTGAGAAATGGATATGTCTGCAGGAGTTCTAGTAGCCTAAATACCTAGGAAATATCTCAATTTTTCAAGATCTTTGATAATGAACTACCAATGTAGGGCATCCTTGACTTGATGAATCAATTTCTCACTAGGACTTGCTGCCATTATGTCATCAACATATACCAGCAAAGCAATAAAAGATTGTCTTGACCCTTTTGTGAATAAACTGTGGTTATTTTTGGACTGAATAAATCGTTGTGCTTCCAAGGATTCAGTTAATTTGCAATTCCATTGTATGTTGGCTTGATTTAGGCCGTACAATGATTTGGTTAGTCTACGAACTTGGTTTGGTTTGGATGCTGCACAGCCTGGGTGCGGTTGCATGTATACTTCTTCATATAGATCTCAATGTAGGAAAACAGTGTTAACATCCATCCGATGTAGATGTCAATTATTGGCTGTTGCAGCTGCAAGTAAGGCCCGGACCGTAGTAATATTGACAACAGGAGAAAAAGTCTCTTGATAATCAATTCCATATGTCTGAGTATAGCTTTTTGCCACTAGTCTTGCCTTGTATCTCTATACTAAACCATCAGGATTGTACTTGATTCTTTATACCCATTTGCATCCAATGGGCTTCTTGCCTGGGGGCAAATTAACTTTTCCCCAGGTATGAGTCTTTTGTAGAGTTTCAATCTCTTTTTGCATTGCTTCTTTCTATTCATCATGCTTAATAGCTTGTTTGTAAGGCTTAGGTTCTTTAACATCATCAATAACATTAATGAATCTGGCATACTCTGCAGAAAGGTTTTCCAGATTCATCACCTCACTCAGCTGGTGTGGAGTCTGCTCAACTGTATGAGCACCACCTTGATAAAAGGCTGGTGAGTTTCTTATCCTTGTGGATCTTATCAATTGTATTGGTTCAGGTTCCTGGCTGATATGAGCATGCTCTTCATTAGATGCCTTAGCTGCTACTGAGCCTGTGTCTGGATGGTCTGCTAACTCATTCAACAAATCATCAAAACTGTCCATTACTGGCAATGGCATTGGCATGTCATCAAGATATGTAGCTTTTCCTAGTACATGTTGGAGTAAAAGGAAATAAGTCTCATTGAATTGAATATTTCTAGCAACAAATATATCTTTGTTGGTAATGTCCAAAAAGGATAGCACCATCAAAGGTGTTTGAATTTCCAAGATAGACACAAGTTCTACAGCTGGAATCAAATTTTGTCATGTATTGCTTAAGTGTGCAAGAAAAAACTAAACAACCAAAAACTCTAAACCCAGAATAATCTGGTTTGGTTCCATAAAGCACCTCATATAGAGTGCTTTACTTCAGTTGTGGCGTAGGAGTGGCATTAATCAATTTGACAGAATGTAAAAGGCAAAAACCCCAATATTCAATTGGTAAATTACTCTGGAACCTCAACATTCAGCAAATGCTGATGTTTCCTTTCAACAATACCATTTTGCAAAGGCATGCTTACACAGGATGTCTGATGTATGATGCCCTGTTGAGCATAAAATTCAGTGAGTTGAAAGTCAGCTCCATCGCCAGATCTGATGAATTTAATAATATTATGAAACTGAGTGAAAACAAATTTAACAATGTATTTAGCCAGATCAGAAGTTTCAGATTTATGTTTCATAAGAAAAAACCAAGTAAATCTAGAAAAATCATCTACAACAGTAAGAAAATATTGTTGTCCATTCACAGTATATTGTTTCAAATGACCCCAAATATCCATATGAACAAGATAAAAAACAGAATTTACATCAGTTGTACTTAATGGAAATGGATTTTTCTATAATTTGCCATAGGACAAACATAACAAAGATAATGATTACAAAATTTGACATCAGCAGACTGTTAACTAAAGACTTTCAGTCTCTTATCTGGCAAGTGTCCTAATCTGTAGTGCCATAAAAGGGCATCATCCAATTTATTAGACAAAGTTTTATTTTATACAACATGAACAACAGAAATTCTGATTGGTTGATCCATGACATATATGTGTGACAGAAACATTATTTCCATTAAGTAATCCCATTTTTATACTAGAAGAAGGTGAGGGATTACTTAATAGATCTAATGACCCTACAGTGTGAACTCTAGCACCAGAGTCCAAGATCCATTGTGTAGATCTTACTAAATTTATATCACTTGTCCTTGTAGCAGGGGAGTAGTGTGTAACAATCTCAGCAGGTTGGCCAACATCAAATCCTGCATGTCTCGGAGGATCAGAACTCAGCAGAGCCATCAACTTGCCAAGTTGCTATGCAGTGAGATTTGGAAACCCCGGTCCAGCAGACCTATTTTGGGTCGGATCTTCTTCTGTTGACTGTTCTTCCTCTACCAAATTAGCCATTTTGGACTTGAAATCAGGAGGATAGCCATATGACACAACTAAACAAAAGAGATATCAATGCACAATAAATATCAAAAAACGAAAATAGTGAAGAAAGTAGCCGACGACAGCAGCCCTTGAGCCGCCGACGCCGCCGACGCCATGGAGGAGAGGGGCCGCCGCCAGTCGGCCGAGCCCCCCAATCGATGCACCTTTTTTTGTTTTATACGTTTCGTGAATTTAGATCTTGCATCTATCGATTAATTACTACGCAATTAAATTGTGCTTATTGCTTAAGCTCGAAGTCTGTCTCTGATACCACTGTTAGGAAATCACTAGTTTCACACAGCGGAATTCAAAATTTTGATTTCCTTTTCTAGATCGTCTTCATTTAATGCAATAAACACGTTAAGTAGTTTGACGGAATATACCTTGGATGATCTATAAGATCGTCGCTTTGACCGTCAACTGAGAGTAGTCATGTGCGCAAGCCGTCCACGCGTCTAGCCTCTATCGTTAATCCACACGAACTCCTCGCCGGAATCCTCCTTGGATTGCTATCAGAAAAATCCGGCTGCTAGACCGGCCTTTTTTCCACTCTCTAACTTTCTATTGGAAGCTCTCTATTTTACTCAAGAACTATTAGCTCTTGGAATTGTGATTTAAAAAAGAGCTAGCCAACCCCATTTTTATATAGGGTGAGAGGCATCCCATGTCTCCCTAATCTGATTAGGAGAAGCTTCCTATAAGGATAAGTACACAAGTGCCACATAGTGCGACACTTAATGTAAGTGGGTCAGTCTAACGTACACATTCTCTAATACATGTCCACATACAGTCCAAGTGTCTCTACGCTTCGATAGACGAGATCTATCCCTATCTTCAATAAGATAGAAGACATCCAATACGTGCTAGTCTGATCATACCATCAATGTCCCATTTGACAGTACATACGACTAGAGACATTTAAGTATCAAACTTGTTAAAGTGATTAGAGATCTCATCAACCATAATCACTATCATGGTTTCTCTATCACAGTTTGACACTAAGGGCGTTACTATATATATACAACCAATAACATGAAGATAAACAATATATAATAACAAAAGTGCTTTTATTAATCATAATAAAGTTATTACATGAACTAAAACAGACTGTAAATGACCCGACCCGGTCGGATCCAGTCCAACCCGATTGGGTTTAGGACACCTATTCAACAATCTCCCATTTGGCCTAAAGCCAATCACCCATATGCCTAAGCCCTTGCATGTGAACATGTTTCTCATGCTTTGCTTGTGACAATGCCTTGGTTGACGGATCAGCTATGCTATCATCCATGTGGACTTTCTCTATCTTTACATCTCTTCTATCTACTATCTCTTTAATCAAGTGATAGCTCCGTAGCACATGTTTGGACTTCTGATGAGACCTTGGTTCCTTTGACTGAGATATCGCCCCATAGTTTTCACAGTACAGGGGCACTGGACCTTCAATGGAGGGATCCACACCAAGTTTAGTAATGAACTTCTTCATCCAAACTGCTTCCTTTGTCGCCTCCGAGGCTGCTATGTATTCGGCTTCCGTTGTAAAGTTTGCAGTAGTCTCTTGCTTGGAACTCTTCCAGCTCACTGCTCCCCCGCTAAGCGTGAAAAAAAATCCAGATTGTGACTTAAAGTCATCCTTTTCAGTTTGGAAACTGGCATCTGTGTAACCTCGTAATACTAAATCATCATTCCCGAAAACCGGGAACATATCCCTAGTACGTCTCATGTACTTGAGATATTCTTGACTGCAACCCAATGACCATCACCTAGATTGGACTGGTACCTACTAGTCATACTTAGAGGGTACGAGACATCTGGTCTTGTGCACAACATGGCGTACATGATGGATCCGATAGCCGAAGCGTAAGAGACCTTACTCATCTGCTCCATTTCCTCCTCTGTCTTATGACTCATTCCTTTCGACAGATAGACCCCATGTGACATGGGCATCAATCCCCTTTTGGACTGCTTCATGCTGAATCTTTTCAGCATCTTGTCTATATAGGTGGATTGTGACAGACCAACCAACCTCTTAGATCTATCTCTATAGATCTAAATTCCTAGAATATAGGCTGCTTCACCCAAGTCCTTTATGGAGAAGTTCTTGGATAACCAATCTTTGACTGACTGTAACATAGGCACATCATTCCCTATGAGTAATATGCCGTCTACATAAAGCACTAGGAACACAATGGCACTCCCACTAACCTTCTTGTAAACACAGGGCTCATCTTCGTTCTTGATGAAATCAAACTGTTTGATTATCTCATAAAAGCAAAGATTCCAACTCCGAGAAGCTTGCTTTAATCTATAAATGGATATCTGTAGTTTACACACCATCCTGGCGTCATTGTTGTGAAACCCTCAGGCTGTGTCATATACACTTTCTCAGACAGGTTCCCGTTAAAGAAAGCTATTTTCACATCCATCTGCCAGATTTCGTAATCATGGTATGCTACAATAGCGAGCAAAATTCTAATGGATTTTAACATGGCAACAGGCGAAAAGGCGTTGTAATTTGTCAGGCATCATCCGCTTCACATAAGTCGGACAACCCTAAGATTTAAGATATGTCAGATTCAGTTTCTTCTTAGCCCATACCTTGTATGGTGTAGAATCAACTGTCTTTGATGGAACTCGGTTCAGTGTGTAGGATGCGGTTTCTAGAGCATACCCCCAAAATGATTTTGAGAGAACTGCGTAGCTCATCATAGATCGTACCATGTATAACAAGGTACGGTTCCTCCTTTTAGTCACGCCATTCATCTGAGGCGTCCCGGGAGGGGTCCATTCAGGTAGAATCCCATTCTCCTTTAAGTAATCTTGAAACTCTCCATCTAGGTATTCTCCACCTCAATCGGATCGAAGTGTTTTGATTTCTTTACCGAGTTGTTTCTCCACTCCACTTCAGAATTCCTTGAACTTTTCAAAGGCTTCAAACTTATACTTCATTAAGTATATGTAACCATATCTAGAATTATCATCAGTGAAGGTGATAAAATAAGAGTATTCTCTTTTGGCTTGAATTGACATTGGGCCGCACACATCAGTATGTATGAGCTCAAGTAATTCATTGGATCTTATCCCTTTACCACTAAAAGGTGACTTTGTCATCTTGCCAAGTAAACAAGCTTCGCATGTATCAAACGATTCATAATCAAAGTGAACCAATAATCCATCTTTATGGAGTTTGGAAATGCGATTCTTGTTTATATGGCCAAGTCTACAATGCCATAAGTAGGATTCATTAAAGTCATCCATTTTGGCTTTCTTGTTGTTTATATTAAGAACGTCAACATTCATATCTAATATGTAGAGACCATTGCTAAGCATGCCAGTACCATGAAAAATTCCATCACGTTAAAAAGAACAACATTTATTCTTGAACGTTAAAGAAAATCCTTCAACATCTAATGCAGAAATAGAAATAATGCTCTTCGTAAGAGCAGGAACAAAATAACAGTTATTAAGTTATAGTACTAGCCCACTGGGCAATGAAAGAAAATAAACTCCTACGGCTAGTGCAGCAACACTTGCTTCATTCCCAACGCGTAGGTCCACCTCTCTTTTCCTCAGTTCTCTAGTTCTTTTTAGTGCCTGCATATTCGTACAAATATGAGAACCATAACCAGTATCTAATACCCAGTGGTTTGACTTAGAAGAAGCAATATTGATCTCAATCATAAACATACCTGAAGTCGAAGCATCAGAATGCTTCTTCTTGGTACTCAAGAAGCCTTTGCAGTTTCTCCTCCAATGTCCGGTCTCACCGCAATGGAAACAAGCATCCTTGGATTTGTCTTTAGCTATCTTAGGCGTTGGCTTAGGTGAATCCTTCGCCTTCTTGGACTTCTTTTGGGCTTTAGATTTTCCCTTGCTTGAAGTGACCAGCAACACTTGCTTTCCCTTCCCCATAGTGCCCTCAGTAATTTTCAACATGTTCAATAACTCCGCAAGGGAGCAATCTATCATGTTCATGTGATAATTCATCACAAACTGTGAGTATGAATCAGGTAGAGATTGCAGAATCAAGTCAATACTCAACTCTCGTTCCAACTTAGGGCCCAGCTTCCCAAGCCTCTCTATGTACCCGATCATTTTAAGCACGTGTGACCCCACAGCAGTCCCGGATGCCATCTTACAACCAAACAGAGCCTTCGAGACCTCGTATCTCTCAATGTGAGACTGAGAAGCATAGATTTCCTTTAGGTGGACCATGATTGAGTAAGCGTCCATAGACTCATGCTATTTCTGCAGTTCAGGTGTCATAGAAGCAAGCAAGATACATGTAGCATCAATACTGTTAGAACAGTGCTTGTTATACTTCTCGACAGCATCTGCAGCCGAGCCCTCTGCAGGTTTTTCTGGTAGGGCCTCGTCCAAAACATAGCCAATCTTCCCGTGCCTCAAACGATTTTGAGGTTTCTTTCCCAGTCGAGAAAGTTGGTTTCGTCAAGCTTATTGTCGATGATAAAACGAAGGTTCAATTTGTTTGACATTTTCTACAAAAATATTTAAAGATAGAATAAGTAAAATTTCACGTATTTAAAACCCTAAATTTGCACTTAAAATTTTATAAGGTTTTACTCCCACTAGCCAACTATTCCTAATTGGCTTTCAAGAATTTTATAAATCCTTTAATGGATGGAATCCAATCTAGTTGACTCGATCCCCGATGTGGGCAGATCGACCGGGTCAATTTCGAAGGTGTGTACATCTTACCGGTCGAATCTTATTCGACTTCCATTGGTTGACTAGTCAACTTTTTGACAGTTCATAGCTCTATGTGATAGCCACCCCTTGTCTCTAAAATCAGACGGTCCTGACGTGGGCCAATCACCGCAAAATTCTTAGTCGAGTCGTAACCTAAATATTCATGAGATCTCATAACGATCATATCTCGATAATAACGATATACCCGAGGTAGGTCAACTCCTGACGTGGGCCGATCAGTTGGATCCGAACAAGGGCTTTTCACCGTCATTATAATATTATGAGACAATTTTGGCTCGATTTTTATCGTGAGAATAATTTTTAAATTAAATCACTTAATTAATTTCATTTAATTATGGTTCCATCAACTATGTGCATATTACTACGATATCATATAAAGTAAAACAACATTCCACGCATAAAATAACCGGTATAATCATGGACTTTTCCTAGGTGCGGTTTCGAATACAAACTGACGAAATCATGGGTCACAAACTAAGGGTAGCCGCAACCGCCAATAGGATCTTTATTGCTTTTCGCCAATGGGTTCTTTATCTCTCTTTGGTCTTCATCTTCTTGCTCCATTCTTGTTATATAATAATCTATCTAAAAAATAATTACACCCGCACTTTGCAGGGGGAGCTAACAGAATGGGATAAATGCAAAAAAGTAAACTAGGTCACGCTCTTCATGTGGCCTAGGACAATTTCAAAACCAACATAAAGAAAACATTCTCATCTATCCTATTGGTCGAGTCCATGATCAATCGGGGTCCATATAATCACATTATATCTACACATCTAATCCATACAATTATATCTTATGAAAAAGATCAAATTATAATTTTTAACTACTTATGTGTCTTATTTTATCACATCAAATAATTAATTAACTTTTAAGTAATTAAATGGCTTAATCGGAAAAAAAATTAACTTTTAATTTTCAATCAATTGTAATTTCAATTTTAGTAATTGGAACTATTCAAAATTAAAAGGTCTCGTTTGTTTCCTTTCCTTTTGGTTCTTAACCAAAAGGGTTGCCTTTGGTTTCCTAAACTAAAAGGCATCTTCCTAAACCAAATTTGGTTTAGGCCTGGGCACTTTTCAAAATCAAAATTTTGAAAGTAGCCTAGGTCTAGGCCCTTTCCAAATCAAATATTTGAAACGGTCCTAGGCCTATTCCTAATCAAAATTTGGAAAGGCTTGTATTTTGGTTAATATGCCACTATGGTTTCCCAATGGCCCAAACTATTTGAACATTTGGTTAGTGATGTGATATATGATGAGCTTTATGATGTGGAGCCAGATCCATTAGCACCCGTGAAGAAGAGTGATCCATTGGTCACTAGAGATGGACCTTTGACAAGGCTCCAAAGGAAGAGAATGAGAGAAGCCTTGAATACCGTGCTAAAAGAAATCCATGAAGAGTATGGGCAGCCCAAAAGGAGTGATGAAGCTTCAATATTATACATTCACTACACTTTTGGGCTTAAGGAAAACGCCTAGTTTAATCAGTCTTTTTATTTCAGTTTTCTGTCAATAAAGGCTAGTTGGGCCAGAAGTGTGGTTTGGCAAAGCCCATCTAGTGTGAGGCGCTTTTTGTCTAATGTTTGTTTAGTTTTCATTAGTTTTCCGTCCCACATTGGAAGATGGAACATTGAGTCAGTTTTTGTAGCCTATATATAGGCCAACACTATCTCTTTTATGAACAACGTATATTTGAGAGAAATTTTATTATTTGATTAAGCTTGTCTTAATTGTGCACGTTTATGTGTGAGATTCTCTTGGATTGGAGGATCGCCCCTTTGAGAACTTATCAGCGTAACCGGGCATTACGTTGTGGCGTTCCAACCGTAGTCTTAGATTAAGATACGGATCATAGCTCTCATTGGTTACAATTCAGTTTCTTCCTGGGCAAAACAAAGGATTTGATTCGTAAGGATCACATCAGTTAGCCATATGACACAACTAAACAAAAGAGATATCAATACACAATAAATCGATCCACCCTTTTGTAAGAGAGCAGCCGACGACGGCAGCCCTAGAGCCACCGCCACCGCTGTGGATGAGGGGGGCCGCCGCTAGTTGGCCGAGCCCCCCAATCGATGCACCTTTTTTTTGTTTTATACGTTTCGCAAATTTAGATCTTGCATCTATCGATTAATTACTATGCAATTAAATTGTGCTTATTGCTTAAGCTCGAAGTCTGTCTCTGATACCAATGTTAAGAAATCACTAGTTTTTACACAGCAGAATTTAAAATTTTGATTTCCTTTTCTAGACCGTCTTTGTTTAATGCAATAAACGCGTTAAGTAGTTTGACGAAATATAACTTGGATAATCTATAAGATCGTCGCTTTGACCGTCAATTGAGAGTAGTCATGTGCGCAAGCCGTTCACGTGTCTGGCCTCTATCGTTAATCCACACGAACTCCTCGCCGAAATCCTCTTTGGATTGCTATCCGAAAAATCCGGCTGCTAGACCGGCCTTTTTCCCTCTCTCTAACTTTCTATTGGAAGCTCTCTATTTTACTCAAGAACTATTAGCTCTTGGAATTGTTATGTACAAAAGAGCTAGCCAACCCCATTCTTATATAGGGTGAGAGGCGTCCCATGTCTCCCTAATCTGATTCGGAGAAACTTCCTAGAAGATAGATGAAAGAGAAAAACATTTTCCCAATAAAATAAAGAAAATCACTTAAATTGATTTATCTCTTTTATTATAATATCTTATATTAAATAAATTCTAAATATTTCCAATATCTTATATTGAATATATTTATCTTATTACCATAAATCTATTTTTCCAAAATCAACTAATATCCAATATTAATATTTTGGTAATCTTATTAATTAAAGTGCACAATCCAAGTGTATCTTATACACACAAAAGTGGCGCCCCAAATGTCAACTAATTGGCATCCGGAATATTCTTTAATTAATATATTTTATGTATAATTAATATCTTGTATTTTATTTATTCATAATAAATAAATACCATCATATTCATTTACCACTATAACATTTATAGTCTAGAGATAAACTTTTCTTATTTGGTCATGAACTATAACCACATTTTAATCCGACTCGATGTTCATATGTGTGTGACCCAATAGGCTTCCGAATATGTTGGCCGTAGACACAAAGTGCAAATTACAAAAATGACCTTCATAGCTAACGATCACGGGATAGCGTCTAGCAACACACCGTGACCCCCAATCATCGGAAGAGTCAAATGCAATTACTACCACCTTTCATGTGAAACAGTTACCGTGTAAATTAAAATCCTACTGCTGTAATAATATGCATACGATCGTATCTCAAGTGTCAATACATTAACGATCGTATCTTATAATCTGGATATCATGCTCTCTCGGAATAACACATTTACTCCCACTTTGCAAAGATTCTCGAGAGCTAGACATTCCTTATAAGAAGGCCATTTCGGATATTCAATCCCAATCATAGGATACGCGATTCCCGGACGAACTAACATGTGTACTCTGCATGCTTCAGTATCACGCCCAATCACTACCGCATGATCGCCCCGTGGATAGAGGAAATCTCAATAGTGTCAAAGCATGAAAATCCACACCGTGATGCCATGTAGACTCCGGTCATAAGGATAAGTACACAATTGCCACATAGTGCGACACTTAATGTAAGTGGGTCAGTCTAACATACGCATTCTCTAATACGCGTCCACGTACAGTCCAGGTATCTCTACACTTCGATAGACGAGATCTATCCTTATCTTCAATGAGATAGAAGACATCCAATATGTACTAGTCTGATCATACCGTCAATGTCCCATTTGACAGTGCATACGACTAGTGACATTTAAGTATCAAACTTGTTAAACTGATTAGAGATCTCATCAACCATAATCACTATCATGGTTTCTCTATCACGGTTTGACACTAAGAACGTTACTATATATACAACCAATAACATGAAGATAAACAATATATAATAACAAAAGTACTTTTATTAATCATAATAAAGTTATTACATGAACTAAAACAGACTGCAAATGACCCGACCCGGTCCAACCCATTTGGGTTTAGGACACCTATTCAACATAATCAATCCCATATGTCTGAGTGTATCCTTTTGCCACTAATCTCACTTTGTATCTATCCACTGAACCATCAGTATTGTACTTTATTTTATATACCCATTTACACCCAATAGGCTTCTTTCATGGCGGCAAATCAACTACTTCCCATGTATGAGTGTTCTGTAGAGCTTCAATTTCTTTTTGCATTGCTTCTTTCCATTCATCATACTTGATAGATTGATTGTAGGTCTTAGGTTCTTTAATAGCATCAATAACATTAATGACTCTAGCATATTTTGCTGAAAGTTTTTCCAAATTCATTACTTCAATCGGCATATGTGGTGTCCGCTGAACTGTATGAGCACCACCTTGATAAAAGACTGGTGATTTTCTTGTCTTTTTGGATCTTCTCAATTAGGAAGGTGCAGGTGCTTGGATGACAGGAGCAAGTCCTTCACTGGAAGCCTCAGCTACAGTTGACCCTGTGTCTGATTGGTCTGCTGACTCATTCAACAGATCATCAAAATTGTCCATGACTGGTAATGGTACTCGCGTATCAGGAAGATATCTAGCTTTACCTAGAACATGTTGAAATAGAGGAAAATAAGCCTCATGGAATTGAGTATTTCTAGCAAAAAGATATCTTTGTTGGTGATGTCCAAAATAATAACACCCATGGAGGTTTTTGAATTTTCAAGATAGACACAAGTCCTACACCTGGAATCAAATTTTGTTATGTACTGCTGAATTGTGTAAGAAAAACTAAGCAACCAAAAACTTTAAACACAGAATAATCTAGTGTGGTGCCATAAAGCACCTCATGTGGAGTGCTTTCCTTCTGCAGTGGTGAAGGGGTGGCATTAATTAATTTTATAGCATGTAAAAGACAAAAATCCCAATACTCAATGGTTAAATTACTCTGGAACCTCAAACCCTGGAAACATTTAGTAGATTATGATGTTTCCTTTCAACAGTATCATTCTTCTCATGTGTGCTGACACAGGATGTCTGATGTATGTTGCCCTGCGGAGCTTAAAATTTTGTAAGCTGAAACTTGGCTCCATTGTCAGATCTAATTACTTTAATAAATTTATGAAACTGAGTAGAGACAAATTTAACAAAAGATTTAACAAGATCAGAAGCTTCAGATATGTGCCTCATAAGAAAAACTCAAGTAAATCTAGAAAAGTCATCCATAACAGTAAGAAAATATTGATGTCTATTCATAGTATGTTGGTTCAAAGGACCTCAAAAATCCACATGAATAAGATCAAAAATAGCATGCACATCAGTATTACTTAATGGAAAGGGTTTTCTTTAATTTTTTCATAGGGAAAACATAACAAAGATCATGAGCACAAAAATTGACATCAGCAGACTGTGAACTAATAACTTGTGGTTTCTTATCTGGCAAGTGTCCTAGTCTATAATGCCATAAAAGGGCATCATTTAGTCTATCACACAAAGTGTTATTTTCTACAGCATTAACAAAAAAAAATTCTAATTGCCTGATCTATGACATAGAGTCCTCTATGTAACTCTGCTGAACCAATCACTTTCTTGTTGTTGTCCTGCAAACACACTTGTTAGCAGAAAAATAGTTGCATCTTTTGTTTGATTAATAAAAGAAAGGTAAAGATAAAAGATTGTATTTAAAACCAAGAATGGAAAATACATCGTGTAGGAACAGCTGAAGGTTTACCCTTACTTGTCCTATATGTGTGACATAAACGTTATTTCTATTAGGTAAACCCATTATTATACCAGATGAAGGCTTGGGTTTACTTAACAGATCTAATGATTCTACAATGTGATCTGTGGCACCAGAGTCCATGATCAATTTTATAGATCTTACTAAATTAAGATCACTTGTCCCTGTAGCAAGTGAATAATGAGTAACAATCTCAGCACACTGCCCAACATCAAATCTTGCACGTCTAGAAGGACCAACTCAGTAGAGCCATCAGCTTGTCAAGTTGATGTGCAGTAAGATTGGGAAACCCTGGTCCTGCAGACCTATTCTGGGTTTGATATTCTTACTGACTGCTCCCCTTTTACAAAATTTTCCCTCATTGACTTGAAACCAAGAGGATAGCCATGTTTCTTATAAACTACATTGCACCTTCTTGGGATTCTTAGGTTTAACATTTGCATCAGACACAAATCATGGACTGCTAACTGTTTGATATTGCCCCTGTTCATTCTTTTGAGACGAGAGAGCCATGGAATCTTGATCCTTGGCCTTGTTAGCCACATATAATTTATGTCTCTCAAACTTAATGGCCATTGCAAAGGCATCATGGATCTCTTGAAATGGTACCATCAGCATTGCCTGTGAAACCATTGGCTCAAATGCATTTCTCAAACCTCTAAGGAATTTCATGACATGTTCAGCCTCCATATGGTCCATCAGAATACTAATTTCATTGCAGTGACATTGTGGATCAAAGGAACAAACTGGCATAGGACTGATGGTCTTGATCTCTTCCCATGGAACCATTAATTTTGTAAAATACCAATTGACAGAATATGTGCCCTGCTTCAGCAGTTGCATCTCTTCAAAAAGATCAAAAAACCTCAAGGCATCCACATTAGAAAATATAGCATCAAGATTTTCCAAACTGTATATGCACTCTTGAAATACATCAAACTCTGTGCAATGGTGATCTCAATAGAATTCAAGATCCATGACCTCACCATTGTATCACACTGTCTCTATGCATGGAAATCTGCTGAATGTGCTTCTGGCTTTTTGATTGTGCCATCTACGCAGCCAATCTTTTTCTCCTATGGAAATCTTCCATGGGTTATAATTGTTGTCATTCATCAATGGGTGAACAAGTACCGAAGACGGATTCTCATTAGGATGGACATAGAATGGACTAAATGGGCTCAATTCTTATTTCTTAGATGCTATGGCTATCAAGAAATCCATAAATTAATTGATAACAACAGAAAAGATGAAAAACGATCAAGAAATGATCAACAGATGAAGTATAACCGCAATTTACTCCCAAGAAACTGTGGCAAAATCTGAAAGGATGAAGAACACTCTTAGAAATTCTCAAATTTCTGCTTTGATACCAGGGTGAATTTTGTAGGAAGACAAACAAAACGTAAAGAAAAATGCGGAAGGATTATTATTGAAGTAAAATCAACAGGGTAAGTTACAATGTTGTTGTTCAGAGGTATTTATAGATTCATACACCACGTAAACCAGTTATGAGTAAGTTACAAACGTTTACAACAGAAATAAATTAATTCTAACACAATAACCGTTTTGGTGAAGGATGCAGGTTCTTAGATCTAAACGAGTTAGATCTATGTGCAGCGGATGGATCACGATTTATATATCAAAACACATAATTAAAGGACTTAAACTACTAAAAGGGGGTTTAAGATCATGTTACCAATAACGGGAAGAGATGCCAAGATCTTCCGATGTGTTCTCCAAACGGCGGTTGGTGGACACCCTTCTTGATAAACGAACCTCCTTGATATGCAACACCAAGAAAAACTCCAAGTTTTTCTTCCTCTAAAACCCTAGACAAGAGAAACAAATTTTTTCTCTCCTTTTTTAATGAGTGGGGCGAAATTTTCATCTTGCCATTACACTTGGAATAACTCCCCTTTTATAGGAGAGTAAATCATTGGTCTCCAAGTTTTAATTAATTAAATAATTAATTAATTAAACAAAATAAAAATATATTTTCCTTAATGAATAATTGTGACATATTATTGACCAATAGGAAACTATATAACATGTCATCCAACCAATCACATAACAAGAATATCTTTTATTTTCCATAACACAAGAAATTAATTCTTGTGATAATTCAAGGAGAAATGGCGCCACCTAACTAGGGTTTAGCCCACATAAAATGTCTTTTATGTGTATTATATTATTTAGCCCAACTAAATAATATCCATGCATATCAATTAATTAGCCCAGCCAATTAATTATCAATGAGGCCCAAATAACAAGAATATCATTCGAATTCTGAAGCCACATCGGGGACCATGGACTATAACCAAGAGCTCCAATAATTAATTATTCATCGAAGCGTAATAAGTACATTAATTATTAATTCCGGGATTACGCCACCATAAACCCAAATCGAAATCTACCGATTATAGATGTATACTTATACTCAACCCATAGAGTGAATAAGCGTCCATTGATATAATCACTACATATGGATTAACCCTCCATAGACTGTCCATTCTGAGTGGGAAGTCTCCGTGAACCCGACTCAGAATATCTTATCCTCATTTACCATTAACCCCCTGATGATCAATTAGTACACATATCTGACTAGTAGCTAATTAGTCAAATGCGAACTCCCGGGATCGATCACTTTCTTAGGGCTAACAAATAAGGGGACTGTCTCTCTACTTCCCGCAGGAAGGAATGGATTCCATGTCTGTGAAAATCAGAACTACTCACTCATCAGGAGATAGTGCCAATGAGAAGTGGCTTGGAACACATATCTAAGTGAACCGTAACTAACACATCAAACACTACCCCGAGACAAGCAAAGACTCGTGATCACCTCAGATTAAGGTTGATCCATATATGATCATCTAATGATTTAATAAGATTCCTCGATTACGGAATTATACCGAGAAATTCAGATTAAATCGGTCCAAATTTCTATATGAATGCCATCATATATAAATGCCCCACGTAGGTACCCTCTACCGACAAATCCGGATAAGACTATCACACCCTAAGGTGTTCAGGCGCATTCTTGGTGTTTTAATCAAGAGACCCTAAACTCGATTAAGTTCACCACGGACTAACAGATTTAAGTATATCACCACTAACTCAATCCTCACGTGCATGCCATGCAATCGAAAGTTAAGTTATGTTACATCTTGATATACTTAGGGTTTGCAAAGCAATTGTATTACTTACAAGCACAAAGCAAGTAATAAGGTGAGATGAATTCTGTCATCCATTATCAAAAACAATTACACAAATTGTCTTTCGGGCACTACACCTAACATTTTGCCTATTGGTCTACTGACTAATTTAGTAGGGTGCTGAGTCTTCACTTGCTCAGCTGACTTGCACTTTAGTAGACTTCCACTCGGGACAGCGCCCGGACTGATCCCCAAGTGTAGTTTCTGGGCAGTCTAGGTCTATAGCAGTATGTCTAGGAAGTTGTATTTAAGTCTTAGTTGTGTTTTCGGTTCTATTTAAATTCTAATGGTGGGGATAAGATGGTAATTCAGTGTTGTTATTTTCTTTGTATTTTCCCATAGGTTAGACATGATTTACGTGTTTTATGTGCTCCTACGTGTTCCACTCGTTAAGTAAATAACCGCAATGTGTTACAAGAGCACTGCAATCGACTCACGGGTCGTATTTGATTGTGTTGTTGGTTATTGCCCATATCGTTCCCAAAACGATGTATTACAAGAGTGTCGTGACTCTATGTGTTACGTGGGGATGTGCCAATCATATTACCCAAAGTTGCACCATGAACATGACATGAATACGAAAGACAAGATAAGAACATGACTATGCTAAGTAAGAAACCCGAGCATGCCAGGTAAGACATGAACATGCTATGGTTAGTTGACAAGTAAAGTATGGGTTGGTAGATGGCCAACGTAAGTTGATCGGTAGGACACGAACATAGTAAGTAATTAATGGAACAAGCAAGTATGTGCAAGATAAACGGATATAGTAAGCGGGCATTTTTTCTATGCATTAAATATGTACGTTAAAGTGGTTTTCTTTATGTTTTAAGTATTGTTCATTGAACTATTTATGAAAGTGGATAAAGTGGATTTATGTCGTGTCTCCCGACACTTGACAACCATGAATCTCCTTTTTGATCTTTTTTCTCCTTACTGAGCATCTAGATAGCGCTCACTCATTTATTTGGAATAAAAAGTTTGCGGGTACATGCTGTTTGGACGACGAGCTTGGAGTGGTAGATTAAGAGTGGAGCAAAGGAGTTGTTTAAGTTTAGTTTCCTTTTGTAGTTCATTCTTTTCAAACAAATCTGTTGTAATGTATAATAGTATTTCTTTCGGTTATTAATGATCGAGTTTGACAACAATTGTATTCTGGTTGTGATTGTTTTGGAAAACCTTGAGAGTCTATTTTGCCGAGTCTTCAGCTTGCTTTCTTCCACTGGATTGGAAATTACTCGATATGACACACGCTAAACATCCCGTGTATCCCGATACGGACTCGGTATTCAAGACATGGCGTATATATAATATATATATATATATATATATATATATATATATATATATATATATATATATATATATATATATATATATATATTAACAAACTACAGTTCCTACCTTGCCATAAGAAAGAGTTCGGTGAGAAACTTGTAATTAACAAAAAAATAGGCGGCTTCTATCGGCACCATCGATTTACTATTGGCACCTTTTATTTGATTATTTTTCATTTACTTTCCTACACCACCAAATCACTAACGGCACCACATCCATTTAATAACTTTCAAAAAATATACACTTTAGTCCCTAAGTTCTTATAAATTATAAAATAACACTTCTTAATATTTTAACACTCTTTAATTAATTTAACCATTTCATTTTAACACACTAACTTATTATTTTCATTTGAATAAAAAAAATCACCGGAGAATACGATTTTCGCTGGAATTTCGCCGGAGAAGATAAGTATATCGCCGGAAACCGCAATTGAAGCATTGGTTCCAAGAATCAAACTAAGAAGAACATAACTTTGAACCAAATCACGTATGTATCTTGTTTTTTAAGAAATTCCCTGGTAATTTGGTAGAAATCGAGGGGGTTCAATGGTTGGTTTTCGAATTTTTTCCGTCAGGAAAAAATCGTTCTTGCATTTGCGATGAAGTGACTCGTAACGTCACCTGTACTAACGTTGATTTGGTGCTACAATGTTAGACCAAGTGATGTTTTAAGAAATCTGAAAACTCAGGCAAAGGTTGGAACGTTGATAGGTCTGACGTTGTAATAGCAAGACAACGCCAGTGTGGGTGACGTTTGCGTAACGTCGATTACTCCGACGTTGTTATACATTTGGAACGTCGGTTTGGCAGACGTAAAAATTAGCTCCGACGTTGTTTACATTTTTAACGTCGACAATTTCGACGTTTATGTTTACATAAAACGTCTGTGTTTCTGACGTTTCTAGTATCAGAAACGGGATGCTCGAAAACACCGAAAAAAACACCGGAAAACCCATCTCTTTCATCAAAAAACGCATAAAAACTTGATTTTTCTCCACAAATCATGCATTTACATGTTTTTAATGTTGTAATAGGATAACTTATTGATCTATTTCAAGTATTGAAATAAAAATCAAGATTTTTTTATGAAGCTTTTGAAGTGATGAAGAAGATGGTGTGTATAAAATATATGTATTTTGAGATGATGAAGGAGATGAAGATGTGTAGAAAAAATATGAATGTGTGTAGATTGTGGATGAATGGTGTGTAGAAAAATATGAAGAAAAGGGTTTGTGGTTTTTTTTCCGGGTATGAAGAAATGAATTTGATGAAGAAAAGTTGTAGTAAATGGGTTAATGTTGACGATTTGGATGGAGATTAAATTTGTGGATTGTTATGGTGATGAAGAAGAAGGTTGTGTGTGGTGTTTATTAATGGAATTTTTATTGAAGAATAAGGATGATGAAGATTAAATAAGGATGATGATTGATGACGGTCAAATTATACCCATAAAAGTCATCAACGTTGACCTTAAATCGAGATTAATAATATATATTTTATATTAAATCACATGTTTATGTTGATTATTTAGTGTTGTGTGATTTATAATTTGGTATTTATCTGTTTTTATTATTTGAATATGATTTACTGTGCAATAAATATTAATTTTATAGATTGCGATGAATCAGAAGATATCTATTATCGGATGAAGTAAATCTCAAGAGAAATCAAGGCAGAATCGGAGTGCATTAAAGATAAATACCGAAGCAGCACGAAAAGTGGAGTAAGGAACAAGAAATGCCAGCGAGCCAATCAAGAGGCAAAGTGAACTCATTGGCAATGAGTGGTGATTCGCTGGGGGCGAGTCCAGTAAATCTGGGAGATCGGCTAGGAGTTATCTCTACGTGTTTTAGGATTTTCAAATATATTTTTAAGTCGGTCTAAGTCTCTATATAAAGGAGCAGCCACGAATTTTATTAGACACACTCTAGAATACTTTAGCAAAACACAATTCCACAACATTGGTTTTATTTTCAATATATGTTTTCTTTATTTTATGTTCTCTCGTTATGGAGTCGTTAGAATCGCCGGTTAGAGATCGTATCGAGGAGTGGGAATCACGCTCGTCTTCGAGGGTAATGTCTACTCAATTATGCAATCTTTATTCGTAGATCTAATTTATTTCGTAATGGAGTAGTCGTTTTGTGTATTGATTTCGTGATGTAGTTAATTAACGAACCCATGTTTATGTAGATCGAGGCGTAAAAGGCGCTTCACGAGCAAATCTGCAGTTGATCCGAGCTTCTTGGCGTGAGCATATGTCTCGTTGGTAGCGAGATCTGTGATGTTCTTGATTTGTCTGTGAACGGCTTCGACTACGTCAGGTTCTCTGCTTTGTAATTCAAACGAGTAATTAAACTTGATCAACTTAATTATTTGTCATCGTAATTTAACATGAGACCCAAAAAGTGATTGTTACTTAGGACAGAGATTGAATCGGTGTCTAAGAAGTACGCCTAACCATAGGAATTTGCTTAGATGAGGTTACGGTTTATACCGGCATCCCTAGTTTTGTAGTTGTGTCAGAAGTTATATGAGACGGAGACTAAAAATGTGAAGTCACGTAATGGAGACACGATGATCTAGATGGCCTACCCGGAGCTAGATCAATTTTAGGAGATGACTCCCGTAGTCAGAATAATTAATCTTAAATGTCTTATTTTGTCTCGTCGTCAATCTACATAGCATGGGGGAGTAATTACTACTAGCGTTATCAATACCGTTTGTTAATTATTTATAAAACCTATAAAAATAAGTGTCTTAGTGTCATTGTTCCTTTTGTTTCTATTGTGGCAATTTTAATTCTACGTTAATTGTTGGTCGTAGACCGTCTTTAATTTGCTTTTAGTTTCATAAGTTATATTTCGGTTAATCCGAGTCTCTGTGGGATCGACCTCGACTCTATCTAACTATACTACGATTGAACCTAGTTCTCTTGCTAGTGTGTTATTTAGGTATCGAGTATTTTTATTACTTGACCCGACATCAATGATGAAGATGAAGAAGGATGAGGAAGATGAAGATGGGTGTTTTGGATTAAGATGAAGGTTTTTGGAATGGATTATTGGTTAATGTTAAGATTATATTATCGACGAAGGACTAAAATGTTCTATTAATTTAATAAAGGACTTTATTGTAATTTTATAAAATTGTGGTACATGAAGTAATTTTTTTATAATTTTTTTTGGTGGTGCCTGAAGTAAAAAAATATAAAAATATTCAATGTGGTGTCAAGAGTAATTTATAGGATGTCAAAAGTAATCGTGGTGTCGTGAGCAGTTTTGTGGTGCCAATAGAAGGCGCCAAAAAATAACAGGAGTACATATGACTATGTAAAAGAAATAAGGAAATGACAAACGCCAGGCCACGTCCTTACAGTTTAGCACCCTACTATACAGAAGGTACTTGTGGAATGTGGCCACATTAATATTTCGAAGAAACATTCTGAAGTTGTAGGCTATATGAACTAATCAAACATAATGGACACACACACACACAGATATATATATATATATATATATATATATATATAAAACACAGGGTTCATCATCCCAAATCACCTATTAGTTGGGTTCATCTTTCTTAGTTGCATTACTATGCTGCTGCCGCGGCGGAGGAGGAGACTGAGCTTGAAACATCTGAGGATTCAAGGAAAGCTGTTGGACCAGTCCTGCTGTCGATTGCTTCAACCGCTGGACCTCTGCTTTTAGTGCTTCGTTAAGAGCTGTAATGTGAGCATTAAACCATATATGTGTTTAAGTTCATACCTCGTTGCACGTGCCTTCAGGATAATAATAATAATCATAATACTAATGATGATGAATGGCATGTGAATACTTTCATGTAATGGCTCATTGGTGATGATTTCGAATTATAATGGACATAAGTATGTAACAAGCACTATTCTTCTGCACCTATCCAGCATATACAAAGACGTCTTTGACCTATAGAAATAGCTTAAGATCACAAAGTTAAACGATTTCCACCTGTCCCCTATCAGGATCAAAAGAACAAACGGCTCTAAAAGAGTTTTCTCGTGCAGTTAAAAAGAGATTCTCAAGGACCGAAAATCCACTATGAAATCTATCACACAGTCGACACTAGTGTTGGTATCAGACGGTTAAAAGGTACCGTTCGATAAACCACAATAATTACAGAATACACAAGTGTTGGTAACAGGCATGTCTTGAATGTATGGCAAAATGAAAATACATGAGCAACATGTAGTGGAAGAAGAAAGGTTATTACCATCTCGGAGTTGCGCCTGTTGCTCCAAGGCTTGTAAGCGAAACTTCAATTCACTGTTCTGGCTGGTCAAGCCAGCAGAATCTCTCTATAAATATACAAGAAATAGCACTGTTTAGAATCTTCAGCTTCAAAGACAAGTAAATTAATGTGCTTTATTGGAGGAAGGAGGTGAGGGGCTGTTTGGGAATTCCAAAAACTGTTCTTACCTGCAATGATGTCAATTGTGCAGACAATGTTGTGGCTTCAGTTTGTAGGGTTTGAACCTTGTGCTCCAGTTCTGCAATATATCTCATCTTTCTCTCTTTAGAACGTGCAGCAGATTGCCTATTAGCCAAAATCCTACAAGGTAATACAAAGTTCATTAAGAACATTCATCGATACCAATTACTGAAGCACACCCAACCAAAGAGAAGAAGCCGATATTTACCTCTTAGCCTTTTTTGGATCAGTTAGCGCAATCTCAGCTAGTTTCTCATTTTCCATAATTTTCTTCATTTCAGTTCCATTAAAATCACCATTCCTGAACTCCAAGCCCAAGGAATTTCCATCAATGGAATTTGTGGGTGACAGTTGCCCGGGTGATAAGCCAGGAGAATGGGGAATCATTGGCGAATTATCACCAAAGTTTAACTTTTCCATGAAGCTATCCATGGAAAGACTCCTATAGTGTCTTGATGTTAGAGTGATATCGCTTCCAGCAGGTCTTTTAATCCCCTCCCTTTTCTCATTTGAAACATATACTCCTAAACCTGGGTTACCACCACTTCTCCTATTTATACTGCTTGTTGATTCATTGTCACTGCTATCAAAACCATTCGTCTTTGTACCACTGGCTTTACTACTATCCAAATCTTCTCGGTGGTTATCGGTACCCTGCTCATCAGCACCGGACAAGTTGAAAGCATCCATGTTGTCCAAATTCATATAAGCAGTAAACAAGTCATCCACAATCTCCCCCTCGGATTTCCTCTCACCCGTTACCTCCCCATTCGTCTCTGTGCCCGTCTCCCAACATGATTCTCGTTTCACAAGCTGCATGAGGCTTGGCAGCTGAGTTCTCTCTTACAGATAGAGAGGCCTCAGGACTTCTTGAAGGCATAAGAGACGGGGATGATGATGATTGTAAGAAATTAGAATACCCAAATGGAATGTCACTATTTGAACGCCTATGAGCCTTCCGAGGAGGAAGGTTACCCCTGTTAAAAGGGGAGGGTTGTAACAATGCATTCCCATTTTGACCCTCCATTGACAAATCAACACAAGAAGTCTCAGTCACAGAATTAGAAGGGCTATCCTTATATGGTAAAGGGCTTAAGGGCGGCAAAGAATCAAGTGAAAAAAATGAAGGCTGTGATAAAGATCGTGAGTGTGACGGCCCATGAGCCGGAGCCGGAGCCGGAGCCGGAGCCGTGCTTAAATTCAGCATTCCCATTTGCTGATTCACCTGGCGGCTCATCGGAATCTGGGAGTATGGAGAAAAAGAGGGCAAGTGAGGATGAGAAGGCGGTATGCCAGCTCTTTTACCACTCTCCGGACTAACATTAGGAGGAAACTGGCGTGTCTGACCACAAAATTGAGAAGAAGAAGAATTCAGCTGGGACAAGTCCAGTTTACTCGTTGAAAAAGGCGGCTGCTTTGGTACCGACGAAGATGAGGTACCGAACGATGATTGAAGCCTTTGCACCACATCACTATTAGCCTCGTCACAATCGCCATCCATTTTTCAATCAATCAGTCTAAAAACAACCAACCTCGTGAACTCCTTCCAAATTTAGTCTCTTGAATTCAGCCCACCTGCTAAATTTAAAAAAAAAAAATCAGACCACCTTGAATTCAAACTCACACCCAATAATCAAAATCATCTATTGTATCATCTTGAGCTCGATATCAGGGGTGAAACTCAAAAAACATGATCAAAAAATAAAACGTCCACTTGAAAATGGGCTTTGAAGCATTTTTACCTGGAAGTGGCTGTGGTTAGGACATATACGCGAACAATTAGTGGGCATAAATTAGCTAGATGCTCTCCGCCACATTTGGGGTTATCGAATTGTCCTTTTCAGAACGGGGTAGGAAAGGAGACTTCTGAAGGTAAAGGGCTCGTCTGCTATCTTTCTTTTGTTCTTTTTTCTCACAAAAAAATGCTGAAGAGAATAGGTGATGGCCTCGTGAAGACGAAGAGGTGAATCGATATGACTTCACATATTTGCGCATCAATGTTTATTTAACAGATTTTATTTAAACAAACTATTATTATATTTTATTCCGTCTATTCTGACAGATATCTAAATAATTTTGTTTTTGAAATTACACGGATTTTCTGATAATCTTCTATTTAAAACGATTACTAATATGTAAATAGTGTAATGGTTACTAACATCTAAAAAAACCCAGTATCAAAAAAAAAAAAAAAATAACATACAAATATTATGAAACAATTATTGTCGATGTCCATTATGCTTTTTTTTTATATTATTCTTATTCATTATGCTTTTATGAGTTAGAAATCTCAAATGCATCTATCACTGTCTTGTTTAATATAGAGTAGTGATCAGAAGCTGACCTTGAGATCTCAGGTAAGAAGCGATAAATTTTTAAAAATGAATCAAAAATTTAAGAAGAAACTATATGTATCGTCATAAATTTTAGTGTATTTTTTTCGGATTAAAGGCGATTCTCTCCTATTATATATGTAGTCCGCCACACCTGGTAGTGATACACCCACTACATGTTTTACCACAACATCTTACGCAATACAATCAGCACCATTGATTTTGTTGGAACCCATCACAATAAATAATTGATCTCTTTAATCAATGGAAATACATCATGTAGTGGAAAGTGCACTACACAAATGTGTAATCCACATATCATTTCCCCCTAATGTTTAGTACTATAAGTTATAAATGATTCACTTCCTATATAAATGTATTCCTTCTTGGTTGTAAGTTGATGGTGAAGAAATAAGAAAATTTCATTTTTCCTTTTGTCTACATCTTAGCCCTTATAGTCTTTATTTGTTTGCTATTATTTTATAACACGTTGTCAACACGAAATTCTACCGATCGATTATTTTTCATATAAAGTGTTCAAGAATGAAGCGATTGGAATAGCAAGTGCTTGAAGAGCTGGTGATTGTCCAATTACAATTGCAACTTATTATCATTGATAAAGATATGAAGGTTTTGCAAGATCATCAAACCTTCCTGAGGATCCGTATGGATGGGAATGTCTATGGTTTTGGCTCGGCACATATGTATCAAATTGAGTGGAAGATATCATATATTTGTTAGGTGTAGTGCCCGAAAGACAATTATGTAATTATTTTAGAACAGAATTAATAATTCATCTTATTATATGCATTTATGTTTATAATTAAGACACTACTGAAAACCCTAAGTACATCGTTTATGTAATCACATAACTCAGTGTATGGCTATACACAAGAGGATTGAGTTAGTGAGATATACTTAAAATTAACTTAGTGCGTAGCGTTGATTAATCTGAGTACGGGTCTCATGATTAATATGCTAATAATGCGCCCATAACACTTTACGTGTGTAGCCTCATCCGGATCGCCGGTAATAAGGTACTAGTGGGGCATTTATATATGATGATAATCATATAGGGTTGGACCGATTTGATTTGCGTTCTCGATATAATTCCGTAATCGAAGTCTTATCGAATCACAAGATGATCATATATGGATTAATCTCAATCTCGAGGTGATCACAGCAACCGCTTAGACTAGGGTAGAGTTTGATGTGTTAGTAAGGATCACTTCAGAGCATGTGGTCCAACACTTCTCGTTGGCTCTATGCAGGATGAGTGAGTAGTCCGTGCTATCACAGATATGGAATCCATTCTTTTTCCGAGAAGTAGGCAGACAGTTCCTCTTATTTGTTAGCCCTAAGAAAATGATCGATCCGGGAGTTAATGTTAGACTAATTAGCTACTAGTCCGGTATGTGAACTAATTGATCACTAGGGGTTAATGGTAAATAAGGATAATATGTTTTGAGAAGGGTTTACGGAAATATCGACTAAAATGAGCGATCTATGGAGGATTTATCCGTATGTAATGATTATATCGGTGGGACGCTTATCAACTCATGGTTGAGTGTAAGTTATATATATTCGCAGAGTTGATTTCGGGTTTATGGTGGTGTAATCCCTGAATTAATAGATTGAATATTATTGTTCGGTCTCGACGAATAATTTTATTTAATTTATCAGAAGCTATCTTGAATATGGGTCCATGGTCCCCGACGTGGCTCCTAACATAGCATATGTTTTCGTCGTTTCACCTCAATTATAGTTAAATAGTTAGATTGGACTGCATAATTAATATGTGGATTAATTGTTTAGTTGGACTAGATAATTAAATACATGAAAAGATATTTTTCGTGGACTCGGCCCAATGTATCAAAAATGCGTGTGGACCTATTTGTTAGGGTTTGGGGCGCATTTGTGCAAATTGAATAATTAGAGAGGAATTAGTTTTCTTGGATAATTATTTAATATGTGATTTAATCATTTATTTGTTAAATGATAAATCATGGAATATTAGATAATATATTTATTTATCCTAATTTGTTTGGGATATATATTATATTTATCTTTTATTTAAAATAATGATTAATCTAATAATTATCTCTTAATTATTAAATCTTGGAGACAATGATTACTCTCCTATATATAGAGCTTCTCCTAAAGCATTTTGACACACATACTTTTCGACTTTTGGGTAGTATATTGGCTTAGAGATTTGGCCATTATACTAAGGGTTCGAGTTTTAGAAAACTTCGGTTTTTCTAAGGTAAGATATCGAGGAAGTCGGCGAGCGCATTAAACATCATCCACTGGTGGTGCTTGGAGATACACGTTGGAAGACTTTGACTTCTCAACTAGGATCTCAACTAGCTCGGATTGGATTGAAGATTGTTCTAGACGTTTACTCACAATAAACCGGTAAGCAATCTAACCCCATCGTAGGTTAGATATATTTATTTATGTATTTTGGTTGTTAGATCTAGATCTTGTAGTTTCCGCTGCGTAATCGGGTGGATCTTTGATCCATCCGACGATATTACATCCTACAAATGGTATCAGAGACTTTGATCTATCAATCAAAGTATATAATTTTAGATCTAATTAGTGGATAAAGCGTGTAGAGATGCTTTATTTTCTTTTTTATGAATCGAAAATATCATGAATGTATGCCTTTGTGATTGTTGTGGTTGAAGAGATGGATTGTGGTTGAGTGCTGCACATCCGTAGATCTATTTTGTAGGCTTTCTTTTGATTAGTATCAATTGAAGCATAGGATGTGTAATTTATTTTATGTCATGCGAAAAATTGTAAAAGGTAGTACCTTTTGTTTTATTTTTTTATTTGATCCGGATTCGAGACGACGAAAATCATGGTGTTGAAGATCATCAAGAAGGTAATAACGGGAGGATGCCGATCGTTTTATTTTAATTTTTCCTGTAATTTTGGTCTCGGCAACATCAACAATTTTTTTGACAACTGATGCGGCAACAATTTTTTTTGATGACATTGTTTTTACTTTGACCTAAAGGTCAAAGCAATAAAAATAAAAATAAAAAATAAAAAATAAAACTTTTGCCGTATACAAACAAAAAAAAAATTCCTTTTTTTTTCTTTTTAAGTTTTGCCGAGAAGCTTTATATTAAAAAAATAATAATAATAAAAATTGTAATATAGATATATTTTATGGAAAATTAGGGATAAGGACACAATCTGAAATATTTTTAAGTAACAGGACAACTACATATATTTTTTATAGGAGAAGACAATGCATAATTTTATAGCGGTAAGACAAACGGTGAATCCCGAAAATCGGTTAAATCTCCTAAGGTGAATCCCGAAATCATTGAATTCGACAATTAATTTCGACGAGTGAATCCCGAAAATTAGTGAATTTCGACGATGAATTTTGAAAATTAGTGAATTTCGGCGATGAATTTCGTCAATTGAATTTAAACAATGAATTTGAACACAAGTGAATTTCGACGAGTGAATAAATAGTTTTGTCTTTATGCAAAAGTTTCAAAACTGTCTCAGACTTCAATTGATGAAATATTTCTGTCTTCTCCTCATTCCCTATATTTTAAATATATTGGTATATTACGGCATCATCTCCTCGTCGTTCGTGGTTCGTGTCAAGATCGAAACTTCGAGATCCGGAAGTTTCAAGATCAAGATCGAAGATCGAAATTTGAAGACTTAGATTAATTTTTTACTTTTCCTTAGAAAATAGGTTAGTCGGGGGTACCAACGGTTCATCTCGGTGTTTATTTATTTCCGTTATTTTTTCGTGTATGATCGAAATTATGTGATAGAAACCGGAAAATTGCCATGACATGCATCATATCATGATTCCACTCCAATGCATACATGTAGCTAGTTTATTTGGAATAAATTAGGCATGCAAAACTCGTATAATTAGTTAAAAGCTTTTTTAATTAATATGTGGTAGTTAATTAATTAAGTAACTAATTATTAAAACCGAGGAACCGGGTTTTGTCAATCGTTACGATTTTAGTGATGGATTCTCGGTGAATCTCACTTAGATAAATCGTTGAGTTTTCGTTGAACCCACCTTAAACAGAAACGAGATTGCGCTTTGGTTGATAATTTAGAAATCGGAAAATCATTGTACACGGGTTCGGAAATGGTCTAACCATGGTTGGGCGAGTTCAACCGAGCTTCGGCTCAATCGACTCCCCTCCACGTGTGATGTACGATACAGTAATTCGACAAGACTTTGTTAGGAAATCACTAGTTTAACGCAGCGGAATTTAAAATTTGATTTCCTTTTTCTAGATCGTTCTTCGTTTAATGCAATAAACATGTTAAGTAGTTTGACGGTTATACCTTAGATGATCTATAAGATCGTCGCTTTGACCGCCAACGGAGAGTAGTTAAGTGCGCAAGCCGTCCACGCGTCCGGCCTCTATCGCTAATCCACACGAACCCTTTGCCGGAATCCTCCTTGGATTGCTATTGGAAAACACCGGTTGCTAGACCGGCCTTTTTCTTCCCTCACAAACTCACTATGGATTGCTCTCTATTTTACACAAGAACTATGAGCTCTTGCAATTGTGATGTACAAAAGAGCTTGACACCCACTTCCTTTATATAGAGGAAGTGGCGCCCCAAAGTTGTGTGGAGGAGAAGAAAACATTTTTCCAATAAAATAAGGAAAATCAACTAGATTGATTTATCTCTTTAATTATAATTTATTTGGCCAATATCTTATATTGATTATAATTATCTTATTACCATAAATCTATTTTTCCAAAATCAATTAATATCTTATATTAATATTATGACAATCTTATTAATTAAAGTGCACAATCCAAGTGTATCTCATACACTTAAATATGGCGCCCCATATGCCAATTAATTGGCTTCCGGAATATTCTTTAATTAACATAATTTATATATAATTAATATCTTGTATTTTATTTATTCATAATAAATAAATACCACCATATTAATTTACCACTATAACCTTTATAGTCTAGAGATAAACTTTCCTTATTTGGTTATCAACTATAACCGCATTTTAATCCGACTCGATGTTCATATGTGTGTGACTCGATAGCTTCCGAATATGTTGGCCGTAGACACAAAGTGCAATTTACTAAAATGCCTTCATACCTAACGATCACGGGATAGCGTCAAAGCAACACACCGTGACCCCGATTATCGGAAGAGTCAAAAAGCAATGACTACTACCTTTCATTTGAAGCAGTTACCGTGTAACTTACAATCCTATCGCTGTAATAATATCCATACGATCGTATCTTGAGTGTCAATACATTGACGGTCGTATCTTATAATCTGGATATCATGCTATCTCGGAATAACACATTTACTCCCACTTTGCAAAGATTCTCGAGAGCTAGACATTCCTTATAAGAAGGCCATTTCGGATATTCGATCCCAATCATAGGATACGCGATTCCCGGATGACTAATCATGTATACTCCGCATGCTTCAATATCATACCCAATCACTACCGCATGATCACCCCGTGGTTAGGAGAAATCTCAATAGTGTCAAAGCATGACAATCCACACCGTGATGCCATGAGGACTCCGGTCAAAAGGATAATTACACAACTGCCACATAGTGTGACACTTAATGTAAGTGGGTCAGTCTAACGTACGCATTCTCTAATACACGTCCACGTACAGTCCAAGTGTCCCTACACTTCGATAGACGAGATCTATCCCTATCTTCTAAAAGATAGAAGACATCCAATACGTGCTAGTCTAATTATACTATCAATGTCCCATTTGATAATACATAAGACTAGAGACATTTAAGTACCAACCTTGTTATAGTGATTAGAGATCTCATCAACCATAATCACTATCATGGTTTCTCTATCACAGATTAATACTAGGGACGTTACTATATATATACAACAAATAATATGAAGACTAACAATATATAATAACATAAGTGCTTTTATTAATCATAATAAAGTTATTACATAAACTAAACAGACTGTAAATGACCCGACCCGGTCGGATCCGGTCCAACCCGATTGGGTTTAGGACACCTTTCCAACAGACTTAGCATAACCGATAAGCCTTCGGGCTAAACGGGGCTTCTCTTGCCGGATTAGCCTGAATTGTCACATATGTTCCAACGAATAAGACGGCGTAGGCTTGCCTACATAACCGACCCTGTTCGGAGTACTTTGATTTATTGTTTCTTATTGTCAAAACCGATACAGTAATTAGTAAACCCACCACTTTTTCAGATTATTGAGTGGGAGCGGGGAAGGTGACAACCGACCCCACGGCCTCTACTATAGGTGCAAGCATGTGAGAGAAGGGTGACGCCTCGAGCCGCTTTGATTTCGGCCCTCTACGGATGGTGTTCACCCCTATCAAAATTCAAGGCTTGGTCTCCGAAATGATAGGATTTTGGGTACTCGTCGGGTCACTGACCGACCCTACGGCGGCATACTCGGGGCGTACTTTGAGATCTGATATAGTAGGTCACACTCTTTATGGATATTTTTGAAATATCTAGGCTAGAAAAAGGAAGGTAATCGATGATTAAGGTCCGGGATGTCTGATTCCCGTGAGATGTTCGATTCTCGAAATTTAATCATTGAGAGAGATTGTCTCAGTTTAACCGTCACCTCTTTGACCTACCCTACGGTGGCACTGAGGTGCGAGGTTAAATCCTTGGAATGGTAGGATAAACTTTTTATAGTTTATTATTCCTAAAAATAAAAATCTAGTAGTGAAAATTTATTTTTTTGAATTTAACTTTTTGTCATGTTTATTTTACAACTTTAATCTCTAGGCTACTAAACTGTTAGTAATAGGACTTCATTAAAAATGTGGAGAGTAACAAGTACGTTGTAATTATCAATAAAGGCAGTTAATTTTTGGAAAAGATTTTCTCTTGAGCCTTTGAAAATTTAAGTGACATAGTATAGGTATGTCACGGGTGTCACTCGTGTTGAACGAGAGACGACCATACTTAGTTTACAAACGATGATATAGGACTATCAGACAAATTTATTTAATGAATTTTAAAAGTGTAATTACACAACAAATTTCTAAATTGAAAAATTAGAAAATCATATACATAAGGCGTTGCTAGTTAGACGGTATTTGGAACCGATAAACTAGTGGGAGCCTTAGTCTTATGATTTGTTGTTTTTCTGAATCATTAGAAATGTGTAATAGAATGCACAGGAGTTTCTCCATTTATCGGAAAAACAAGAATAAAGCGTTGCTAGTTAGACAGTATTTGGAACTGATAAACTAGTGGGAGCTTAGTTCTGAGTGAATTTCTAATCTTTGAAATATCATAAATACAAAGTGTTGCTAGTTAGACGGTATTTGGAACCGATAAACTAGTGGGAGCTTTGGTCTTATGATTTGACGATTAGAAAAAATCGATAGTCCAAGCAAGTAACACTCAACATCCCACAGTTCAAGAGTAGTGTCTACTCAAACAAACTGCTAGTTCAAGACTATTTCCATTTAAGGAAAGTCGAGAATGGGAAAGAATGTTTACACGTGTTAGTCATCTAAACTAAGTAGTTTTAAGGCTAAACCGGAAAATTAATCAATTGAAAATTAGAGTATAAGGAAAGTGATTTCGGATCACTGACCAATGCATCCTTAGCAATTTTCTCGAATGCTAAAGTTCTTTGGAAGAACTAGGTAGCTTTGCATTAAACGATAAATAAAATAGACAACGGGCAGTTATTTCAGATAGACTAGTGGGAGTGATATAAGGAAATGAATCTCAGATTCAATTCTTGAGTATCACAGAAAATTCATTTTTTGTTTTCGGATTCGTTGGAACGAATGTATTCATTTTCAATAGGATAATTTGTTTGTCTTATTGACGATGAATATAACATTCGTAGCACGAATCCAAGACTCGGACTTTTGTTTGATAAAGCCATAACCACTAAGCATTGCTGAAAAGGTATTAGTAACACATCTTAAAATATATAAACGCAAATGGTTTCCGTATTTCGATAAACGCTTCTTTCTATTCTATTAATTAGTGCATATTCCCTAAAGACAAGATCTGAAGACTGGCTTAGGGTGATTCCTATCTCCCAATCAAAGGAACACTGTCTCAAAGGAACAATGACTAAGTTTTCTTTCAATCAGGAAAGGGTAATAGATTTAAAGAAATAACATAGCTTGTTCATAACAACCTTCGAGGTCATATGAAAGGTACAAGCTAGTGAGAGCTTTTGAAGTAGTGACATCTTGTCTGACAACTATTCGAGACTCCGGTAAGTTTATCCAAAATATTTGGAGGAAATCTCCTATTTCACTAGAGATAGAGTATTCCATACTCAGAAATAGGTTATTGCGTAGTCTTCGGGACTGATGCTCGGCCTGCCTCCCAGTGGAATGTTTTCACTAAAGGATACACCATAAATTTGCCTTATATATAGTTATTGATGTGCTACGATACGTTGCTGAACACATTTAAGATATTGGCTGCAAAATAACGGTTTACGTTGTAATGAAAAACCGAGAAGTCTACCTAAAAGATGCCTATGCATTTGTGGATACGGAGTGAATTCGGTTCACCCCACTTCCGCAAATATAGACATTTAGCACTTAGTGCTTGAAGGTAGGACTGGAATATTTTGCATACACGTTCATGTCGTGAAATATCTTAATGCATTGAGTAAAAGTTGGTTATAAAACTCGTAAAATCAGAGAATGACGGTTATACTGTCAAACTCGGTCTGATAGAGTCTATAAATAACAACCTTAGATCTTGAAATATTTGTACTCAAGATGTTACTAACTGATTTGTTCAGTCCACATCCAACACCAGCAGTTGGTGATAACACTAATAAAAACTACTAAACTAGATCAGTATATCTATCCACCCCGGACGCAGTGGGAGTATGGTTTGTCCATTTACCCATTGCAGGACCTTACGGTCTATAGGGTGGATTGATGACCTATAGTCCTTCGTGGGCTGTATAGGATCCTGATCATAGATGTTGGTTTAAAAGTCATAACCCTGTGAATGGAGTTTGATACTCCAGTTCTGTTGAAACTCTTGTAGAACCACCTGAGTATCTCAGGCCAAGTGGGAGTAATTGGAACTACACGGAGAAGAGTCGAATGAATAGGAAAGTTTAAACTTTCAACGCAAAGCTGAGTAATTTAGGGGTGATTCCCCAAAAGGTAGAGAGTTAACCAGACCGTGATTTCTCTTACCACTCGGTCTTGCTTGATTTTCGTCGTAAAGGTGAAGTAGGGGTGATTCCCCAAGACTTCCTTGCCAAACAACGGAATCTGAATTCATTCAGAACAGAAGGGTTTTAGCTAAGAACAAATAACGGATTCGTTACAAAGCGAAAAAGGGTGATTCCTAAGACCTTTTGCGAGACTAACGGTATCTTAATTTATTCAGAAGAACTTTTGGCGGGATGCCCGCCATAGCTTATATCCTTTGGGGATTAAAGCAAACCTCTGGGTCATTTCAAAGTCATATATTTTAATATGTGGACTTGACCAGAATATTGATAAGTCTTTCGTAGGCTGGGCTTCGATATTAGTAAAGTAGTATATAGATTAGTGTTTGTGAATGGTAACACTGAAATAGTTGGAAACAACATAAGTGTGTTATCTGAAGTCAGAGTCTGACATGCCATTGAGATTCATTCTAAAGGATTCGCTCAAATTCTCGAGAATCGATCATTGGCAATCCCATCCATTCACCTGGTTAAGATATTCTTGCATTTATGCAACATTCAACGATGTAGTCTACCCTACCTCTCAGGAATGGTTATCTAAACATGCGGATGAATACTAAATGGGATGTTTAGTGAATCCTCAAGTCTCTTCGGGGAGAATGAGGAATAATATGCTAGTATATTCAGGTGCGAACTAAAATATAAGTGATGACACTGATTCTGACTTTAGGTCAAATTAAGGATGATCATTAAGTCGATTTCGTCCTCAGTGTTGAATCAAAGGCATATTGAAATCGTACCACCGGATTAGATGGAAAGGCGACGTTTCGATCCCAAAGATTGACTCAAGACGCCAACCTACCTGATCAGTGTACCAAGTCACACGGTATTCGGATTCTAAGCACGCGCCGGTCGACGACCTACCTACGGCGGCACACACCGGTCGTGCTTGGAAGGATGAATTACTAAGATGCGCTTGGAGGTATGAATCTTGAGATATGTGTCACTTGTTTTGAGCAAGTGGGAGAATGTTGTAGATATACATATAAAGGGGTGTGCTCTAAAACAATTAATCCACTTGCCTTTTGTGCAAGTGGGAGATTGTTAGGTGTAGTGCCGAAAGACAATTATGTAATTGTTTTGTGACGTAATTAATAATTCATCTTATTATATGCATTTATGTTTATAATTAAGACACTATCAAAAAACTCTAAGTACATCGTTTATGTAATCACATAACTCAGTGTATGGCTATACACAAGAGGATTGAGTTAGTGAGATGTACTTAAAATTAACTTAGTCCGTAGCGTTGATTAATCTGAGTACGGGTCTCATGACTAATATGCTAATAATGCACCCAGAGACACTTTACGGTGTGACAGTCTCATCCGGACTGTCGGTAATAGGGTACCTAGAGGGGCATTTATATATGATGATAATCATATAGGGATGGACCGATTTGATTTGAGTTCTCAATATAATTCCGTAATCGAGAAGTCTTATTGAATCACAAGATGATCATTTATGGATTAATCTCAATCCTGAGGTGATCACAGACAACTGCTTATAGACTAGGGTAGAGTTTGATGTGTTAGTAAGGATCACTTCGTAGTATGTGGTCCAACACTTCTCGTTGGCTCTATTCTGGGATGAGTGAGTAGTCTGCTATCACAGATATGGAATCCATTCCTTCCCTCGGGAAGTAGACAGACAGTTCCCTTATTTGTTAGCCCTAAGAAAATGATCGATCACAGGAGTTCATGTTAGACTAATTAGCTACTAGTCTGGTATGTGAACTAATTGATCACTAGGGGGTTAATGGTAAATAAGGATAATATGTTTCGAGAAGGGTTTACGGAAATATCCTGACTCGAAATATCAGTTTCGGGTTTATGGTGGTGTAATCCCGGAATTAATAGATTGAATATTATTGTTCGGTCTAACGAATAATTTTATTTAATTTATTGTAGCTACTGAATATGGGTCCATGGTCCCCGACGTGGCTCCTAACATAGCATATGTTTTCTCGTCGTTTCACCTCAATTATAGTTAAATAGTTGAATTGAACTGTTTAATTGATATGTGGATTAATTGTTTAGTTGGACTAGATAATTAAATACATGAAAAGATATTTTTCGTGGACTCGGCCCAATGTGTCAAAAATGCGTGTGGACCTATTTGTTAGGGTTTGGGGCGCATTTGTGAAGATTGAATAATTAGAGAGAAATTAGTTTTCTTGGATAATTATTTAATATGTGATTTAATCATTTATTTGTTAAATGATAAATCATGGAATATTAGATAATATATTTATTTATCCTAATTTGTTTGGGATATATATATTATATTTATCTTTTATTTAAAATAATAATTAATCTAATAATTATCTCTTAATTATTAAATCCTTGGAGGACAATGATTACTCTCCTATATAAAGAGAGTTCTCCCAAGCCTTTTGACACACATAATTTTTTACTTTTGTGTAGTATATTGGCTTAGAGATTTCGGCCATTATACTAAGGGTTCGAGTTTTAGAAAAACTTCGGGTTTTTCTAAGGTAGCATATCGAGGAGGTCGGCGGCTTGAAACACCATCCACCTGGTGGTGCTTGGAGATACACGTTGGAAGACTTTGACTTCTCAACTAGGATCTCAACTAGCTCGGATTGGATTGAAGATTGTTCTAGACATTTATTCACAATAAACCGGTAAGCAATCTAACCCCATCGTAGGTTAGATCTATTTATTTATGTATTTTGGTTGTTAGATCTAGATCTTGTAGTTTCCGCTGCGTAATCGGGTGGATCTTTGATCCATCCGACGATATTACATTCTACAATATTAACATCCAAATCAAAGCTCCTGAAACGACTATAGAATGAAGTATATATAGCAGATATTGAGATTCTCATTACAAGATGTTTTGTTGGTGAGAATTACCATCGTATGAAGTACATGAAGGAACACAAAACCTGTCAAATAGGTTGCTCTCGGGTATATTGTTTTGGAGATCTTTGATCATTCTTTTCAATCCTACTTATGTGGTAAGGTATTGAGGTGATTTTTTTTTTGTTGCTTCAATTCATTTTCAAATTTTACGTATGATTATTGATGTTGTATGAATATTACAAACGGGTAATCGGGTAATTCTAATTAGGAAAATCGTATAAAAACAATGATATTTGGGTATAATTTTGGATTGAACTCTTGAGAGAGCTGCCTACGTATCCAATTTAAGTAATAAACTGGAATCAAGTCCCCCTCGTAGTTCAGGGTGTTCCTTATATAGCAGTAGATCGTGTCTCTCTTCCTGGACGTGCTGGGAAGTTATTATCGATTATCTTCTGGACGTGGGGTCTACCCACGTATGCAAGCAGTTGAAGTGTTATTGACTCGGTCTTCACCACATTCACTGCTACTGCATGCAGAACCCATTCGGTCGAGAACACGGTGGAGTCTGCTCCTCGACTATTCTCGTCGACTCCTTGATCCGTCGAAGACTTGTCGCCCCGCCTTGCCGGTCCGTTTATCTTCGTTATCTAACTTTGGGCTTGGCCCATTTATAGGTAATCCGACCCAGTGGGCCCATGTATCATCATAAGTCCCCCCAGACTATGATGGATTGCTTCACAGCTGCCCTAGTCTGAAATGCTCCAACTTCCGTTATTAATATTGAGTGAAACGAGGCCAAGTTGCGTCCATTTGTTATCATTATAACCGTGGACTAAACTCTTGCGTCGCTTCACTTCTTGTCACATAGTTATTTCTCTTTCCCCATTACTCTTCTATTTTAAACCTTTGGAGACGCCCTTCTGTAATCACAAGTAAGTCTTTATCTTTACGTTATTCTGCATTTCTTTTAAACCTTTGATTCTTTCATGAGTTTGAGAGCCAACACTGCTTCCAGTGGATCTGTAGAGAAATTGTTTGAGTCTCCAGAAAAGATTTCTAGGGCCATAGAAAGTGAAGAAGTGAATTCCTCTAACACTGTTTTTTGTCCTGAAACGGTAATAAACCCCAATCGTCCATCTTCTTCGATTGATTTAAGAAATACCTCCACTTTTGGAGATAATCCGCTGTGTCTTTTGCCTTCTCACCTTCTGCCTCCTGGGATTTTTACTCCCACTTCAATTGTTCATCAGTACCCAGAAGACCATTCCGCCTTTTTAAATACTCTAAAGAGGGAGATTAATCGTTTTGATAAAACCAAGGCTATAATGGCTTGTCATGGAGTTGCTAGCAAGATGACCAAAACCGAGATGGCTGGTTTATTGAAAACCTACCAAATCCGTACTGAACCTTTTACAGTTGTTCTTCCCAAACCTACTGAATATGCTTATAATCCTCCAAATAGAGGTTTTGTACAAAGATATGCCGATCACTTCACAAAGGTTAAGATTCCTCTTCCCACGGGTGTGTAGAGATAATGAAATATTATAAGTTAGGAGTTGGCCAGATCCATCCAAATAGCGTCAAGTTTCTCATAGGTTTCATGATTTGGTGTCGTATGAACACCACTCCCTTCACGGTAACGTTATTCAGAACTTACGCCAATGCAAATTAACACAAGGTAGTGGGGTGGTATCATTTCGCCGTAGGGCGATTCTCGATCATCCTCAGAATCGGTAAAGATAAGACTAAGAAGAAGTGGCAAGAACACTTCTTTTTTGTGAAGCATAATACGGATGCCAACTTGGGGCGGTGGAATACTTCTTCCATGAAAGACAAGTTGGAAGACTTCATTGATGCTACCCTGTCCCAATAATTTCGTCAGCAAAAAAATATCCCTTAGCTTAGATTTTATAAGTTCGCTATGATAGATCCGCTTAGCTTGCATCGCAGGGCTGTTGGCTACGTGGAGTTCTCCAAAAAACAGTATAGAAAACGTATGTTTGTACTTGTCTTTTGTTTTTATTTTGAATGACTTTAACTGTTTTCCATCTTTGTAGTGGCCAATGTAGATGATCTAATTAACATCGATGCTGATGAGGGGGAGGAAACAGAGCAGATACCGGAGGATTACGAGCGGACCTTATCCATCGCTTCTGAGGGTGGTGATGTTTCGGCCGCCAAGATGCCGTGGAGACCGGTCTTAACTCTCCGTAACGCTCAGAAACCATCTCGATCGCAATTTCATCGATCGAATATTCTGACCACAGTTACTCCTGTGGATCTGACTGTTGAAGAAGATCTTCCTGGTGCCCAATTTACTGGCCTGAACGCAGTGCCTCTCAGGACTGTTTCTCAAAGACAGAAGAAGAGGCACAGATCCACCTCCTCTGGTAGTTCTTCAAGTTGTTCTTCCTTCAATTTTGAGGATATCTCCGCCGATGACTTTGCTGATTCTGTAAGTGGTTTTCTGAAGGCTTTCGTTTTTCTTTTAATTTTCATTTTCTGAGACCTTTCTTTGTTGCAGTGCTACCGCATGGGTAAAGCATTGCATAAGGAAACTTCTAGCATGGCTGGGGACATTTCTTCCCTGCAACAAAAGGTGGTTCACTTGGACGAGGCCAATGCTAAAGTGGCTAATTTGGAAGAAACCAACCTTGATGCTCGTCGGGAGATTGAACAGTTGAAGGCTGACCTTGCCAAAGCTGAGGGTTTGATATTCACCCAGGAGGAACAGTTAAAACTTAGAGATGAGCAGCTGAGGCAGATGAGAGAAAAGAACCAGCAGCACCTGGCTATGGCAAAAAAGATGATGGCCGATTTTGACAAAACTGTGAGGCAGATGGCGGAAGCTCCTGCTCAGAATGTTGTCCAAAAGGTTGTTGCAGAGTATAAAGCTGCTCCTGAGACTCTTGAGGAAATCCAGGTTATATTGGCTCCTGCTCTACGTAGAGGATACACCCTTGGTGTTGATGAAGCTAAACCGGCCGACTTGGTGATTAGTACTTTGCCTAATCATAAATTATATGATAAGAAAGTGGGCGAAGTCTTCACGAAGCGGTATGACGAGTATAAGAGTGGGGAGGACATTGTCCGCAAGTATGCCAAGAAAAAGTCTGCTCAGCCTTCTACGACTTCTGCCCAGCCCTCTACTACTACTCCTGTCCAGCCTTCGGTTACTCCGTCCTCTTAGTTTAAGCTTCTTGAAAACTTTTGACTTTTCTGTACTTTTTGAACAACTTTAAATGTAATGATTTATCTGCACCTTTTGATGTCGATACTTTGATCCTTTGGAATATTTGAATCGCTTCTTTTTGATATTTTCTGGGCTTTAAGTCTATTTCTTGTTTATTGCAAAGAAGTTAGGATTATTTATCCTTAGCTTCTTTATCTTTATAATATCATTGCTTTCGTAAATGTTTTTTTTTTTTGTTTTTTTTTTGTTGGGGACTTTTTCCCAGAATATCCTTGCCCTGCAAGCTTAACACTTGTGTTTTTTGTAATTGGGTCCTCTGCCCAGAATACCCTTGCCTTGCAAGTTTAACACTTATGTGTTTTGTAATTGGGTCTTCTGCCCAGAATGCCCTTGCACTGCAAGCTTGGCATTCATATTTTTTAAATGGGAGTTTGGCACTTTTATCTTTTAAATGGGACTTCTGCCCAGAATGCCCTTGCACTGCAAGTTTGGCATTCACATTTTTTAAGTGGGACTTCTACCCAGAATTTTTGCGTTGCTAGTATACTGATAATCTAGCATCCTGTCTTTAATTTCTTGTTCGAACACAAGTTAAAAATATCCACACGTACAATCACAAAATTGAAAAGGAAATAATGATTCAAAGTAGCATTACTTAAAGAAATAAAATTATTCTAAGGAAAAAATTTCCTTAAGTGAACAGCATTCCAACTTCTAGGAATTGTTCTTCTAGAGGCATTAGCTAGTTGATAAGATCATTTTCCATGCACTTTGATAATTTTATAAGGACCTTCCCAATTTGGGTCTAGCTTTCCAGTGGGGCCTTGCTTACTGGCGTCATTTCGCCTCAGCACTAAATCACCTTCTTTAAAATACGTACCTCTAACTTTGGAGTTGTAGTATTGGGCAATTCTCTGCTTGTACTTGGCCATCTGTATCAGTGCAATATCGCGTTTATGTTCTAGCTCGTCCTTGACATGCAACATGTCTACCTCCTGCGTTTCTGGACAGTTTAATTCTGTCCTGGGAGACTTGTGTCCAATTTCTGCTGGTATGACCGCCTCACATCCATATGCTAAGGAGTATGGAGTTTCCTATGTAGCAGCATTTGGGGTAGTTCTATATGCCCACAAGATATTTGGAAGATGGTCTACCCAATGAGATCCCTCTTGTTCCAACCTTTTCTTCAATCCCTGTTTTATCTACATGTTGGTCTGTTCTACCTGCCCATTGGCTTGAGGATAGGCCACTGATGTAAAATGTTGGGAGATTCCTAGGTTTGTGCACCAAGTCTGCACTCCTTGATCTTCGAATTGTGTGCCATTATCAGAGATGAGAGCTTTAGGGATTCCATACCTGCATAGAATATTTCTCCATAGGAACTTCTGTATTTGGTTGGCTGTGATGGTGGTTAATGTTTCAGCTTCCACCCACTTGGTAAAATAATCCACTGCCACCACTAGAAACTTGAAATTTCCCGGTGCTCGGGGTAGTGGACCCACTAAGTCTACTCCCCACTGATCAAAAGGCCATGGAGACACAATCGGTATCATCTCCTGCACAGGATTGTGTGATAAATTACTATGCACCTGGCATGTCCTGCAAGTCCTGACCAGATTTTCTGCATCATCTTGCATTTTTGGCCAATAATACCCATAGAGCCTACATTTCCTGGCCAGAGCTCTTGCTCCCAAATGATTTCCACAAATTCCGAGATGGATTTCTCTTAATACGTAATCTCCCACACCAGGAGTGGCGACGATCTCAACCAAGGTCTTCGCATAAGATTTTCTCAGACGAACATCGTTGAGCAGAGCATACCTGGCCGAGAGTCTTATCAATTTTTTCGGCTCTCGCACCTTATCTTCGTGAAGTCTCCGTCCCTCGGATACATCACAATTGGATCCATCCAGTTTTCTGCATGTGTTATTGGTTGTACTTCGATTTCATCACAACTCTTCTGCTTCAATTGCTCGACCAACACCTTTTTGTTGGATAAGATATTTGATCCTAGCTTTGATAAAGCATCCGCTTCCGTATTTCGGGCTCGCGTTATTTGTTCCACTTCTATCATTAAGAAATTTTGCAATTTTCTCTGTGCCACTGCAAGGTACTTTTTCATAGGGCCTTCTTTTGCTTCATACTCTCCCTTGATATGATTTGTTACCAGTTGTGAGTCTGTGTAGACTTTCAAATTCTGCACACCTAACTTCTGTGCTAGGTTTAATCCAGTTATCAAAGCTTCATACTCTGCCTCATTGTTAGTGTCTTGAAAGTCAAAATGAAGAGCATATGGAAATTCTTCACCTTTTGGGCTAATGAGTAGGAGTCCTGCTCCTGCTCCTTCTTTGTTGGAGGCTCCGTCCACATAAAGCTGCCACTGTTCAGTTTTGTTCTTCTCGGCCTTGTTCTGCTCAGCCTTTTGCTCTATAGCTAAGGCTTTTTCTTCTTCCAAGAAATCAGCTAACGCTTGGGCTTTTATTGCTGTTCTTGGTTTGTATTCGATATCAAACCCTGCCAATTCAACTACCCATTTTGCTAACCTTCCAGACTTGTCTGGTTTATCCAAAATTTGCTTTAACGGTTGATTTGTCAACACGATCACTGGATGATTTTGGAAGTACGGCCTTAATTTCCTTGTGGCATGCACTAGGGCCAAGACCAATTTTTCTATCTCAGAATATCTGATCTCAGGTCCTTGTAAGGTTTTGCTTACAAAATATACTGGCCTTTGTATCATGCCATGTTGCTTTACCAACACAGCACTTACTGCTTCATTGCAAAAGGACAAGTAAAGAAACAATATTTCACCTTCCTGAGGAGGAGTTAGAGTTGGCAAGTGACTGATATGATTTTTCAACTCCTGAAAAGCCTGTTTACATTCTTCATTCCACTCAAATGGACTGGCCTTCCTGAGAATTTTAAAGAATGACAGTGACTTCTGTGCCGATTTTGACAAGAATCGGTTTAGCGCTGCTAATCTTCCTGTTAATCGTTGAACTTCTTTGATATTCTTCGGTTCAGGTATGGTCTTTAAAGCTTCTAATTTATCAGGGTTGGACCTGATACCTTCTTTAGATATCTTGTAACCCAGAAATTTGCCTTATCTCACTCCAAAAGTGCACTTTTTTGGATTCAGCTTCATTCCTGTTTGTCTCAAAACTTGACAAACCTCTGCTATATCTTTCAAATATTGGTCAAGAGTCCTGCTCTTGATCAATAAGTCATCCACATATACTTCCATTGATTTTTCAATCTGTTGTTTAAAAATGGTATTGACTGCCCTTTGGTAGGTAGCCCCTGCATTCTTTAATCCGAAAGGCATAGACACATAGTAGTAGGAACCAAATTCAGTAATAAAAGCGGTTTTTACAGCATCTACAGGGTCCATCATAATCTGATGATATCCTTTATAAGCATCTAAGAAAGCAAAAATCTCATAACCAACTGTAGAATCTACTAGCCTATCAATTCTAGGGGAAGTATAACTATCTTTAGGACAAGATTTGTTTAAATCTGTTAAGTCCACACACATTCTCCAACTGCCATCTGGTTTCTTGACTAACACTGGGTTTGCTAGCCATTCTGGGTAGATAACTTCTTTAATCATGTTGGCCTGCAACAATTTTTCCACTTCCTGTTGGGATGACTGTATCCTTCTACGGGGCAAACGATCTCTTCTTTTGTTTCACCTGGTTTCCTGGTTGGGTCGATGTTGAGCTTATGGACTGCCAACTCTGTTGACAGTCCGGGCTTGTCACTTGCTTTCCATGCAAACACATCCTTGTAATCTTTCAAGATTTCGACCAAAGATATGTTTACATTCAAAGGTATCCATGATCCTATGCTGACTGTGGACTCATGATCCATTTCATCTAGCATTATTGACTCCACGGGATCATTGGATTGCCAGCTCTTTTCTTCATCTGGTACTAGATCTTCCATTGTTACCTGCTGCACCTTCATTTTTCCACTGATTGTGGCGGTAGAGCAGTTCTTGGCAGTATCTACATCCCCTTTTACAGTGGCTTCTCCTTCAAAAGTTGGGAACTTACATCTTTGTATATGTCTTTGGCGATACCACGCCCTTAGGTCAATTGTCTTTGGTCTTCCGAGAATCACATTATACGTGAGATGGAGCTTTTACTACCACATAATTGACCACCGAGTCCCGCTCGTGGTCCTTTGCCAAAAGTCGTCAATAGCTTTAACATACCCACAGGATGTATGGGTGGCCCGGTAAATCCAAAAGAGGAGTTGATCTGATGAGTCAACTCCGAGTCTGTTAGCTTCATTGCTTGGAACACACTATAATACTGAGTTCATTCTATCATTGTTTGCGCTGCCCGTGTCTACGCAGATCCTTCTGACCAGATTTTTCTGAATAACCGCTTCTATTACCAGTCTTTCGTTGCTCACGACGGTTGGTAGCGCATCTCTAGGACCGTACTGAACGGTTCCTATTACTTTCTGCTTTTTTGCTTCTCCGTCCTTTTCTGCGCTGCCTCTTTTATCTTCCTGAGCAGCCTTATTACCTTCTCCTAGTCCACCCACAATCGTGTTCACAGTGTTGATTGGGGCGTTTTCTCTGTGCCCATTTGCATCCGGAGACGGGTCTCTGTGTCTCCTCTGGATGTACCTGTCATGACTGTTGTGCTGTCTTTTAAATTCTCTCCTTCCTTTGGGGTTGTCCCCCTGTGCTCGATCGATGCACTCATCGATCTTTCCTTCCATTGCTGCTGCGTCTATATCTCTGATCATGTCACTGCACTGTTCAGAGTCATGTCCAATATCTTTATGGTACTTGCACCACCGGGTGTGGTCTCTCTTCTCCCTTGGACCCCTCAATGGAGGAGGGGTCTTGGCGATTCCTTTCTTCTCCATAATGGCCAGAACTTGGTCCCGAGGTATGTTCAGAGGAATAAGGTCTTTGTCCTGCAAAGCACCTTTTTTCCCTAACCTTTCAGAAATGGGGTTGGTTACCCTATCCCAAACATATTTTCTCTTTTTTCGGTCTTATCATCAGTCTTTCCTTTTTGAGAATCCATGTGGGACTCTTCCCTCTTGGCTCTGTTAGCCTCTTCTCCTTGGCAATGTCTTTATGCAATTTCCAGACATTCTTCCATTGTACCCGGATTTTTGCTGCTCAGCTTTGCATGTAGGCGTCCTTCTCTAAGACCTGCCACGAAGGATGCTACTAAAAATTTATCATCCAGGTCTGCTATCTGGGATGATTCTCCGTTGAACCTCTTGATGAACTGCAACACCGTTTCATCACTTTTTTGCCTAATGGTCAGCAAATATGTGCGGTTCCTCTAGAAAGGTCTGGCTGCGATGAATGCATGCATGAACTTTCTGGTCAGAGTTGGAAAATCTGGTATGGATCTGGGGTTCAACTTGTTGAACCAATCTCTTGCCTTTCTTGTTAGAAGAGTTGCAATTGCCCTGCATTTCATCTCTTCTGGAGCGTTATACAAATTCATGTGCTGGATGTACTGGTGCATATGGTCATATGGATCCTTAGTTCCATCATATGCTTGGATCTTTGGGATTTTAAATCCTGGAGGACACGGAAATGCGTCGATGTCTTCAGTGAAAGGAGACACCAGCCTAAACTCATCTTGCTTAGGCTTAAGCATAGCGTCTAATTCTGCTCGGGCGTTATCACCACCTGGGTGAGTAAACACTACTATAATGCTAGATTCTGCTTCCTGTTTCTCTTTTTTGGTGGTTTGAAACGGAGTATGTGCTTCAGAAACGTCATTATCCTGATTTCTTGCTTTCAAAACTGCCTCAAATATGGCCTTTATCTCTTCTCCTTTGAGATTGGCCAGATTTTCTACCAACATTTGTTTAACTATGTCTGGGTTGCTCGTATGTCCTCCTTCCAAAATTCTCTTTCCAGTATCTTGATCATTTCGATCTGGGCTTTTTTCTCCAATTTTTTCCTTTTCGGGTTGATTTTGCTGCTTCTTCGAATTTCCTTGATTTCTAGCCATTTTTCTGTAATAATCACTCACTAACTAGAATCAGGCCCTCCTTCTAGCGCCAAATGATGTTGTATGATTATTACAAACGGGTAATCGGGTAATTCTAATTAGGAAAATCGTATAAAAACAATGATATTTGGGTATAATTTTGGACTGAACTCTTGAGAGATCTGCCTACGTATCCAATTTAAGTAATAAACTGGAATCAAGTCCCCCTCGTAGTTCAGGGTGTTCCTTATATAGCAGTAGATCGTGTCTCTCTTCCGGGACGTGCTGGGAAGTTATTATCGATTATCTTCTGGACGTGGGGTCTACCCACGTATGCAAGCAGTTGAAGTGTTATTGACTCGGTCTTCACCACGTTCCGCCGCTACTGCATGCAGAACCCATTCTGGTCAGAACACGGTAGGAGTCCTGCTACTCTGACTATTCTGTCCAGCTCCTTGATCTGGTCAGCACTTGTTGTCCTGCCTTGCCGGTCCGTTTATCTTCGTTATCTAACTTTGGGCTTGGCCCATTTATAGGTAATCCGACCTAGTGGGCCCATGTATCATCAATTATACAATAAATATTTTGATACTAGTGACATCGATGATATCAATAAAGTGTTGATGATATCAATCGAAAAATGATATGATCATATAAAGATGATCAATCTTTTCAAAATACATATATGGACATGAAGTCCAAGAACAGCCTTAGAATAGCATAAAGGTGAATATAAAATTCACAGATTTGGAAAAAGAAACTTGAGAATGAGAAAGATGAAGGATGTAGGATCTTAGATCTAAACGAATTAGATCTGTGCGCAGCGGATGGATCACGATTTATATATCACAATACATAAATAAAGGATTTAACTACTACAAGGGGGTTAAGATTATATTACCAATAGTGGGAAGAGAAGCCTTGATCTTCCAATGTGTTCTCCAAACGGTGGTTGGTGGACACCCTTCTTGATAAAAGCACCTCCTTGATATGCAACACCAACAAAAACTTAGAGTTTTTCTTCTTCAAAAAACCCTAGACAAGAAAAAACAATTTTTCTCTCTTTTTTAATGAGTGGGGCGAAAATTGCAATGTGCCACTTGGAATAACTCTCATTTTATAGGAGAGTAAATCATTGGTCTCCAAGTATTAATTAATTAATTAAATAATTAATTAAACAAAATAAAAGGATATTTTCCTTAATGACTAATTGTGACATTTATGACCAATAGGAAATCAAATAACAAGTCATCCAACCAATCATATAACAAGAATATCTTTTATTTTCCATAACACAAGAAAATTAATTCTTGTGATAATAAAAGACCTTTAGGCGCCACTTTATGGTTTCTAAGCCCACATAAAATGTCTTTTATGTGTATTATATTATTTAGCCCAACTAAATAATATCCATGCATATCAATTAATTAGCCCAGCCAATTAATTATCACTGAGGCCCAAATAAACAAGAATATCACCCCGAATTATAGAAGCCACATTGGGGACCATGGACTATAACCAAGAAAGCTCAATAATTAATTATTCATCGAACGCAGAATAAGTATATTAATTATTAATTCGGGATTACGCCACCATAAACCCGAAATCGAACTCTACCGATTATAGATGTATACTTATACTCAACCCATGAGTGAATAAGCGCCCATTGATATAATCACTACATCCGGATTAACCTCAAGATTTGTCCATTACGAGTAGGAAGTCTCCGTGAACCCGACTCAGAATATCTTATCCTTATTTACCATTAACCCCCTGATGATCAATTAGTTCACATATCTGACTAGTGATCAATTAGTCTAATATGAACTCGGCCGATCGATCACTTTCTTAGGGCTAACAAACAAGGGACTGTCTCTACTTCCGCAGGAAGGAATGGATTCCATGTGCGTGTGAAAATCGAACTACTCACTCATCGAGGAGATAGTGCCAATGAGAAGTGGCTTGGAACACATATTTAAGTGAACCGTAACTAACACATCAAACACTACCCCGAGACAAGCGGCAAAGACCGCGTGATCACATCAGATTAAGGTTGATCCATATATGATCATCGATGATTTAATAAGATTCCTCGATTACGGAATTATATCGAGAAATTCAGATTAAATCGTCCGATCTATATGAATGCCATCATATATAAATGCCCCGCGTAGGTACCCTCTACCGATAGTACGGATAAGACTATCACACCCTAAGGTGTTCAGGCGCATTATTGGTGTTTTAATCAAGAGACCCAAAACTCGATTAAGTTCACCACGGACTAATGATTTAAGTATATCACCACTAACTCAATCCTCACGTGCATGCCATATAATCGAGTTAAGCGGTTACATCTTGATATACTTAGGGATTTAAATGATGTATTACTTACAAGCACAAAGCAAGTAATAAGGTGAGATAAATTTGTCACAAAAACAATTACACAAATTGTCTTTCGGGCACTACACCTAACAATCTCCCACTTGCACGAAGTGACAAGTAATAATTGTTTTAGAGCACACCCATTCTCATCTTATTCACAACACTCTCCCACTTGCTCTAAAAGCAGATGAAATATATCCCTCAATGTTGTACCCTCCAAGTACTCAACTTGCTACACTGATTAGTTTGGTTGTCGGCTCGAAACGATCTTTAGGATCGAAACGCGTCTTGGTCCATCTAATCAAAGCGGTACACTCTCTCAATATGCTTTTGACCTCAAAGTGATTGAGAAGATCATTCTAAGCTATCTTTTCACTGTTTTCACAATGAAGTGATATCGGCTCACTAGACCTGGAATTACTCCCAGATCAGAAAGGAAATTCCTAAGCCATATCGCCACTCTAGCTGCTCCGAAAGCTGCTACGTATCCGATTAACTAAAATCAAATTGGCGGCTCTAGATTTCTCCAGACTATAGCTCTATCACAATGAGTAAACACTGAGCCCGAGATCATCCCAATGATCATCCTTAATCTGACTATAAGTCAGAATCGGTGTAGTCAACCATATTCAAGTTTGCACCCGAATATACAAGCACATTATTCCTCGTTATTCAAAGATACTTGAGGACGTACTAAACCACTATTCAAAGCTCGAATCCGAGATTCGGCTACTATTGACTTGTGATAACCTGACTTGCCGTTATCCATGAGAGACTATATCATATTTTCTCTTTATCCGAAGATTTAGAGAATCATTCTTGAGAGGTAGGGTAGGACTACTCTCGATGAATGTTGCATACGTATATGCATGATCATCTTATCAATAAGATAGGTGGGATAGCCAGTGACTCATTCTCGTGAATTTGACCGAATCAGATTCTTAGAATATAGTCCAATTCTCTCATCCAGAGAATCTTGGCGTGTCAGTTTCCGACTTGAGATAGCACACCCATGTTGTTTCCAACCGTTTCAGTGTTATCATTCATGAACACTAATACTACTACTTCACCAATATTGATATCCAGTCTACGAAAGACTTATCAATATCCTGGTCAAGTCCACATATTTTAAATCATGTGACTTTAAAAGATCGAGAGGTTCTCTTAATTCCACAAAGGATATAAGCCCTGGAAGTCATCCTGCCGTTTGTTCTAACCAAGGCCATACGTTCGAATGAATCAGGACTCCGTTTTTGGCAAGAAAGTCTCGAGGAATCAACCCTATTTTCTCGCTTTCTAACGAAATCTAGCAAGGCGAGTGGTGAGAGAGTCCACGGTCCAGTTAACTCGTTACTTGTCGTGGAATCACCCTATACCACTCAACTTTTTATTTGAAAGTTTAAACTTTCCTATTCATTCGACTCATTTCGTGTAGATCCAATTGCTCCCACTGGGTGCGGTTCTACAAGAGGTGAAACAGCTGGATTACCTAAACTCCATTTCATGGGTTAAGGCTTTCAAACCAACCTCTATGATCGTAATCCTATACTGACCCACTAAGAGCGATAGGTTATCAATCACCCCCAATAGATTGTAAAGTCCACAAAACCATAATGGGTCAATGGTTAAACCATACCCCCCGCTGCGTTTTGGGTGGATTGACATTCGATCTAGTAGTATTTATCGGTGTAACCACCAACAACCGATGTTGGGCGTGGTCCGATTAAATCGAGATAGTAACTACCTTTGGGTAACCGTACTCCAAGGTTTAAGGTCACATTACTTATAGATTCTATCGAAGCCTTGTGTGATGATTCAACCGCCACTTTCGATCTCAAGAATCTTATAACCAACTTTCACTCGTCACATTAAGATATTTCACGAACCATTACAATCTGAACGTATGCGCAAAATCTCCCGTCCTACCTTCAAGCATTAAATGCTAAATGCCTACATTTACGGAAGTTGTGTGAACCGAATTCACTCCTTATCCATAAATTCACTATCATCTTCTAGGTAGACTTCTCGGTTTACATTATAATGTTAACCGTTATTTTGCAACCAATTATCTTAATCGAGTTCAGCAGTGTATTGTAGCACATCAATAACTATATAGGGCAAGTCTATGGTTTCTTCCTCAGTGAGAAACATTCCACTAGGAGGCAGGCCGAGCATCAGTCCCAAGACTATGTGATAGCCTATTTCTGAGCATGGAATACTCTATTCTCTACTAAAATCAGAGACTCCTCCTCGTATTCTTTCGATAAACTAAATCGTGTTTTGAGTAGTTATCAGACAAAATGTCACCACTCAAAAGCTCCCATTAGCTTGTATCTTTCACTAGACCCCGAAGGTCATTGTGAACAAGCTACGTTACTTCTTCAGATCTATTACCCTTTTCTAATAGAATGGAAGCTTAGTCATTGTTCCTTTGAGACAGTGTTCCGAGACTGGGAGATAGGAATCACCCTTAGCCAGTCGTTAGGTCTTATCTCTAGGATATATGCACTAATTAATAGATTTTGAAGAATCGTTTATCATAATACGGAAACCGTTTGCCTATAATAGTTTAAGACGTGTTAGATATACCTTTTCAGCATTTCTTAGTGGTTCTGACTTTATCAAACAAAAGTCCGAGTCTCGGATTCGTACTACAAATGTCATATTCACTTTCTATGAGGCAACAATATATCGAGTTGAAAGTGAATCCATTTGTTTCAACGAATCTGTAAACAGAAAAATAAGTTTTTCTGTGATATTCAAGGATAGAATCCGAAATTCATTGCCTTATATCACTCCTACTATTCTAGCTGAAATTACTGCCCATTGTTACTCTATTAATCGTTAATGCATAGCTTCCTTGTTCTTCCAAAGAACTAAGCTACCGAGTCAAGTTACTCGGTTAAGAAAGTCGCTAAGGATTCATTGGTTAGTGATCCGAAATCACTTTCCTTATCCTATACTTTCTTTAATGTTTCGGTTTAGGCTCAAAACTTGATTAAGATGATTAACACTTATAGACATTCTTTCCCATTCTTAACTTTCCTTAAAAGGAAATAGTCTTGAACTAGCGATTCGTTTGAGTAGACACTACTCGTGAAGCTGTGGGATGTCTAATGAAAGCGTTACTCCAGTGGGACTAATTTTCTAATAAATTAGAAAAACATAAGACAAAAGCTCCCACTAGTTTATCGGTTCCAAATACCGCCTAACTAGCGACACTTTAATTTATGATTCTCCAATTTTTATTAGAAAATTTCTCGTGTAGACACTACACAATTAAAATTCACTTAGAAGAATTTTATCGTCCCAATCATCTTTCTAACTGACTATAGTCGTCTCTCGTTAAACACGATTGACAACAGTGACATCCTTATTTATGTCACATAAGTTCTGAACGCTCAAAATATCTCTTCTGAAAAATTGATGAACGATTAATAAGTACAACGTTCTAGTTACTTACCACTTTTTAACGAAGTCATTACTAGTCAATTTTACACTAGCAGTCTAGCACCTTAGAGAGATATGTATAACAGTTGTAAATAAAATTGACAGAACAAATTCAAATCATACACTACTAATAAATTTTAGGAACTATAAACTAAGTACCTATAGTCTATCCTACCGTTCCAAGGATTTAATCTAATATCTCGTGTCGCCTTAGGGTAGGTCAAAGAGGTTTCGATTAATATTGAAGATTAGATTGAGAATCGAACATCTCATTTGTGATCGCCAATCACCTTTCCTTTTTCAGCCAAGGTATTACCAAAATACCCTTTATGAGTGTGACCTACTATTTGATTTTTAGGTAGACCCGAGTATGCCGCCTTAGGGTCGGTCGGTGACCGGCGAGTACCAAAATCCTATCCTTTCGGAGACCAAGCCTTGAATTTTGATAGCGGTGAAGGCCTTCCTTGGGGCCGAAATCAAAGCCGACACGAGGCGTCACCATTCTCTCACGGTTCTTGAGTCAACATAGAGAGGTTGTGGGGTCGGCTGTCGCCTCTCCCACTCCCACTCAATATTTTGAAAAAGTGGTGGGTTTACTGATCACGTTTTTGGACTTGATGTTACATTAAGGAACAATAAATCATAGGGCCGAATGGTGTCGGTTATGTGGGCTAGCCCACCCGACCTATTCGTTGGAACATATGTGGCCGCCGGACGGATCAAGACTAGGGGAGCTCTGTTGAGCCGTAATGGCTCGTCGGATGGCTCAGCCTTGCCGGACCCCCGTGCAAACGTCACACGTGGAGGGTGAAGTCGATCGAGCCGTAGCTACCGTTGACCACCCAACCATGGTTAAACCATTTTCGAACCAAACTTGCCAGTGATTATCCAATCCTTAAACATCAAACTTTCACGTAGACCCTACGGAGCAAAAAACGTAATCTCGTCTAGGTAAGGTGGAATTCACCGAGAATCCAACACCTTAACCACGAGGTTTCGGGATTTTACTCCCTATGCTTTCGCAGAGTGGGATTCACCGAGAATCCATCACCCAACCTCGACGATTGAAAAAACCCGTGATCCTCGGTTTTTACCCTAATTAGTTTCTAATTTATATCAAACAATTAATTAAAACTAATTGCGTGTTTTATACATGTCTAACTAATTCCTCGAATTAATTTCTACATGTATGCATATGGAGTGGAATTCATGATATGATGCATGTCATGGCAATTTTCCGGTTCTACACATACAATCTAAACATGTATTCTAGTGCGGAAAATAAACACCGAGATGGACCGTTGGCACCCCCGTATCTAACCTATTAGAAAATAAATTAATCAAACCCTAACTAGGGTTTACAACTTTCTAACATAATCTGCAGCTATTCAAATTCTTCGATGATCGGGAAACCAAACGAACTCGGATCGCGAAGAAACTTTCCAGATCTGTTCTTCACTCCTTGGGCTTCAATGTGGACGGTTGGATCGGAGTTTTGACTTGTCAATTTTCTCCAGTAAGCCGCCTAACTTGCTGCTGAATCTGTCTCTTACAGCAGCGCATCAGTGACTTCCCGAGGCTGATCGGGAATCGAGATGAAACCCGATCGACCTGAAAGTTTTATGCCACGTCAATGACTCCATGTTTATTAATCTGACCGGTCGGATTTGAGTTTCAACGGTCCAAACTCTTTCAGAAATTCGAGGAAGTCACAGGTAGGGTTTCTGTAAATCCTGCGTTTTTCTGTTACAACAGCCTCTTTACAGCAACGAACGGATATGGATACGGATTCCGATCGACGCCAAATTTTGTGGACATGTTCTCCATCTTTCAATCTTGATTCTGACCAGAGGAATCGTCGTTTCAACGGCTCGATCAACGGGAAAAACGGAGAAACTAAACAGCTACTAAACAGATCTATTTTCTAGAAATTAAAATTGCAATAACAAAAAAAACTTACATAATTTCTATACTCATATGAACGAATTTTCATCGCTTATATGAGTTTTTACAATAGATCTAACGGGTAAACGATGTGCCAACCCCAATCCATCTCTTCAACCACAACAACTAATCATTATCAATGCATAAAATAATAAATAAAATTTATCTACATGCAATTCCACTCCTTTAAATCGTTTAATTATGATTATGACTATATAAATTGTGGAACCTTGCTCCGATACCACATGAAGGATGTAGGATCTTAGATCTAAACGAATTAGATCTATGCGTAGCGGATGGATCACGATTTATATATCACAATACATAAATAAAGGATTTAACTACTACAATGGGGTTAAGATTATATTACCAATAGTGGGAAGAGAAGCATTGATCTTCCAATGTGTTCTCCAAACGGTGGTTGGTGGACACCCTTCTTGATAAAAACACCTCCTTGATATGCAACACCAAGAAAAACTTAGAGTTTTTCTTCTTTAAAAAACCCTAGACAAGAAAAAACAATTTTTCTCTCTTTTTTAATGAGTGGGGCGAAAATTGCAATGTGCCACTTGGAATAACTCTCCTTTTATAGGAGAGTAAATCCTTGGTCTCCAAGTATTAATTAATTAAATAAATAATTAATTAAACAAAATAAAAGGATATTTTCCTTAATGACTAATTGTGACATTTATGACCAATAGGAAATCAAATAACAAGTCATCCAACCAATCATATAACAAGAATATCTTTTATTTTCCATAACACAAGAAAATTAATTCTTGTGATAATAAAAGACCTTTAGGCGCCACTTTATGGTTTTCTAAGCGCACATAAAAATGCCTTATGTGTATTATATTATTTTAGCCCAACTAAATAATATCCATGCATATCAATTAATTAATTTCACCAATTAATTATCAATGAGGCCCAAATAAACAAGAATATCACCCCGAATTATAGAAAGCTACATTGGGGACCATGGACTATATACCAAGTAGCTCAATAATTAATTATTCATCGAACGAATAAGTATATTAATTATTAATTCGGGATTACGCCACCATAAACCCGAAATCGAACTCTATCGATTATAGATGTATACTTATACTCAACCCATGAGTGAATAAGCGTCCATTTATATAATCACTACATACGGATTAAGCACTGATAGATCGTCCATTCGAGTAGAAGTCTCCGTGAACCCGACTCGAGAATATCTTATCCTTATTTACCATTAACCCCGATGATCAATTAGTTCACATATCGACTAGTGATCAATTAGTCTAATATGAACTCGGCCGATCGATCACTTTCTTAGGGCTAACAAACAAGGGATTTGTCTCTACTTCCCACAGGAAGGAATGGATTCATATGTCTGTGAAAATCGGAACTACTCACTCATCGGAGAGATAGTGCCAATGAGAAGTGGCTTGGAACACATATTTAAGTGAACCGTAACTAACACATCAAACACTACCCGAGACAAGCGTAACACGTGATCACATCAGATTAAGGTTGATCATATATATGATCATCGATGATTTAATAAGATTCCTCGATTATGGAATTATATCGAGAAATTGATTAAATCGGTCGATCTATATGAATGCCATCATATATAAATGCCCCCGCGTAGTACCCTCTACCGATAGTCCGGATAAGACTATCACACCCTAAGGTGTTCAGGCGCATTATTGGTGTTTTAATCAAGAGACCCAAAACTCGATTAAGTTCACCACGGACTAACAGATTTAAGTATATCACCACTAACTCAATCCTCACGTGCATGCCATACACTGAGTTAAGCGGTTACATACTGATATACTTAGGCTCCGTTTGGTTTTCGGACTGACTGGATCTATTTGGATCCAACTTAATATTTTATTCACCAACTATCTTATTTACTATTATTTTACAATCATTTCACCAATCATTTCACCATCAACAAATAAAATAATATTAATCAATTCATTTTATTCACCACCTACACTATTCAACCATTACTTTATCAATATAATATTTCTCTCACCAATCATTTCTTCATCAACACAAACTTTAATACAATATTTCAACCTTATAATCATTACTTTACATTATTTTATTTTATTTTCTCTCTCATGACTCAAATGGATCCAGTCCAGTCCGAAACCAAACGGAGCCTTAGGGTTTGCAGCAGTGTATTACTTACAAGCACAAAGCAAGTAATAAGGTGAGATAAATTTGTCACCAAAAACAATTACACAAATTGTCTTTCGGGCACTACACCTAACAAAAGATGATGACAACATTTGTATCATCGAGAGTGCGAGAACACACGTTATACTGTGGAAAAAAATTCATTTTGAAAAATGGGAGAAGCAAATGGTAGTGTATGCAAGAGCTATTTTTATAAGGCTTAAAAAGAGCCATTGAAACAAAATGGTTCGAGATAAATCTTTATACTCTCCCGAGTCTCGAAGAGATTTTATTGAGATATGCGTAAAAATTAGTATCATATCGAGACATACAATACAAAGTATTTACTCATGATAAATAACATTATCTTGATCAGTTGAACAATATGTTTGAAAATGAGGATATATGTCCATTCCTAGTAGAGAATGTGACCAATATAATCTGCATGATTAATGCAATGATATATGTACTCTATTACATAAGATACATCATTTAAACAATTTCATTCCGGAAGTGAATACGATCAAATTAAACATGAACGTACAACATCCATTGCTGTCCTTTACAGGTCGGCTGATCTTGGTTAATGTTAATAGCTGCTCCCTCTGCAAGAAAATCGGCCACGGCTTGGGCCTTAACTGCACTTCGAGGTCGGAAATCCAAATCATACTCGGCCAGCTCTACCACCCATTTTGCTAACCGACTAGAAGTGTCTGGGCTGGCCAACACTTGTTTTAGAGGCTGGTCAGTTATTACAGCTATCAGGTGAGCTTAGAAATATGGCCTCAATTTTCTAGAACCATGGACCAATGCCAATGCTAGCTTTTCGGCGTCAGTGTATCGGACTTCAGGCCCATGGAGTGCCTTACTTACATAAAAGATTGGTTGCTGTGTGTTGTTTGTTCCTTAACCAATACTGCACTTATAGTTTCTTCACACACTGACAGATAGATCAACAGTGTTTCCCCTTCCTGCAGAGAGGTCAGGGTTGGCAGTTCCGTGAGGTAAGATTTCAATTCCTCAAAGGCTTGTTGGCTTTCCTCATTCTATTAGAATGGCGTTGCTTTCCTCAAAATTTTAAATAAGGGGAGGGCACGCTGTGCCGACCTTGATAGGAATCTATTCGGGGCGGCCATCCGTCCCGTTAATCTTTAAACCTCTTTGATACTTTCGGTGGCGGCATTATGCGCAATGCGTCTATTTTGTCAGGGTTTGCTTTGATTCCTTCCTTTGAGATCATATATCCTAGGAACTTGCCTGACCTTACCCCGAACGTACATTTTTAGGGTTGGCGTCATCCGAGTATGTCCGAGCACCCGCAAACCTCTCTTACGTTTAGTAATCTTCGATCAAGGGTCTCGCTTATTGATCAACAGGTCATCAACGTACACTTACATACATCTGCCGATCTGACTGTTGAATATCTTATTTAATGCTATTTGGTATGTTGCTCCGGCGTTTTTTAGGCCAAAGGGCATAGTCACGTATCAATAGGTCCCGAACTCCGTGACAAATAAAGTCTTCTCAACGTCGTCGGGATCTATAGTAATCTGGTGGTAACCTTTGTATACATCCAGGAACGCATACTTCAAAATTGACTGTGGAATCCACGAGCCGATCAATCTTAAGCAAGTCATAACAATCCTTAGGACAAACCTTATTGAGGTCAGTGAAATCTATGCACATTCTCTAACTACCATCCGGTTTCTTGACTAAAACAGGATTTGCCAACCATTCTGGATATAATACTTCCTTGATAATGCCCGTTTGAAGCAGTTTAGCCACTTCCTTCTGAATTGCGTTCATGCATTATTGCGCGAAATGTCTCCTCTTTTGTCGAACCGACTTTCTGTTCGGATCCACGTTCAACTTGTGAACTGCAATGTTTGGGGATAAAGCGGGCATGTCTTCAGTTTTCCATGCTAACACATCTTTGAACTCTTTGAGTATTCCAATAAGTAATTCTTTATAGTGGCTCAGAATCCAGGCACCAACTGCTACCGTCAATTCGAGCTTGCTTTCCCAAAGACCAACATTTTCCATTTTATCTTCCGATGACCATGTTTCTTCATCTTCTGGAGCAGCTCCTCCATAAGGACCTGTTGGGCCCTAGCCTATCCATTGATAATGGCCGATATAGCGACTCTGGTCGCTTCCACGCCCCTTTGATTTCCACCGGTCCGTCCATAGTAGGGAACTTAAAAAGGTCATTATGGGCTAGGGAGATGGCGGCTCGGAGAGATCGACCAAGGCTGGTCGGCCCATAATAATATTGTAAGAGATGGAACCCTGACGGCGACATAAGCGGTCATCGTGGTCCCGCCGCTGGTTTTGGCCAAACATAGTGGCTAACTCAATCATTACCATAGATGAAACAGGTGGCCGGTGAACCCAAACAACGGAGATGAGACGGGAGTTAGTTCTCGATTTTCTAATTTTCATTGATTGGAAATGATGGTGGTATATTATGTTCACCGCGCTTCCAGTGTCCACACAGATCCTTTTCACTAGGTTCCGACTAACCACTGCCTCGATTACTAACCCTTCGTTATTTACTAACAGGGAAGAGGGTCCCGAGGGCCATATGCTACTTCACCGGAGAATCATTTCTTTTATTGGGGGAATCAATACCGTTGTCCTCCCCTAGCCCCATAAATGGTATTAATCACGCAACTTTGAGTATTTTCCGATGCATTAAATTCATCTTTTCTACTATTAAGGACTAGAACCTCCTCGACATCCAACATCTGATCACTTTGAGAAATCTGCATTATTGTCGGATTGCGTAAACCTTAACTAATTGCCAGTAGAAGACCCTCATTCTAACGCAAATTGACGAAGCAAAATTTCGTCGAGTATAAATCTGAGCCGTATAATCTAGTGGTAATTGGATCGAGAGTGATAAACGAAAAGTATGAATAAATGAAAGGCTTTTAAAGATAATTTAGACTGAGCCTGGGTCCCTTTTTCCAAGTTGCCTACGTATTCAAAAATATGTATTGGAATCAAGTTTGTCGTAGTTCTTATGAATGTTTATACATGGAATACTTATACCCTAGGCCTTCATGGGCCGTGTCCAATATGGACTCTCCATCGTATCCTGCAAGTATGATTAAGCCGTATTTATCCCTTGATTTTAGGAGATAATCACGGTATTCAAATATCAGATTTAAATGATAATGATCAGAACCTTAATGGCTTATTATTCTTTCCATAATTATCCTGATAAAATACATAGTTATCATTATCTGCTCTAGCTGACCTGCGGCGAGCAACCGAGGTCAAAGTGACCGATCTGCGCATGTCTGCCTCTACTTCATCCTAGCCGACCTGCGGTGGACTAAGGAACATCCTGATCCGCTTCCCTCTTGGGGGCGGAGATCAGCCTTTAGGCTTATACCAGGCTCATGTCCCTTAAAGTTAGAATCCCGAGTCGTATTGTACTACTATTTGAGTATTGTGTGCATGGCACGTGACACGGTTAAATCCGTCCTTGTCACTAGGTTATAGTAAGTGGGATCATGAGTCTTTAGTGTAGCCAAATGCTAGTTTTTGTTGTATATTAATTCTGTTCGGTATTAATAAAATCTTTCGTTTTGACAAAAAAAAACGAATAAATAGAGAATAGCGGAAAGTTCTTTTATTGTGAGTTCATTTGTGGAGTAAAACATGTGGATGAATCACACAGTTTCAATTCAAATTTAAATTATATGGTTTAGAATCATTCACGTGTGACTATGGTGGTAAATGAAATAACTATGATTAACCAATGGAAGCGCCGTCTTCGCAATTGGTATGAACAGAAAGCTTGGTCTCTTTTATCAAAAAAAAAAAAAAAAAAAAAAAGAAGAAAGCTTTGGTCTCTGTCTCCAAATGAAAACTTTAAATGGCCCTTTTTAAATTCAAATGTTGATAAATCGCCGATTAACACTGTAGATACATTTCTGAATCGTCTGATCAAAACGGAGCACACATTCAAGGAGTTCCCCAAATTTCTGCCTGATACAGAAGAAAGCTCTCGAAATTCTTACTTTTTTTTTGTTGTATTTTTTCCCCCTTATTCTTCAGAAATTTGAGTGGCTCCGTTCTTTTGATTAATGGAAGCTATCAGAAAACAAGCCACTAGGCTCAGAGAACAGGTCGCCAGGCAGCAACAGGTACACTCCTTTCCTTCTCTTCTCATGTCGTTATTGCTTTTTTATTTATCTTCTTGATTTTCAATTCTTCTCAAGTAGGTTCATGATTTGTATTGATCTACATGGTAGTTACAGAGATCTGATTGAGTTTTCCTTTTGAACCTCTTCCACTTGATCTACATTTCTGATTTCTCTTATTGTAATCGAATCTAGTAGCTCAAATGTAATTAGACTGATTTGTATTGTGCAGTATTATGCTTAGTTCTTCTCACTTGCCTTTTTGGGTGATGTTTCTGTACATCTCATAGTGGAAAACCTGCAATGATATTCAATTTGTACCGTGCCCCGCGTTTAGTTTCTTACTTATTTTGTAATTTGATTTATTTTTGAGATATCCTATGCTGTGCAGTATGTATAATCTTACAATTTATTGATACTTATAAGTATACTGTTATGTTGGGATTTCACCAGTTATGTCTTGGCGCTATATTCCAAAATCACTTATAGAGAGAAACCCAGTGATGTAATGTGAGGGATGGAAGAGAGAGGAAAAGGACACAGAATTATGGAGTATAAGATCACAATAGCGTCAACATGACTCCTTTATTGAAGTAATCCAGATATATAGGTTTTGCTTCTTCTAGTTGTGACTAATCTTCCAATTTAAGTGCTGTACCGGACACGATGCAATGATTGTGTCATGATAGGTTTGAATAACTCAAGTGAGATCCTTGACCATGAATTGCATCCTTCTCAGAAATGCCTTGAACTTGAGGTGAAAATTCTAGAAAATTGTCGTCTACTAAGCCGTATTTCCCCTAGTTGTTGATTCTAGAGCTAAATTGAACCACTGGACCATCAGCTGAACCACTGCCTTATTGTTTTTCTTTACGATCCTATGATGCAGAACTGCAACTGTGGCCATCCACCATGGGCATCAGTATATGCTAAATCTGAAAATATTGCTAGTTTGTAACCTGAGTCAGAGGCAATCACCAAACTGACCCTCTCTATTCTTTTTGTAATCAGCATAAGGTGTGATCAGGAGCTTGAACTTGGGCCACGTTTTCTCTAAGCTAGATGATTTTGAACTTGTGCAATATTGGTCTGATGTTTAAGGTTTCCTTATCTGATTTGAAAGTCTTAAATCAGTATAAAGCTTAGAAGGGGATCATTCAATGACTTTGTGGCTCGTTAATTGTAACAGCGCATAAGCATAGTAATCCAATCAGACCGATTTAGTTATCTGATGGACCATGTATCTCAAAATGCGTATCTAGGTAAGTTGATTCACTCCTCGAGTTGAGGTTGATAGGAAGTGCTCATCTGTGAATTGGCTCCTAGAAGTTTATAGGTTCTTGCAAACGTGTTGGCGAATCCTCCGTCTTAAGAGACATAAACACAACTAAATGTGGGAAAGTTATATGAAGTTTGCACGCTTTATCGAGGACTGTTGGGGTATGCTTAGTTACTATAGAAGTTGAGAGAAGATAGCAAATACAGTTAAGTTTATTGCCTTAGTAAACTTGAAACTCTATTACAACTATAAATAGAAGAACAACGCCTTAAGCCTTGGTTCCAACGGCTACAACTAACGGCTATATTATTTAGATATAATAATGACCTCTTTAAACTAAAGCTAATACACTAGGAATAGAAAATATCCTAGGATTAATTCTGAAGGTAAATAATAAAAAAGGCATTAGATGAACAATATTTCTTCAGAATAAAGATAAATCTTGTAATATTATTATCGATGAACAGTATTTACTGTAACAGTAAATACTGTAATATTATTATCTTTCCATACTCCCCCTCAAGCTTGGTTGGAAGACATCAAAGAGACCAATTTTGCTGATACAGAACTGAAGGGAGCTCTAGGTAGCCCTTTGGTAAACACATCAGCTACTTGCTTCTTGGTGGGGACATAGCTTAGGCAAATGCTTCCATCATCCAATTTTTCTCTAATAAAGTGTTTGTCGATCTCAATGTGCTTGGTCCTGTCATGTTGCACAGGATTATTTGCAATGTCAATGGCAGATTTGCTGTCACTATAGAGCTTCATAGGTTGAATAATGTTTTGTTTTAGCTCTCTTAGTACTCTTCTTATCCAAAGGAGCTCACAGATAACAAGAGCAACAGCTCTAAACTCTGACTCTACACTGCTTCTAGAAACCACAACTTGTTTCTTGCTTCTCCATGAAACAAGGTTATCCCTAATGAAGATGCACCATCCCGAAGTAGATCTTTCTATCTACTTTTGAACACCTTGATCGGCATCAACATAACCTTCAATGGTCATTTTAGAATCGGACTTGAAAAGTATGCCACTCCCAGGATTCTCTTTTAGAGGCTGTAGGACTCAAAGCGACTTTACGATGCATTTTTCAGGCACGTGCATGAATTGGCTGATTTGGTGACAACAAAGGAGATGTCGAGGCCTTGTATGGGATAGGTAGATCAGCCTTCCCACCAACCTTTGGTACCCTTCTTTGTCAACCAGATCATTGTCATCTGCATTGGTAAGAACAACTGAGTTGTCAACAGGAGTGTAAGAAGGTTTACACCTTAACATGCCATAGTCACTTAGCAAATCTAGGGTGTATTTTCTTTGATTAACAAGGATGCCCTGGTTAGACCTAGATATTTCCATACCAAGGAAATATCTAAGTTGACCAAGGTCCTTGATATCAAACTGAGATTTAATATATCCTTTCAGAATTGCAATTTCACTATCATCACTACCAGTGATGATTATATCATCTACATAAACCAGGAGGATTACAACTCCCCCTCCCTTTAAATGCTTGTAAAACAAGGTATGATCTGATTGAGCATGAGTGTAACCACCCTGTTTAATAATATTGGAGAACTTAGCAAACCAGACCCTTGGAGACTGTTTTAATCCATATAAGGATTTTAACAGTTTGCAGGCCTGATGTTTGCCAAATTCATGTTCAAACCCAGGTGGTGGATGCATAAACACCTCCTCTTTGAGGTCACCATTCAAGAATGCATTTCTCACATCCATCTGGTGAAGAGGCCACTTGTTAACAGAGGCTAGGGACAGAAGGATCTTCACAGTATTTTACTTTGCTACAGGAGCAAAAGTTCTGTGAAATCAATGCCAGGAGTTTGTGTAAAACCCCTAGCTACAAGTCTGGCCTTTAACCTGTCAACAGTTCCATCAGATTTATATTTAACATAGAATACCCATTTTGATCCAACCATTTTGGTTCCTCTAGTTACAGTGACCTTTTTCCAGGTGTTGTTATTCCTGAGAGCCTTAAGTTCATCATAAAATGCCAGACTCCACTTAGGATCTGCAAGAGCACTGAGTGATGTTTCTAGGAATGACAACATCATTCAAATTAGTCAGAAAAGCTTTGTAAGGTTCTTTTAGAGCAGCATAGGAGACAAATCTCTCCACAGGATGTTTAGTGCACTCCCTGACCCTTTTTCTTAGGGCAATAGGGGTAGACACTTGAGGATCATTAGTATTTTCATCCTGGGGAGGATTGGAGATCTCCTCAGATGATTCATTATCACAATCAAGACTGTCTTCATCATCAGTCCTTTCACTTTCCACAGAGCGTAGTAGGATCGGTGTGTGGGGATGAGATCATCGAACTTGATTTGGTAGATCGCACCTTCCTTTCTAGTATAAATGATGACATCCTTTTGTACAGGCTCCCTAGGTATTTCCTTATTATGCTCTGGACTCACTTCCCTGGTGATTATAGGCTCTAACTCAGGTTCTGGAACAGCAAGGAAGGTGCCCTCCACTTCCCAGAAAGAGTCATAATCACTAGTGGTCAGACCTTAGGATCTTTATACAAGTTTGAAATTGATTTTCAACCATAGACACAATTTTTTTGAAAATAGAAGCCACATCAGACTTTTGTTTCATCAAAAACACCCAACACAACCTTGTGTGGTCATCAATAAAAGTTAAGAACCATCTATTACAACTAAGGTTTGGAACCTTTGAAGGACCCCAAACATCACTATGCACTAAAGAAAAAGGAGAAGAACTCCTATAAGGCCTAGGTTTGAAAACAGAACGTGTGTTTGGAGAGTTCACACACTTCACATTTAAAAAACTTAGGATCCTTGTTACAAAATAATCTAGGAAATAGCATCTTCAAATAAGCAAAATTTGGATGCCCTAGTCTTTGGTGCCACAAAAAGATGTCATTATCTGTATCCACAGCTTTATACACAGAACTGGAAGGTTGGTGGGTGAAATAATAGAGACCTTCATCAAGTTCAGCACTGCCAAACTTCACCCCTGATCCCTGCTCCTGAAATTCACATTGAGTAGGGTAGAAATTAGCAATGCTATTAGTGTCAGTGGTAAATTTGCTGATGGATAGCAGGTTACAAGTAAGGTTTGGAACATGGAGGACAGATTCAAGCCATATATCCTTAGATATTTGAATCCTTCCTTTTCCTGCAACAGTAGACACTGTTCCATCAGCAATTTTAACTTTGTGCTGCTCATTAGAGGGGTGATAAGTAGAAAAAAGAGTGTAGTCCCCTGTCATGTGGCTGGATGCACCAGAATCCACAATCCAAGGGACAGTACCTTCATGAGCCACTCCACTAGTAGAGATATGGGACTGCATCAGCTCCTCCTTCCTTCCAAAGAGTTGGTTCAGAATATCCAGCTGCTCCTTAGAAAAAGGTTGAGACGTAGCAGTAAAATCTTGTTTCTGATCAGCCCCTTGAGTGGATTTCTTTGTAGGTTGAGCTCTAGGAGGTTTCCCATGTAACTGCCAACAATTTTCTTTATTGTGCCCCCTTTTCTTACAATGATCACACACCAACAGAGTCCTTTGATTAGTCTTTTCTTGCCAAACATGGCATTTTCAGAACTTTGAGTGATAAGGGCAGACTGTTCTCCAAGGGGAGGAGGATGGCTACCCATTACTCCTTTCCTACTTTCTTCATTTTTGATGTAGGCAAAAAGCCTCCATAGTATTAGGTAAAGGAACTTGGGACATGACTCTTTCCCTAGCAGCTTCAAAAGAGGGATCAAGACCAACGAGAAATTCAAAAACTCTTTCCTTTTCAAGTAAGGTTAGAGCATCAGTACTGCAAGTCCACTTAACAGCAGTCAACTGATCATATTCTTGCCAGAGTTTGGCTAAGGCACAGAAGTATTTAGTAACATCAAAAGAGCCTTGTTTCTGGTTTCTAATGGTAGATTTTACTCCAAAAGCCTGGGCAAAATTGCCCTTGTTTGAGTAAAATTGTCCCACAGAATCCCAGATTTCTTTGGCAGTAGAGGCAAACAAATGATTGTTACCTATATCATCAATCATGGAGTTAATCAGCCATGACATGACAATGGCATTCTCTCTCCGTGTGAAGAAGGCATCAACATCTTCTTCACTCGGCATCTTTCTTGATCCGATTAAGTATCCCATCTTGCCCTTCACAGAGAACATTAAGCGAACGGCGTTCGTGAACAAAGCTCGAACTCGGCTCGTTTAAGCTCGTAAAGCTCGTTCGTTAATGGTATCGAGCCGAGCTCGAGCAGTTTCTCCTGCTCGTTTACTAAACGAGCGAACACGAGCCCCCGCTTCGTGAGCGCTCGTTAGAGTTCGCGAACTTAGGTAATATATATAAATAATATATACACATTAACATTTTACATTGAGTTTGTAGTTGAGCGAGCCAGGCTCGAAAAAATTACTATTGAACGAGCCGAGATCGAAAAAAATACTATTGAACGAGCCGAGCTTGAGTTCGAGCTTGTTCGCGAGCTTGATATCGAGCTCGAGCTCGAACATTTTTCATACTTATCGAGCCGAGCTCGAACGGTTTTTTAGGCTCGTTTGTGTTAACGAGCGAGCTCGAATGAGCACAAATACAAACGAGCTCGAGCTTGAAATTCAGCTACTCGGCTCGACTCGGCTCGTTAACAGCACTCCAGTAACAAAGATTTTCACCGCTGCTGCCCATTGTCTATAGTTAGACCCATTGAACTTTGCTGAGGTGATTTGTAGGCTCGGATGCTCTAATCCGAGTCCACTGGTGCGGTTGGAAGAGGTAGCGGTACTTGCTGGAGTCCCAGAAAGAGTTTCCGACATTTTTCGAAATTTGAAACAGAACTAGAAGGAGGATTTTAAGAAGAGAAGAGAGAGCCAGGCTCTGATACCATATAGAAGTTGAGAGAAGATAGCAAATAAAGTTAAGTTTATTGCCTTAGTAAACTTGAAACTCTATTACAACTATAAATAGAAGAACACTGCCTTAAGGCTTGGTTCCAACGGCTACAACTAACGGCTATATTATTTAGATATAATATCAGCCCTTTAAACTAAAAGCTAATACACTAGGAATAGAAAATATCCTAGGATTAGTTACAGAAGGTAAATAATAAAAAGACAGTAGATGAACAGTATTTACTGTAACAGTAAATACTGTAATATTATTATCTTTCCATAGTTACCAGTCGAATTCTTAATCTACTTCACAGCAACCTTCTGACAGCAATATCTTAGTTTACCCTGGCAGTTCTCCTCCTTAGAAGATCAGGATCTTTGGCTGAGTACCAATGTTATGATTATCAACTTCTATTGAAAAGTAAACCCCAACTAGTTAGAAAAGAAGCTGGAATTGTGCTGAAGATAGGTAGGGATGCTAGAAGGCGTGGGGAGAAAATTAGAGAATTGCAGTCAGAGAATGACTTTCGTCACTAGCAGCGACATGACTCCTTTAGTCTGCTAATATAGGTATATGGGCTCTTCTTGTCACATTAAGAATATAAACTTCCCAAGTAAATGCTGAACTCGACCTTTAAGCTGAATGCTTTTGTCTTGCTACCAAAGAACATTGGGTGTGATCCTTTCCCACATTTATGATGTCAACGCAGGCTTTCTGTAGTCTGCTTCTTACTTAAGTGCACTGACAATCTATTAAATTAAATAGTGTGAGTACAGAAATAATTCTGAAGGCTTGTAAACTTATTATTTTGACATGAATGTAGTAAAGTAATACTCATATGAATTGTCGATGCATGTTGATTAGGATCAGCAAGTGGGTCAGATTGTATTTTGCAAGGTATTCCAGTGTATTCTGAGAAATTACTTCAGTTGTAATTCCTGAATCAAGCCATTATATCATTACAACAATAGAAGAAGATGAACCAGACTGATTGGATGTGAAGAGAATAATGAAGTGTACTATGTCTCATGAAGTGAGGGTGCATTGGGGTGTGTGTGTGTGTGTGGATCTTACAGGGGTGTAAAGACTTCCTCCGCAAATTAAGAAATGGGAGAAAAATCTTATAGCCCTGTGTGTAGAAAGGCCCTGTGTTTTGCAAGTTCTAACAGTTGGACCATGTTAGGCATAATGTAGCAGCTTCACCTCCAACTTGTATAAGAGATGTATGTGTGTCACCTCAGGTTGTCTAAAGACAACTTCTACAGTTGTACCCCTTAAATTATTGAAGAAAAATTATATTGATTCTCGTTTCCATTTTCCGAATTGATCACAAGGCGTCAGTAGTTCACACACCCAGTAACAGCTCCTGTAAAATATAATTTGCTGGTTTCCTTGATAGTCGAATGACTCATATCTTTCAACTCTGCTGAGCTATGTGTTTCTTGATGATATTTCATATCTTTGGGTACAAATATATATATCTGTAGTTTTAAGTACTATGTTCTAATTTTGTATTTGCGTTTGTGTACTTTACTCGAGGATCTTAAAACATATTATACACTTCTGACTTGGACTGATTTGTTCCAGGCGGTCCTCAAGCAGTTTGGTGCTGGTGGATACGGTGAGAATATCGCTACTGATGAAGCTGAACTCCAGCAGCATCAGAAACTAGAGAAGCTTTACATATCTACTCGTGCTGCCAAGGTTTTGCTCATTCTTCTGTTTGATTAGCCAGTTTGTTGCTTCATTATTTGAGGAATTGAATCTTGGAAGCTGTTAGAAGAGTCTCACATCAACCTAGAGAGAGACTTACTTTTGAGTTCGTAATTTTAGTCATTTTTTTAGCTTTAGGTATCTATAGTTTGTCATGCATGCATCTGTATGTGTTCCTCAATTGAAGTGGATGGAAATGGGTAATGCTTTTGTTGAAGACGTAAGTGTTATAGCTGAGTACATAGGTTCACAATGAATTTTTTTGTGACAGTTTCTGTTAAAAGGAGCTTATTTACTTGTCTCTTAATCCCTAATCCCTTATTATTATCTAGAAAGGTTTTACTAGGCCTAGATATTGTTAGTTTTCTGTTTTGACTTCTAGAAAGTGTTTTGCCTAAAAACTGCCTTGCAGTGGCTAATTACCAACCGCTAGTTTCTTGTTGTATCTATTTATTCTCTCTTCTTCATTGAATTGAAGTAAGAAAGTATTTCCATACAATCTCTTTTCTTACATGGTATCAGACCTATTAAGCTCAGCTCTCTGAAATTCTCTTTTCTAATTCCTCCATATTCCCGAATATTTGAAAAACTGATTCAAGCTCTGTTACAAGTAACTCAGTTGGGCAATCTTCAAATTGAATGGGCTTATTTGGCGATAACCCCTCTTTACTAATTACAGCCATGAAGCTAAGTGGATCAAACTACCTTCAATGGTGTCAATCAGTCAAGATGTATAATTACGAGAAGAGGAAAGATGGAATACTTACCTGGAACAATTAAGGTCCCTAAAGTTGAGGATTCAGAAGCAACATTCACCTGGGAAACAGAGAATGCTATGACTATGTCTTGGCTCATTAAATTTAGGAGCCTGACATAGGGCAGGCATATCTCGTCTGCTCAACAGCTGATGAATTCTAGCAGTCTGGCAAGCACTTACTCAAACCTGTGAAACTATGCCCAAGCCTTTGCCTTCAAAATTGAGGTCATGAATGTGAGGGAAGACAGTATCGATGTGACCAAATACTTTAACCTTCTAAAGGGACTATGGCAAGAGTTAGATCAACTCAATGCCATAGAATGGGAGAATCCTACATTTGGGAATCTTTACAAGAACCTCATAAACAGTGATAGGGTCTATGGGTTTCTTGGAGGATTGAATCCTAGAGTATGATGCATCCAGATAGAAAATTCTCTCACAAAATCCCCTTCCCTCATTAATGCAATCCTTTGCCTATATTAAACAGGAAGAACGCAGGAAGAATGTTATGTCCTCCTCCTAAAACTTCTCAAATGGGGTCCAATCTGCTTTGAATATTGAGATTGCATTTGCAGGGTTTATACCCAGGCAGGGTCAATGGAAGGGAGAGAAAAGAGAGGGGCTTTGGTGCAACTCTTTGCAAGAAGAAAGGACATTCCCAAGAAAGTTCTTTGGCACCTCCATGGAAGGCCACCAAATTAGAAACCATCAGGACCATCGAGGTTCAAAAGAAATAACCATGAAAACTAGTCTGGTAAAACCTTTGATTTGGCCCTAACTTCGGAAAATCAGCTCAACACACCCTTCTCAAGGGAACAAGTTGAGTTCCTAAAGCAATTTCTTGAAAAGCAAGGTTTCTCTACTAAGTCCACTGATCCTGAAAAGAACACTCATGAAGGTAAGATTTCTTGGATTATTGATTCAGGAGCTTCGAGTCATATGACAAGTAACCCCCTCTTGTTTTCTACACTCAATCTTTCACATGGGCACCACACAGTTTCAATAGCAGATGGATCGCTTGCCCCAGTTACTGGGATAGGTGACATTCTTCTATCTGACTGTATACACCTTAAATCTGTCTTATATGTGGGCATAAGTTAAACTGCAACCTATTCTCTGTCAATAAGTATAGAAATTTAAGTAGGAAGAAGAACTTAAGAGAAAATATAACTCTTATATTAAACTCAACCAAATATGGCTGGTATATAAAGGCTTATTACAAGACATAAGCATGCGGTGCATTTATTGTAAAGTAAAAAGCATAAAGCAGCTATTTCTAGATAAACTAAAAAGGCACTATAATAACTACCTAGATACTCTTTGTAGAGTGGTTACCTAGCTATATTTAATAGAGAAGATACTGCTATATTTGTACATAAAGCTTATAAATAAAATTAACATACTAATATATATGTTACACCGTATAAACTTTGTAATATTCCAATACTCCTCCTCAAGCTGATAGGTAGATGTCCAACAGTCCCAATTTGCCCACACATTTTTGGAAATCAGTTTTAGGAAGTCCTTTGGTGAAGATATCAGCTACCTGAAGCTTGGACTTGACATGAGATAGATTAATGCTTCCATTAGTGACTTTTTCCTTAATGAAGTGTCTATCAACTTCAATGTGTTTAGTCCTATCATGTTGAACAGGATTATTTGATATATCAATAGCAGCCTTACTATCACTATACAGACACATAGGTTTGGATACATGAATTCTCAGTTCTGCCATGATTTTCTGGATCCACAGAAGCTCACAGATGCCCAAGGCAACAGCTCTGAATTCAGCTTCTGCTGTACTTCTGGCCACTACCGGTTGTTTTTTTGCTTCTCCAAGAAACAAGGTTTCCAAAAATAAAGATGCACCACTCTGAAGTTGATTTTCCTTCCACTTTATCCCACGCTTGATCGGCATCAACATAGCCTTCAATTTTTGTGTTTCCTTGAGCTTTAAACATGATACCCTTCCCTGGACATCCTTTCAGAAACCTTAGGAGTCTTAATGCAGCATTATAGTGGATTACCTTAGGTGAGTGCATGAACTGACTAAGTCGACTCACAGCAAATGATATGTCTGGCCTAGTGTGAGAGAGGTAGATTAGTCTTCCTATAAGCCTCTGATATTGTTCAAGGTCATAATCTCCACCATCATCATCTTTTCCAAGCTTGACAGCACAATCAACTTGGGTATCAGCAGGTTTACACCCTAGTAATCCATAGTCAGAGAGTAAATCCAGGGTATACTTCCTTTGAGTGAGCAGGATGCCACTTGAAGATCTAGCAACTTCTATGCCTAAGAAGTATTTGAGAGGGCCAAGGTCTTTTACATCAAATTGTTGGTGTAAGAAAGATTTGAGTTTAGCAATTTATGAGTCTGAACTTCCAGTGATAGCAATATCATCCACATACACTATCAAGATGGTGAGGTCCCCTGTTTCTGAATGTTGATAGAACATAGTGTGATCTCCATGTCCCTGTATATACTTAGCAAGTTTCATAGCTTGAGTGAACTTGCTAAACCATGCCCTAGGAGACTGGTTTAGTCCATAAATGGATTTATTCAGTTTTAGGATATGGTTGGGTGTTGATACAAAGCCAGGAGGGTACTGCATGTACACCTCCTCTTGTAGTTCCCCATTCAGAAAGACATTCTTTATGTCAAGCTGATGGAGTGGCCAATTCCTTGTTGCTGCAATAGATATGATAATTCTGACTGAGTTGAGCTTTGCTACGGGGGCAAATGTCTCATTATAGTCAATCCCCAAAGATTGAGTAAATCCCTTAGCCACAAGTCTGGCTTTGTACCTGTTTACAGTTCCATATGGATTGTGTTTGATGTTAAACAGCCACCTACACCCTATAGGTTTGACCCCTTTAGGTGTAGGTATGTCATCCCAAGTGTGATTCTTCTCCAAAGCATCCAATTCTTCCATGACTGCCTTCTTCCATTGTGGGTGGTTTAGGGCCTGATAGATGGTGTTTGGAGTTTGAGAAGTATCTAAGTTGGCTAAAAAAGTCATCTGTTTGCTAGACACTTTACCATATGACACCTACCTCTGAATAGGATGTTTAGTACATTCTCTAGTACTTTTCCTTAAGGCAATGGGTAAATCTGGAGTAGGTTCAAGATTAAGATCATGTTCAATTGGAGGAACAGGGGAAGGTGTATGAGAAAGAGGCTGACTGGTTTTCTTTTGTCTAGTATAGATAATGGGAGTAGGACTAGAAGAGGTGGCAGGCTCCTCCTCAACAGAAGTGTGGATAGGAGGAGATGAGTTAGGAGATGGTGGGATCACAGAATCATCAGTAGTTTCCTCATGAATGGTTGTAGTAATATGGGGTTCAGATATGGTTATAGATGAAAGGCGAGATCGAGGAATGGGTAGAGTAGTAGGGTTATCTGAAACAAATCTTGATCACCATTGTTGTCAGGTTTTGAGTGGTAAAAGGGTTGGTCTTCAAAGAAGGTAACATCATAAGACACATAGAATTTATGGGTGTTTGGGTCAAAGCATTTGTAACCCTTTTGAGTTTTGAGAATAGCCAACAAATATAGTTTTATAGCTCACAGGATCCAGTTTGGTTTTAGTGGGGCATGGTTATGCACAAAGGTGTGCATCCAAAGATTTTAAGTGGTAAGGTGGATACAAGTTTTGAGTTAGGGAATATGGAGTTTAGAACATCAATGGAGTCTTGAATTTTGATTCGGATGGCATCCGGTTGATTAAAAAAGTGGCAGTCAGAACAGCCTCACTCCAATAGAAGTTAGGAACATAATAGGTATAAAGATGGGTTCTAGCAACTTCCAGGAGATGGTGGTTTTTCCTTTCTGCTATCCCATTTTGTTAGGGTGTGTTGGTGCAGGATGTTTGGTGGATTATACCTTTCTTGGTGACAAAGGGGTTAAGGCAGGAGTTCAGATATTCTGTTCCATTGTCAGATCTGAGGAATTGGATTTTAGTCTGGAATTGAGTTTCTATCATGTTATAGAAGTTTTCAAATAGATTAGGAACTTCAGATTTATGTTTCATGAAGTAGACCCAAGTGAGTCTAGTGTGATCATCAATAAATGAGATAAACCAGGGTTTGTGAATAATGTTGGATGTTCGGATGTCCCCAAACATCAGAGTGAATAAGCATAAATGGCTTGGATGCCTTATAAGAGACGGGCTTAAAGACATTTCTAGTTTGTTTGCCAAAAATACAATGTTCACATTTCAAACTTTCAATACAAACATCAGAAAACAAGGAAGGATACATCCTTTTTAGGTAGGGAAAATTAGGATGTCCTAATCTAAAGCGTAACAACATTATCCTATTACATTTAGAGTTCAAGCTAACATTAAGACCACTTCCATTCTTAGGATTGCCCTTTATGGATGAGATCTGAGACCCTCACATTTCCTAGCTTTGCCAATCTTCGTGTGTGACCCAGGATCTGAAACTCACAGTGAGTTGAATAAAAGTTAGCAACACATTTCCTATCATTGCAGAACTGGCTGACAGAAAAAAGGTTACAGTCAAGTTTTGGAACATAAAGAACAGAGTTTAAGGTGAGGTTTGGTAGGATTCTAACAGACCCTAGACCAACCACTTTGGAAGAAGAACCATCTGCAATAGTAACATAGTGATCATTATTACTATTAGTGAAAGAATGGAAAAAGGAGAAATCACCTGTCATGTGACTTGATGCCCCTGAATCTACAATCCAAGTCTGGTTGGCATGTGCAGTTGCTCCAACAATGGTTTCAGAAGCAAGTGGAATTCTTTTGTCAAACATCAATGCAAGAGTTTCCATCTGCTCCTTTGTGAACCCCAAAGGTTGTTCTGTAGCATTGTATGCCCTTTTCTGATCATTTCCACTTCCTTCAAACCGGTTCTGTTGGTTCTTCATAAGATGAGGAGGTTTACCATGGAGAAACCAGCATTTCTCCTTGAGATGGCCTCTTTTTTTGCAGTGGTCACAAAGCTGGTTGGCCCATTGCTCATTCTTCTTGTTATTGCCTCTGTTATACCCAGCATTTGCTGCTTCAGATTTAGTCACTTTGAGTGCTGAGTGATTTCCTCCTGGAGTTGGCAATATTCCATTACTCAAGCCCATAACTCCCTTTCTACTTTCCTCCTTTCTCACAGCAGAAAAGCCATCCTGAATTGAAGGAAATGGAGTTTGAGCAAGAATCCTTTCTCTTGCAGCATCGTAGTTGGGATTTAGACCATACAAGAAGTCAAAGACCCTTTCTTCTTCAACAAGCTTTGCATAGATATCACTATCCTCAGTACACTTCCACTGTCTTATTGTAAGTTGATCACATTCCTGCCATAACTTGTTGAGAGTGTTAAAGTATTGGGTGACATTAAGGGCACCCTGTTTGGTTTCCTTTAAAGAAGTTTTCAGACCAAAGACAGTAGCATAATTACCTTGGTCAACATAGTTTTTAGCTATCTTATCCCAGATAGCCTTTGCAGATGTAGTAAAGAGATGAACTTGACTGATATCATCAATCATAGAGTTGATGAGCCAAGATACATGATGGCGTTTTACGTCTCCCAGACAAAGCATATTCGAGGGAGATTCTTTATTGCACTGGGGTTTAATGGTTCAGTTAGGTAACCAAGCTTACCTCTTCCGAGTGACATAAACATACTGATTGTGCCCCTTGGACATAATTAGGTCAATAGAGTTTCTTTGATGTGATTTGGAGAGATGGATTATCAACTCCATTTACACTAAGAGAGATAGCGGAAGGAGTGGGAGTAGGAATTCGAGAATCAGTCATATTGAATCTTTGAAAAGAAGAGTGGAGGAAATTTTTTTTTAAAGGTGGATCGTTTTTTTTCGAAAAAATCAGGATCTACGATACCGTATATAGAAATTTAAGTAGGAAGAAGAACTTAAGAGAAAATATAACTCTTATATTAAACTCAACCAAATATCATTTGGTATATAAAGGCTTATTACAAGACATAAGCATGCGGTGCATTTATTGTAAAGTAAAAGCATAAAGCGACTATTTTAGATAAACTAAAAGACACTATAATAACTACTAGATACTCTTTTGTAGAGTGGTTACTAGCTATATTTAATAGAGAAGATCTTTGCTATATTTGTACATAAAGCTTATAAATAAAATTAACATACTAATATATATGTTACACCGTATAAACTTTGTAATATTCCAATACTCCTCCTCAAGCTGATAGGTAGATGTCCAAGAGTCCCAATTTGTCCACACATTTTTGGAAATCAGTTTTAGGAAGTCCTTTGGTGAAGATATCAGCTACCTGAAGCTTGGACTTGACATGAGATAGATTAATGCTTCCATTAGTGACTTTTTCCTTAATGAAGTGTCATCAACTTCAATGTGTTTAGTCTATCATGTTGAAGCAGAGATTATTTGATATATCAATAGCGACCTTACTATCATTATATAGACACACAGGTTTGGATACATGAATTCTCGATTCGCCATGATTTTACGGATCCACGAAGCTCACAGATGCCCGAGGCAGCGACTACGAATTAAACCTGCTGTGCCAGCCACTACCGGTTGTTTTTTGCTTCTCCAAGAAACAAGGTTTCCAAAAATAAAGATGCACCACCCTGAAGTTGATTTTCCTTCCACTTTATCCCCTGCCCAGTCAGCATCAACATAGCCTTCAATTTTTGTGTTTCCTTGAGCTTTAAACATGATACCCTTCCCTGGACATCCTTTCAGAAACCTTAGGAGTCTTAATGCAGCATTATAGTGGATTACCTTAGGTGAGTGCATGAACTGACTAAGTCGACTCACAGCAAATGATATGTCTGGCCTAGTGTGAGAGAGGTAGATTAGTCTTCCTATAAGCCTCTGATATTGTTCAAAGTCATACTATAAGCCTCTGATATTGTTCAATATCATCTAGTGTGAGAGAGGTAGATTAGTTTACTAGAGATACTGGTTGTAGAGCTAATTTCTTTCCTAGTCATTGTGAATTTCAAGATTTGTAATCAAGGAAGATGATTGGCAATGCTAGAGCTGTTGATAACCTATACATACTTGATTTTGATGCCAAGGAAGTGGATTTTGGATCAACTGCCTCTCATACTAGATTTGAAGAAGTTAGGGTCTGGCATAATAGGCTAGGCTAGGACACCCAAATATTTCATATCTTTTGAAATTATTACCCTTTTTGTGTAATGATAAAAGTCATATTTTATTTTAAATGTGAGGCATGTGAAATTTCCAAACATCATAGAACTATGTTTAAATCCAAATCTTATAAGAGTTTTGCTCCTTTTTCTCTTTTGCATAGTGACTTTTGGGGTACCTCTATGGTTCCAAACTTGTCTAATACTAGATGGTTTAAGACTCTAATTGATGACCATTCAGGACTTAGTTGGGTTTTTGTTGTTGAAGGACAAGGTGAAGTCGGTATTATTTTCAAAAACTTTTCGAATACTATTGAAACTCGGTTCAAGGCTAAAACCAAAATTTTGAGAGCCCGACAATGGAAATGAATATTTTGAAAACCAATTGAGCTCTTTTTTACAAGAAAAATGCATTGTTCACCAAAGCTCGTGCCAATACCCCTTAGCGAGAATGGTGTGGTGAGAGGAAAAATAGACACTTTCTTGAAATTGCTAGAACTCTTATGTTTTCGAGATAATCTCCTTCAAGTCTTTGGGGAGATCTTTGTTCTTACTACAACCTTTTTGATTAACAGAATGCCTTCCAAAGTTTTAAACTTTCAGGCCCCGATATACTCGTTTTTATCTCTTATCTTGATTCTCGTCTCATCACTTACAGTCCTTTAAAGATTTTTGGGTGTACTCTTTGTCCATATTCATGGCCATCGGAGAAACAAATTGGAAACTGAAAATTGCTAAGACTGTGTTCCTTGGGTACTCGTCACACAGAAAGGGTATAGATGTTATGACCCCATAAAGAAGAAGTGGTATGTCTCTCTTGATGTCACATTCTTTAAAGACAAACCTTATAACTCCAAAAAGGATGAATATGACAGTCAAGAACAGACATCCTGAGATAACATTTGTACCCCTTCCTCTCTCTGTGTAAGATCAACCTAGTACTATTATGCTGACCCAATTGATCCATAAAGGTCCATGGATGAGGTACCACCTGTCATAATCTACACAAGAAAGTAATGGGGTATCAACAACTCCAACAATGCCAAGGAAAATGTCACTGGACCAAGTCAATTTGTCCAACATGACGGTGATCAGTTAAACACCGATTCTGGAAGCGATTAAGAAGAAGAAGAAATTCAGCCTGAAGCTAAAGAGAGAATTGAATCTTTAAGTGAACTTCCCATTGCTCGAGAAAAGGCTAAGAGGGCTGTACTAAACACCCTATCAATAGATATGTGTCTATGGTAACATTTCTAAGAATTATCAAGCCTTTGTTTCTTGAAGTGACGGTGTGCAGGCACTAAAGACATTCATGAGGCACTAATTCATGTAAGATGGAGAAAAGTTGTTATAGAAGAAATGGAAGCACTTGAAAAGAACAAGACATGGGAGGTTTTTCCAACACCTCAAGGTGTTAAACCAGTTTTGATGAGATGGGTGTTCACCATCAAGCACAAGGCAAGTGGAGAAGTGGAAAGGTATCGGCTCGTTTGGTTGCAAAAGGTACACTCAGATGCCATGAACTGATTATCTTGAAACCTTTGCTCTGCGGCAAAAGTGAACACGATTAACATACTCTATCTATATTTGCAAAGTTTGGTGGCCACTCTACGTGATGGACATTAAGAATGCATTTCTTAATGGAGACTTGAAGGAGGCTGTGTATATCTGAGACTCTGCATGGCTTTAATCACAAAGAAGGCAACAAGAGGTTGTGCAAATTACTCAACGCCTCTATGGACTTAAACAATCTCCTAGAGCATGGTTTGAGAGGTTCACATAAGCTATTATGAATTATGATAAAGGCAGGATACACTTAGGGGCACTCAGATCACACCATGTTCTACAAGCATGTTAAAAGCAGTGGGAGCAACCATCCTAATTGTCTATGTTGATGACATCATCCGGACATGAAACAATGAAAGTGAAATTGAGCTTTAAAAGTATTTGGGACACTAATTTGAGGTGAAGGACCTAGGCGGAGGCGGTGAGGCTATTCCTTGAGGCGGAAGTGGCCATGTCTCGAACAAAGCATCATTGTAACTCGGAGGAAGTATACACTTGATCTCCTTATGGATTATGGTGTGCTAGGGTGTAAACCGGTTAATACACCGGTTGAGCCCAATGCAAGGATTGGAGAGGATAGAGATGGTGATGACATAAATCAAGAACAATACCAAAGACTTGTGGGTAAATTGATCTACTTATCTAACACTCGTCCCGACATAGCATTTGCGATAAGCTTTATCGGTCGAGTTCATGCACAAGCCAAAGAAACTACTATCAACAAATTGCCTTGAGTGCAGAAATATCTTAAGGAGAGTCTTGGAGCAGATTGTTTTTCAAAAAGGGGGCGATTTGAGCATTGAAGGTTATGTGGATTCCGTCAGGCAGGATCCACGACGCGTGAAGATCAACCTCACGGATGGTGTGTGTTTACGTGTGGAAACCTTGTTTCTTTGAAGAGCAAAAAGCAACATGTTGTTGCCGGAAGTGGTGTAGAAGCAGATTGACAGGGCTTTGGCTCAAATTATATGTGAAACCATATGGATGAAAAGAGTCCTCAATGAGTTAAGGATGATTCCTAGCGCCTCACTCAAGCTATTATATGACAGTAATGCTTCTATTGACATTGCTAGTAACCCAACACAACACGACAGAACAAAACCTCATAAGGGAAAAGTTGTATAATGGGATTGTGGACCTCACCTATGTTCCTACGACAAAGCAGATTGCTGACATGTGTTTACAAAGGGACTTGAAAAGCACAAGTTTGACTACTGCAAAGGCAAGCTAAGTACAAGTTTGACTACTGCAAAGGCAAGCTTGGCTTGTATGATATCTACAAACCAGGTTAAGGGGGAGTGTTAAAAGGAGCTTATTTACTTGTATCTAAATGCTTAATCCCTTATTATTAACTAGAAAGGTTGTAATAGGCCTGGATATTGTTAGTTTTCTGTTTTGACTTCTTCCTAAAAACTGCCTTGTAACGGCTAGTTTCTTTTTGTATCTATTTATTCTCTCTTCATTGAATGAAAGTAAGAAAGTATTTCCATTGAATCTCCTTTCTTACAGTTTCTCATGTTTTGTACATTATACTTCATTTCTTGCCACTGCTTCTAGTTTACGGAACTTGTTACTCTTTCTCTTTTTCAGCATTTTCAAAGGGATATTGTTAAGTGGTGTTGAAGGCTATATAGTTACAGGGTCCAAACAAGTTGAAATAGGTGGTGTATAAATTCCGTTATGGACGTTTCATTTTTGAATATATTACTCTTATTTATAGCTAAACTGTGTGGTCTCATATCTTAGGAACCAAGTTGTCAGAGGATAGCAGGAAGTATGGTGTGGAAAATACTTGTACAAGCGGCAGTACATTATCGAAAGCTGCAATGACTTTCGCTAGGGCACGAGCCCAAATGGAGAAAGAACGTGGAAATATGCTGAAAGCTCTTGGCACCCAGGTACTTCAGCTTAAAATTGAAAGCTCTTGGCCATGAAAAGTAAAATTGTAGTGTGTGAAAGTAACGTGCTTTGCAGCATTTGTTTTGATGCATAATTGCATATACCACATTCAAAAACTTATTTGGGATTGGTTAGGGAGGTTGATCACAAAGAATTTTTGCTTACTGATACCTACTAAAAGCATTCACTTGACCAAATTTCCTTAGGACGTCTCCTGGTCTTCTGAGTGCCGATAACAGATGGCCTAAGTATCTTGTTTGTCAGGTTGCAGAACCACTGAGAGCGATGGTATTGGGGGCTCCACTGGAAGATGCTCGACATCTAGCTCAGCGCTATGATAGAATGCGACAAGAGGCCGAAGCACAGGTATTTGGATAGTTTAATGGGTTCTTTATTTGGTTTATTTAATTTCTTCAAATTTTCCTCTAATTAACTTGCCATGCGTACCTTTTTTGGACAAGTTCTTTATTCTTCTATGGGAAAATGGATTTAGATTCGTTTATAATTCCAGAAACTATAACTTTGTTCAATGCATCATTCTTGCCATATTTGATTTTGTGTTCTTGCAATCTGTCTAGGCTTTTGAAGTTTCAAGACGACAAGCAAAAGTGAGAGAAGGGATTAGCAACCCTGACATGCTTTTGAAACTCGAAGCAGCTGAAACAAAGCTTGTGGATATGAAATCAAATGTGGCTACATTAGGGAAAGAAGCTGCTGCAGCTATGGCAGCTGTTGAAGCTCAACAACAAAGGTTGACACTTCAGCGTTTAATTTCCATGGTACATGCCACATATTTCTCCAAACACTTTTGGGTTATGTGCTCCATAAAACATTTGGTTGAAAAACCATCATGTTTACTATATTTCCATAATATGTCTTTTATTTTCTTCATTGAATTTAGGTTGAATCGGAGCGCGCATACCACCAAAGAATAGTTCAAATACTTGATCAGCTAGAAAGTGAGGTATCACCATCATTATTTCTGGCCTATGCTTGCGTCTACAGAGCATTGTTCAGTTGAATGTTTTTATGGTACATCTGTGTTAGCAAGTCGTTGAAGTATATAAAATGTTAATTATCTACCTCCCCATCAGCTTAAGCTTTTGGAGAAGAGTTTCAAGTGTTGGGCCTCCCTCAGCCATTATTATAGGCCCACACTTGAGGGGTCGTGTTGAAGTATATAAACTGTAAATTATCTACCTCCCATCAACTTAACCTTTGCAAGAAATGGTAATTTAAGCGAAGGTTGTATCAAGTGGATGCATTATGTCACGTTCATTTGTACCCTCTTTCATATAGTAGGGGTGTGTATTGGTAAAGAGGGTTGGAATTATGGACATGATGCATCTATTCGATACAACCTTCCTACAACGATTGTATCATACAATTTCTCCTGCCTGTTTTCTTGGTGTGCATAACTGGACTTGCGGTCTTATAATTCCTTTAGATGGTCTCCGAGCGACAAAGAATTGAAGCAGCACCTAGTCCAAATGTGGATGTTATGCCACCACCTCCATCATACGAAGAATTAAATGATATGCCTACTTCTCCAGCACAAAATGGTTCTACTGACAATATGGGTTACTTTCTTGGTGAAGTAAGTGTGTACAGTTATCGATCATTATGTTACGATTTCGAGGAGTAAAAGAGCTGTTGCATTAGTGTCTATTAACATGTTCTCTATTTTCTGAGACTTAAACATCAGTTTTCTCCATTTTACAAAATCTCTATTCATGGTGTCAAAATCTCTACATTGTATAATTTGAATAGACATCATGTATCCACGTGCAACAAGTAGCTTAGAATTTAGAGATCCGTTGTTTTACATATCTTGACCAAGAATTTTGCTGTAGGTGCTATTTTATTTATTTATATTTTTATTTTGGATCTAAATGATTTGGATTTCTATTGTTGAAGATTCACCTTGTTGTAGAGATACTAATGCATATGCTCCAAGTTCAGTAAACTTGATAATGAATGTTGATTCGCTTTCCTTATAATGGTGAGATCTGTCTCACAGGTCATGCACCCTTTCCATGCTGAATCTGCTGTGGAACTTAACTTATCTGTTGGGGATTATGTGGTGGTTCGAAAGGTTTGTTCACTTTTGCTTGATTTGAGTATTTTGTCTTTTAATTGACTAAGACATTCTCTTTTCCACTGAAACAAAAATCTTGCACAAGTATATTATTAAATCTACCAAGCCTGAATTCTCCGGGTCCATCTGAACATGAGACATTCTTTTCAATCCAGTGAAGAAATTTTGGTCAAAATGTTTGGATTGCATCAAGGTATTTGTGTGTATTCCAAATTCGCAACCCCCTGTCCAAGCGGACCGGGTAGGCAGCCCGTCTCGGTGTCTGTTGCTCCAAGTAAGCGGAGCACCTGAGAATCCTAAGTCAGTCAATTGACAATGCGTCAAGACCCACTGAAACCCCATTATCTGCCTGAAAGGCTTCTCATGAGGCCCCTCCTGTTCCGTCTGCAATAGTATCTCATTAAAATCACCCGCTCTGAGTAGATTGTCTAAAGAAGTATCTATTATTTGTGAACAAAAAAAAAAAAGAAATGCTGCAACCTTTTTTGGTTCATAATTTACCGTCGTTACAGGTTTCAAATAATGGATGGGCAGAAGGAGAATGCAAAGGAAGGCAGGTTGGTTCCCATTTGGATACGTTGAAAGAAGGGAACGTGTTCTTGCTAGCAAGGTGGCTGAAGTTTTGTGAAGCAATTTTTATTTTATTTTATTTTCTTATCTTTGTATATCCTTAATTAAACATATTATTATTGTGCTAGGAAGTTTTCGGAAAAAAAAAAAAAAAAAAAAAAAAAAAAAAAAAAAAAGTTTGCAGTTATTATTACTGAAATATATAGCAAACTACCTAATCAGTCTTTTGACCAATTAGTCCATTACAACTACTGAAGATTGTGCATGCTGTTTTGCCTTCTCTTTTAGTTTTCCCTTTTTTATGTATCAACTGTGCACGTTTCCCCGGATGGATTAGATAATATAATGAACGTTTTGTTTTTTTTCATTGTCAGAAATTATTGTTTGTTAAAATGTATTATTAGTTTCGTCTTGGATTTGGACCTACTTCATTACTTAACGTAAGTCGTTTTTGTCCTCCCTCCCGTCTCCATCCTCCGGTCCCCCTCTCCCACCCCCACCCCTACCCCGAACAAAGCAGGGTGTGGGTTTTGGTGTGCTTTGCATAGTATAATGTCACTTGTAAGACAACTTGTAAGACATCTCGTCTTTTTGTATACGATTTATCGTGCTAAAATCTCTCCTTATGGACGAGGATCTTCACATTGTCGACAAAGTCGCCTGCCAAAATGAATTTTAGCTGATAAATCTCTATTTTTATATATATATATATATATATATATATATATATATATATAACTTGCTTCCCCTTTTGTTTGACAAGAATCTAGAGGAAAAAGAAAAGAGGCAAAGGAGTGTATGGGTGATGATTAAAAAATTAGAATCTGGAGCAATTCGCTCAAAAAACATAAAATAAAATAACCTGATTGGGGTTTGGTGGATTTCTTTGAAAATTTGATTTAAAATACACTAATTTGTTTACATATTCGCACGAGTTAATAGTACACGCACTCATTTGTTATTTTTCTTAAATATTTCATATTGTAAAATTGGAATGGATAAAGTTTAAGCTGAAATGAACGATAAGTTAATCGCTCAGGCACTAATTTGTTTAATTATTTTTCTAAAATATTTCATCTTGTAAAATTGTAATGGATAAAGTTAAAGATGAAATGAACGATAAGGAAGATGATGATTAGTAGAGATTAGAGAAGATGATGAAGAACAAAATATTCATGTTTCTACTTCAGACTTATCTTTGAAAGCTCTCTTTAATACTGAACAGAAAACAGTGTTTGCGTGTATAACTGAATCTGTTTTTGGAAATAGACCAGGGGCTTTCTTCATAGATGGTCCATGCGGCACCTGTAAAACATTCATTTACTGTGCACTTCTAGCTTATGTTAGGTCAAAAGACCATGTAGCTTTAGCCACAACTACATCAGGTATTGCTGATTCCTTACGCCTGGGGGGAGAGAGAGAGAGAGATTGCTCATTCTAGATTCAAGATCCCGATTGATATAGAGGATATCTCTAAATGTCGATCCTCTTTGGCTATGCTTATCAAAGAATCAAAATTAATAGTTTGGGACGAAGCACCAACGGCCAAAAGAACAGCTATTGAGGCATTAGATAGCTTGCGCAAAAATTTGATGGAATCTACTGCCATGTTTGATGGGAAAGTGGTTGTCTTAGGTGGCGATTTCCGTCAAACCTTACCGGTGGTTGCAAAAGGAATTAAAGCAGAAACCATAAATGCTTCATTGATTAAGTCCCCTTTGTGACCAAATCTAATACAGTTACGACTCTCTTCAAACATGCGAGCACGTTTAGATCAAGAGTTCATGTATTTCTTGCTACACACAGGCGATGGTGTGAGCCAGGATAAATATATTGTTTTTACAATATATAGAATTTGAAGGAATCTTGAGTGCGATCATCCCTGCGACAATATAAGGATAGCGACTCTTTGAACTACTAACATGATGAGGACAACAGCCTGCTGATCAATTCAGTATGATGTAATCTAGAAAACGGTTATTCAGTTATAGTATGTAGTAACCGTTTGTAACTAACTTCTAATTGATTCATGAGGTGTATGAAGTTATAAATACCCCATGATCAGCTGCATTGGAATTAACTTGCAACTTTTACTTGATCAATAATAACTCCTTTGTGTTTGTAATTCTACAAACTTCATCATGGTATCAGAGCAGAAATTTGAGAATTTCTAAATGCTTTCCTGCATTTTCTCTCCAATCTTTGAAGAATCTTGAGAGTGTTCTTCATCGTTTCTGAGATTTCAGTTTCTTGAGAGTAAACTATCCTCATTTTCCTGAGTTTTTTTGATCAATTTCTTGATCATTTTCCTTATATTCTCACTTTCATTATTGATTTGTGATCAATTCTGAAGTTCTTGATAGCCATGGCAGCTAAGAAACAAGAAATAAGTCCCTCCAGTACATTCTATGTTCATCCTAATGAATCCTTCTCTGGTTCTCGTTCATCCATTGATGAATGACAACAACTACAATCTATGGAAAATGTCTATGGAGATGGTGTTAGTTACCAAGAATAAAATTGGCTTCGTAGATGGCACAATCAAAAGGCCAGAAGCAGATTCAGCAGACTTCCATGCATGAAGGCAATGTGATACAATGGTGAGATCATGGATCTTGAATTCTGTAGAGAACACCATTGCTCAAAGTTTGATGTGCTTCAAGAATGCACATGCAGTTTGGAAGAATCTTGCAGCAAGGTTTTTAAATGTTGATGCCTTAAGACTTTCAGATCTTCTTGAAAAAATGCATCTGCTGAAGCAAGACACAGATTCTGTCAATCAATATTTCACAAAGTTAATGATTCTTTGGGAAGAAATCAAGACCATCAGGCCTGTAACAGTCTATTCTTGTGATCCTTAATGTCACTGCAATGCAATTAGCAATCCGATGGATCATATAGAGGCTGAACATGTCATGAAATTCCTTAAAGGTTTGAGGGATGAATTTAAGCCAATAGTTTCACAGGCAATGTTGATGGTGCCCTTTCTAGAAATCCATGATGCCTTTGCAATGGCAATCAAGTTTGAAAGACTGAAGTTGTATGTGGCTAACAAGGCCAAGAATCAAGATTCCATGGTTTTCTTGTCACAAAAGAATGGACAGGGACAAAATCAGATTGTTAGCAGACCTAACTTTGCTGCAAATCCCAGACCTAAGAATCCCAAGAAAATGCAATGTAGTTTTTATGGATTCAATGGTCATACCGAGGAGAGTTGCTACAAGTAGCATGACTTTCTTACGGTTTCAAGTCAAAAAGAGCAATATGGTAGAAGAGGAACAATCAGCAGAGGAAGATCAGGCATCAAGTAGAGTGCATTTGGACGAGAGGTTTCCCAATCTTCTTGCGCACGACAACTTGACAAGTTGATGGCTCTGCTGAATGATCCTCCTAGACATGCGGTTCTTTGTTGGGCAACTCTTTGATATTGTCACACACTACTCACCTGCTACAGGAACATGTGATTTAAACTTAATAAGATCAATACATTGGATCTTGGACTCTAGTGCCATAGATCACATTGTATGATCATTAGATCTATTAAGCAATCCCAAACCTTCATCCGGAATAAAAATAGGACTGCCTAATGGAAATAATGTCTCTGTCACTCATATAGGACAAGTAAGGGTGAACCCTCAATTGGTCCTACATGATGTGTTTTGTATCCCTGGTTTTAAACATAACCTTTTATCTTTACCTTCTTTTATTAATCATACAAAAGGTGCAGCTGTCTTTTCTGCTAACAAGTGTGTTTTGTAGGACAAGAACAAGAAAGTGATTGGTTCAGCTAAGTTACACAGAGGACTCTATGTCATGGATCAACCAATAAGACTCTATGTTTCCAATGGTGTAGAAAATCACACTTTATCTGATAGATTAGAAGATGCTCTTTTATGGCATTACAGACTAGGACACTTGTCAGATAAAAGACTGCAAGTCATCAGTTCACAGTCTGCAGATGGCAAATTTTGTAATCATGATCTTTGTTATGTATGCCCTATGGCTAAACTGAAGAAAAATCATTTTCCTTTAAGTACTACTGCTGTAAATGTTGTTTTTGACCTTGTTCATATGGACATTTGGGGTCTCTTGAGACATCATATTGTAAATGGACAACAATATTTTCTTACTGTTGTAGATGATTTTTCTAGATTCACTTGGGTTTTTCTTATGAGGCACAAATCTGAAGCCTCTGACCTTGTTAAATCTTTTGTTAAATTTGTTTCTACTCAGTTTCACAAGATTATTAAAGTAATTAGATCTGGAAAATGGTGCGAGAATTTCAACTCACTGACTTTTATGCTCAGCAGGTATCATACATCGGACATCCTGTGTAAGTACACCGAGCAAAATGGTATTGTTGAAAGGAAACATCATCATTGAATGTGGCAAGAGGTTTGAGGTTCCTGAGTAATCTACCCATTGAATATTGGGGTTTCTGTCTTTTACATGCTGTAAAATTGATTAATGCTACACATACACCACTGCTGAAGGAAAGCACTCCACATGAAGTGCTTTATGGCACTAAACCAGACTATTCTGTGTTTTTTTGGTTGCTTAGTCTTTTCTTGTACACTTCAGCAGTATAGGACAAAATTTGACTCAAGATGTAGGACTTGTGTCTATCTTGGGAATTCAAATACATCTAAGGATGCTATTATCTTAGACATTACCAACAAAGATATCTTTGTTGCTAGAAATACTCAATTTCATGAGACTTATTGTTGGAAATAAAATTTATGTTTTGATGATGATTCATTTATTATTTTATTAACCCCATTGATGAAGTGTCATAACTAGCTGTTATAGTGCAAAGCAAAAAGATGTCTAGAAATCAATGTATAGGATTTATTAGAGTCTGATATTTGTATAAGTAAATTAGACAAGCACTGCAATAGTTCTAGGATCAGAACTGAGAAAACAAGAAACTGACTTGATGTTACTAAGAATACAGAGTTTACAACTGGAGATATAAAACTGACTCGGAATACACCAATTGAAGAACTGAAGAAGGTAAGTTCGCTGAGGGACACAAACTCGGTTGACTTAAAACTAAATGAAGAACTGAGGGAACAAACTCAGTATATGAAGAACTGAGGGACACAGACTCAGTTGTAGAAGATTGAAGAACTGAGGGTTCAAACTCAGTTATGGAAGATAAAGCTGAGACTGTAAAGTTAGAATTCAGGTAAGTCTGTGATGGCCTGAATTGACTTTATGGATCTTGAAGAAGACCTAAGAATCATAAGGACAATGATATCTTAGCTGATTTATGAATTATGGTGTACTCTGATTAAGTCAATCATAATCAGACGAAGAATAGAGTACTGAGCTTTTTGAAGAAGAGTAAAAACTCAGTTAATGCTCTTAAGCTGAAAACTGACTAAGAAAAGTTTTCATGCTGAGGTGAAGAAAGAAAAACTGAAGGAGAATCTGACCGTTATAAAGTAAGCAATTTTATTGGTTGCACAGAAATGTCAGAAAGGACCCTGACATTACCACCAACGGATACAGGGATTCAAATTCAAACGTTCAAATTAATCTAACCGTTGAGAAACCCCTATAAATAGGCCACTTCTACCTCAAAAATAAGTGCGGAGTTCTAAGGTTAAATTTATCAAGAAAGATTCAAAGGAACTTCTTCTAATTTATATTGCAAGATCAAGAAATATTCAAGTGTTCATAAGGATTCAAAGAAAGATCAAGATCAATCATTTGAAGAAAAACAGAGCTGAGCATATATCATATACATCTAGAAGAAGAAGCTCAAAACACAAATTGAATCATAGTTATTGATTCAAGTCTCAACATTGATTTTAGCAAAGGTTTATACTATGAAACACCAAGAAGGTGTGAAGGATAGTTGAGTGCAGTTAGGAAAACTATGTTTGTGTAGAGCTAGTGAAGAGACAATCCTACCCTCTAAGGACCAGTGTAGCAAGCTTAGTTCAAACAACAATTCTACCTGTTGAAGACTGAAGTTGGAAGATTGTGAGCTAGGGATTAGTGAAGGACAATCAGTGTTTAAATTTACTTTGTGTCTAGTAATTGTAAACCTCAAGAACATAGTGAATTTGGCCACCTACATCACAGGAGAAGAGATGGCTGACAGGATTACACCACCTGGAACTAAGGCTGAGCAAAATAACCAGTAAACCAATCCAAACCATAAACCGATCCAAACCAATCCGAATTAACCAAACCAATAGCAAACCAAATGAATTGGTTTGGTTTGGAACCAAACCAAACTGCATTGGATTGGTTTCGGATATTTTTTTTTACACCCAATCCAAACCAAACCAAACCAAAATTTTAATACATTAATTATATATATTATATATTATATATTATACTCATTATATATTATACTCATTTGTCTTATACCCATTTTCGGTAGGAAAATTTATATCCGTTGGTAAAATCAACTGTGGTCTTTTAAAGCCATTGTGTGGGGGAATGTGAATAGGAATGACATTATAATGCCATGTAGGACAATTTTGATGCTTTTGATGATAAGTGACAATGGGAAAGCATTAGGCCATTGTGATTGGCCTTATTGTTTTTATTTCTCTATGCTATATTCAAGTTGCAATTTTTGCTTTAAATGTTGGCTGCTACTTGGAAACTCAAAATGGTACATTCATTTTGATCATTCTCCTACTCAGTCATGCAAGTTGGACTTGTCCTATTTAGCTCATTGAAAAAATTAACATTGATCTAATTCTATTTCATTGTTTTTTTCATGGAGCCATGGAGGTTGTAGGTTTTGTTGGCTGCTGTTGGGAGTTGGATTGGATGCTTGTTTTTGCTGAGGTTTGCTATGTTGTTTTGGTTGGAAGACGCGCATGGTGTTTTGATCATTTTGTTGTGTCAACATTCAGCATTTTGCTCTTTTGATGTAAAATGTAAATCAGTAAATGCATGTATGTAAGTATGCAACTATGGAGGATTGATTGTAGCTAAATTATATTGTAATGTATGTAGCTACTTAGAGTTTATGTAAAAAATGTTGGTTTTGTCAATTTTTTTTTAAGATTAGGCTTGTTAAACCGAAACCAATCCAATCCAAACCGAAACCAATTCGAACCAAACCATTGGGGTTGACTTCATTTTGGTTTGGTTTGGGAACGAATTATGGCGCCCCAAACCAACCCGAGTCTTTCAAAACCAAACCAAACCCCCCAAACCAATCCAAGCTCACCCATACCTGGAACCTCTATAATTTCTGTCTTATTTACTTACATACTTTACGCATTTAATTACTGCATCTGAGTTTATATTGTACCTGATCACACACTCAGCAAACATAAGAAACTGAGTCAGCACAACATTGCATCTCATTTAGACAAACTAATAAACTCAAGTTTCATATAAAGGCTTAATATCCGCTACCGGTTAACTCAGTTAAGGATAAGTTAGTCTTGACTTATACTCAGCTAAGTTAGCTTAACTCCACACAAATTTAAAGCTGAACTCAATCTGTTCAAGATTCAGTTTTCAGTTGGTTTTTGGGGATAGTTTATTCACCCCCCTCTAAGCTTGTGTTAGCCTTTCCAAGGGACCAACAATTGGTATCAGAGCAGTTCTTCCTTTTGAAGATGATCCAAAGTTGTTACTGGTTCGTGTCTTTAGCTTAAATAACTGGCTATCAGTTATTTCAGATACCAACAATCGGTATCGGAGCAAATATTCTATCTTGAAGAGATCTCCGACTAAATTCTATCAGTTTTCAGTTATTGCATCATGGTATCATATAATCATTTCAGAAATATGCTTAGCTGTTCATTTTTAAGATTTGATGAATACAAAAGCAAACTGCAGGCTCTTGTTGCTGATACTCAAGAAAAATTGATTGAGACATTCATTGAAGATCCATCCATTACAAACAATGAAGATAATGCTGAAATATTACCCATAAGCTTTGGAGGAAATGATCATGGTGAAAGTAATGAAGAAATCATACTTTTTGGAATTGATCTGATGAGCAACACCGCTAGATCAAACAAAGGCAAGCAGATAGTAGAAGATGAAGAAGCTAGAACTGAAAATTTATCTATCGAACATCATGAGGTAAATGCTTCTACATCCAATTGTCACACTGCCATGAACAATCATAGAAATGAAGATTTCAATGAAAACCTGGATATACTCATAAAGGAATTAGAGGAAATTCAAAAGAATTATGAGAATGTCAAAAAGGAAAAAGAATTGTTGAAAGCCGAAGTTCTAAGATTGAATGCTGAGATTAACCTCATCAAGGCTAACAATGGAATCAAGGAGAATTGCTCAACTGATGAACAAACAGAGGTAATAAACATCACAGAATCATCAGTTGATCCATCTCCCAGTGTTCAGTTCAAACCAGGAAAACCATTTGGAGACAAAACTAGTTTAGGGTTTGACAATCAACAGAATTCTAAGTTCAGACCTAGTACAACTGCACCTAAGTTTGTAGCTGCACAAAATTCAGGAACTCAAAAAATTGACAAAATTGTTTGACTGACAAGAACTCAGCACAACCTCGACCTAAAACTGACAAAATTGAAAAATCAGTTGGTGGCAACACACAAACTGACAGATTCAACAGAAAAACTCAGTAGGCTGAAAATGGCAGAACTGATCAGAGATCAGTTAAAAGAACATTCAAGACATATCCATCAAAGAATGATAATCATTCATGGAATAATGATTCGAGAGGAAAGGAAGACTCATTCCCACCGATGAAGACCTGGAATGCACATATTATCACTAAAAGATCATATCAGTTTCACAATATGAATGAACAAAAAGCTGTTTGACCAAAGCAAGAAAATTCTATGAAAACCGACTTCACTCGGTCAAAATATCAAGAAAGGTATAAGGCTAAGTTTGACAAGTCATCTAAGAATTACAGAAATACAAAAACTAATCAAAAAGGACCCAAGCAGGTATGGGTACCAAAAATCTCTCAATTTTCTTTGCAGGAGAAAATCAAAAGCTGAGAGGACTGAGAAAATGTAATTTTCAAAGCTGAGTCACATACTCAACTAAGTTTATTGACCAAAAGGACAAATGATTCAAATTTTGGATAAGATCAAAGCTGGACCTTTATAGCTGGAGATACACCGTATCTACTGCATTTACTGATACAAGCTACGGATGACAGTAAAGATGTGACCTACATTGATCTCAACTGTCCATCTTCTCCACTCACCATCTTTTTCGCAATCTCAACGCCAGATGTGACTTGTGAAAAAACCTCTTAAAACCCGCTCAAAACTTTCTAACTACCTCATCTACTACCTATAAATACTCTCGCATTTTTCACATAAACTCTTTACACTCAGTTTTTGCATTATCTCTCACTTAAACTTTTTCCCCAATCTCCAAATTTCTCCAATTGCAATTCTACAATCAGAAATCACGTCTTTTACCCGAGTTGAACCTGGAATGATCATCTCTCTTGATCAATATATTGCGAGATATACAGATCAAACACTAGCCCAGAAAATAACAGAAAATCCAAAAAATTAAATGTTTGGAGTAAGTGTTCAACATGAATTTGATGAATGTATGTCTGGATAGCATCGGCGACTTCTATGAGTTTGGGAGCAAAAGAATAGAAGATGAAAGGATTTTTACTTACACTACTAAGATCAATGGGAAAGAAATCAAAGTCACTGAAGATCTTGTTGCAGATATATTTGGCTTCGAGAAATCTGGATATTCTTCAGCGTTGAAAATAACTAAAGAACAAAGGGAAAAGTTGTGGAAAGTCATCGCAATCAAAAAGACTCAAATTTGTTGTTATCTGGAAGTACAAGTCTCCTCAAACTTGAATTCAGTTTTCTAACCAAGATGCTCGCAAATTGCATAATTGGAAATGCAGGCAACTTCAACAATCTTTCTGGCACCAAGATTGATTTTCTGTATGTTATCTGGTTTGAAGAAAATTCCAATTGGTAGAGATACATTTTGGATCAATTGATAGCACAATTTTCTGATGTGCCCAAGAAGAAAACTGACGAGAAGAAAGGAAGAATTTACCACAAGAAGACTCTTGCACTTTTGGCTCAAAGGATTATTGACCACTTCAGTATTTCAAGAAGAAAGGAAAGTGCAATTGTAGACGGGAAATTGCAGCAAAAGAAGAAAAATCTGGGAAAGGAAAGCTGATGGTTCTAAGGCTGAACCTAAAAAGAAGAAGAAAAGATCATCCAAGAAAATGACAACCGGAGAAGCACTGGAAGATTTTGAAAAGTTAAGAGAAAATAAAGAAAACTGGAAGAATTGGAAGAATTGGAAAAAGCCAGCACTGTGGCAGTTGCTAAGAAATTCATGGAGCCGTCACCTGCAAAATCTGCTACCTCAGTTGCCAAAAATCAAGCAAAAAAACCCAGAACTAAGGAAACCCCCACAAAACCAGTCACCACTGAAAAAGAAGCTGTTGTTGAAGCTGTTGATGAAGAAGGGTTAGTTTCGTCACTGCCAGAAGCTGACACTCAGGGGGAACAAGCCCTGAGAACTGAAATCGATGATGAAGAAATTGACAGTGAGGAAGAGCTGATTGGATCAAAAATCTTGACCATGCTCAATTTTATTGCTAAGTCTAAATCAACTCCGCAAAAATCAGCGTCTAGACTTGAGTATGAGCAATCAATCAGAGAACTGGAATCCTCTCAGTCGCAAGAAAAAGAAGCTCGTGAAGTTGAATCAGCACCAGTACAAGTCATCACTCTTGATGAGCTTGTTAATGAAGAAGAAGTTGAAAAGAAAGCTGATGAAAGTGAAAAAGGAAGGAGCGGTTTACGGCTGGAAGTTGAACCTATCAAAGAATCAGTTGCAGAACCAAGTGAACCTCAAGCAACTAAACTTAAGGAAAACCCTAAACAAACTGCTGAACTTATAATTGAGGTTACAAAAGAAAAAAGTTGTTCTTTGAAGAGAAAGCGGAACCGAGCAAGTTATCTCGGTTCCGAGAATTGAAGCCGAATCATCCATCATCGATTGTTCTTTGAGGGGAACCCAACAAAATTGAAGAAGAGAAAACTGAACTTGAGAGAGTTGAAACTCTAGTTGAATCAAATCCAGAAATTCCCAGAGTAACTGAAGAAATCACAACCCAGCCTGAAACATCTGTTGATGTTGGGAAACTGATTGAAGCTGACTGTAGAAGACTTGATGCTTATCAACATTGGAAGTTCAGCTCAATCGAAAATCAAAGAGAACAATAGAGATCTTGATGGAAATCGAAGAGAAATGGGTGTCGATGCATTCGATATCACTCATTTATCCCAGCTATTCAATTCTAAAGAATTTCTGAGCACGGGCTACTCATTAATCAGAAACAGTCACTGGAAGAAGTTTTCTGGAGGAGAAAATTCTAAATCAAAGAAGGATGATGACAATGACGATGATGAGATTCACAGGGAGATCCTAACTTACAAAAAAAGATTCTCGCCTCACTCCAAAAAGAGGAAACAACAAAAGATGTTGCTGAAAATTCTGATGAAGATAGCACTGAAGGAAGTAGTGATTCGGACTCTGAGACTCAGTCTGAATCAGAAAATGAAGAGCAAAAGAAGGATATCAGTCTCCAACTGACAGAAGTGTACTTGAGATAGCTGAAGATGACCAAGCAAAAGCTGACATTGCTAAAGAAGAAACGGATGTACAATCCAATTTGAAAACTGAGTGATGTAAAGAGAGAAGTTATAGATAAGACAACTTTCTAAGTGGATCAAAATTTACAGAATTTGTGGTATTTCAGAGATGATATTACAAGGCATATAGAAATGTGAACAAAATCGTATACTCGTTTTGCATAACACCAAGTTACAAAAAGAAATGATTAGTACCAAACATAGAAAATAAAAAAATATTTAAATCCACCAAGAGAAAGAACATGTGAGGGAAGTCTGAAAGTTCCAAAAGAAGAGAGGGATTCTATTAAGGATCCTAGGGGAACGAATTCGAGGGAATCACATAAGAGATGTGTGCTTAGAACACAACCTAACATTCGCTTAAGGAGACTCTTCACTTGGTCCTAGAGAAACTTAACCAAGGTTTAAGGATTCTTAGTCTTACGAGGATTTACCACCATGATCAAGAGAGATCAGAAAGGTTCAACAAGGTCTAAGTAAATCTTATCCTAGAGGAAAGGAAGCCTAGAAAATGCTTCGCTCTGATACCAATTGTAACGCTCCGCTCCCGAATACCGAGTCCTTATCCGGAAACGAAACGCTCGGCACATATAATATTAAATAAATCCAAACATAAACCTCTACTACGTCATATAGAGTTTAGCAAACGGAAGCTAAAAAGACTCGGGTAAAGGTCATAAATGCTACTAGAATAGAAACTCAACATACTAAAGATAGAAATGTGTCCTCAAACAACGAACATCTTACAAGTACGATGTCCAAAGAAACATAAACTTGTCTTAAAAGAAGTACAAACTTCCTTACAAACGTCTAGAAATAAAAGAACAACATATGTCTAAAGAAGGGAAAACAACAAAGTCTAGTGCAACAAGAAATAAGGAAACTGGACGCATCCTCAAGCATCATCTTCATCACATGTCCTCGTCATCGAACTCATGGACAACATGTTTATCTTCTCACCTCACAATGTACACAAAAGAAAAATGCAAATGAGGTAAGTACATAGGTACTTAGCAAGAGTGAGAAGCTAACGAATAATTAAGCTTTATAACAAAAAGGTACATGTTATTAATTATTAAGTTATCTTCATGAGACCGACACAACTCTAGGGTTCACTTCATGCTCATCAACATGTTGTGACTATTGGTTTCTAGCTTAGCTTATCTTTGTTACATCGGCATTCAAGGGCACTACGCATGGTGCTACTCACCACGAAGTAACTGGGTGCAACATATTGGTGGATCACACCAATATCCATGGAAGCCTAGCCTGGTAGAATCCGATAGTGTACACGTTCGGCGAAGTCCCTCCGTACATAGGGTCTCGGACTTACGGGGTGGTGTTCCTCCGTATGTAGCGTCCAAAGACTTACAGAGTTATTCACTTTATCTGAACGCCCACACATTGCGATATAGACTTGTGCCTTACCAAGAAAGGATTGATGTTTAGTCTTTTAACTACACAAGTAGGTTTATTATTAATTGTTAACTAGCCACCTAAGTATTTTCAAGTAAGCTCCCTCACATCCACTACTCTCTTTCCTAGACCATTAGACACGGACAAGTCCTATCAATTACACAGACATTAATGAATACTAATTCATCAAAGCACAAGCCTTTCATGCTCTTCCGACGGTCCCGAACTTCAACTCCCTTGAAGAGTATATTCGGTGCCAGAACTAAACGCATCAGAAACTCAATCAAGGCTTGTTCATGTTCATATCATTCCATCTTAGTCTATAAGTAAGGCCACAACCTAAGCCAGGCATCGAGATAACATTTTCTACGAAACCATTATCCACCCAATCATATATTATATTCTCTGAAAACGTAAGGACACAACACAACTGTACATTATACTCTTATATATCATCTTTTGTTGTTACCTATATTTCTCTAAAACATAACTACATGTAAATAAAACATGTTCACAAAATATATACCAATAATACCTCCACTAAGCAGAATAACAAAAGGAAGCAAGTTTAAGTTCTTATTCCTATCAACTGCATTCCGTACGTCAACTTACGTTTATTAGGGAATACATCTTTTCTCAAATAAAAATTATAGAAGGAGTTTGAAACATTATAAACTTATAATGCTTGCAACTAATTCATTGAAAATCAACCCACTGCTACCACAAGAAAGGTAAACAGACTCCGACTTTAGATCCCATTGAACATAAATTAGGTAGCTGGCTTTATATCACGTAATTTGCTGGCTAACGACGAGAATTAACAAAATTCAAGAACGTGATTGAATATATGTTAACCAAAACAAAGATACAACATATTGTAGAACCTGCTAAACACCGGCCCATTCAAATCTAACATCCTTACTTCACCATAACATCATAAAACCTAATTACTCATTAGGAAGAGCCTCTTACCTTATTAGAAAGCAAAACCGACGCAAAACTGATCGAGGTCAAGTTAAATTATTAACTCGATTCCTAAATAACCACTAGCAAGTGAACTAGGTTCAATCGCAGATATAGCTAGATAAAGTCGAGGTCGATCCCACAGAGAATCAATTTGTGGATCCTAACTTAAATAGTCAACCTATTTATTTCGTTTGTGAGACGGTCACGACCAACATAGAATACGAGAAAGAAAGACACACTCAAACATATAAACAAATAACATGTAAACAAATAACGTAATCAACTGCCCAATTATAACCGTAATCATCTGGAGCTAGACAATTTATATAACAACAAGACTCATCAACTATTAATCCGTTCATATCTATTTTAGATTGGCTACGGGAGTCATCCTCTAAAACTTGAAGTAGCACCGGTAGGTCACTAGATCACCGTGGTATTGTTACGTGACTTCTCGCCTTTTGGTGCCTCCATCTCATATAACTCACACGCTTACGACTCTAAGGATGCCGATATTAACCGTACACCTCGTCCAGGCAACATTCCTATGGTTAGGCGTACTTCCCGAACGATCACTCAAACTCTCGTCCAACTAACAATTACCAAGTTATAGTCTCATGCTAGTTTACGATCTCATTATAACAAGGTGCGCGCAATTCCCTAATATAAACCTACCTAGATAACATTTGAGCGTCCGAAGATCAATTCATGAGCCTACCTAAGAGTTTTATATCGGTATTTCCTTTTACACGTTTTAATTAAATTAAGCGAGTGGCGTAGCCATAGCCATACCCTCTTGAGATAACAGATTCAATTAAGCTAACCTAATCAAGGCGCGGATCGATTAACGGATGAAACAGGCTTGACAGCTCTCGGTCGACCGAACAGGTGCTCTCGGTCGACCGAGTGACACCTCTCGGTCACCCGAGTGCTTAACTCCCCAGATTCCATCCCCGAATATATTTCTCAGCGTTTCACATACGAATCGGATTATATAGCGAATCATCAGGACATCATATAAATTAATCTAAATACACGTAAATTAAAACACACAGATTCATCCGTAGATATTAGGTAGAGGGCGTAGGGTATGGGATCCTCATAGACAAAGGTATCACCTGCTGCTACTAACGTCATATCCTAGATCTACATCATCTAGACATGAATAACTACTCAAACAATCAAAGCATAATTGGGAAATTGATTACTAAAAGAAAACAAGATGAAGAACTAGGGCTTACATGTTTGCACCCTCAGCTCCTCCACAAGCCTAATGAATCCTTATTTTCTTATTTGTATATATGAATTGATGTTGGTGAATGCATAAAAAATACAAAGGACTTGTGTTTATATATAGCCTCAGCCGACATAAAAAAACCGACTTAAATGCCGACACTACTGAACCCTAACCGCCTCAAACATTGTGCCGGACTCCTGCTGGACTATAGGCCCACTCGGTCGACCGAATGCATAGGCTCGGTCGACCGAGCCTTACATGCTCTGGGCTTTCTTCCTCTTTTATGTCTTGGGCTTCCTTAACTGCCTCAGTGATCCATCAAAGCTTCTCCGAAGTCCATCCTTGTGCTCCCAAATGAGTTACTACAAATATAGCATGACATACAGTCTGTAACATCAAATAATATAATAAAACCTCTTAATACATAATAATGAATCGTAACTCTCGGCATATGCAAATTAAGCGTATTACGACTTATTATTACTCTATTAAAGCTCCTTTAAACTAGAATCGGGGATAAAGGTCATAGAATAACGGGCACAAAATGACCGTTATCAAAAACACCACGGGACTGCAGATCTTCTAAGCCTTCAACTCGAAATCTAATTGATCAACAATCAATCAAAGATTAATTGCGATCAACTGTTTCTAAACGATTGAAGCTACGATTTGAGGGGTCAAACTCGACGAAAACCAAATCTAGGGCTTTTTGGAAACCTACAGTTTAGGAAACGAAGAGTATGGAAACGATCGTCTTCTCCCAGTGATCGATTTCTTCTACTGCCGTCTGCACAAAATCCTGACGGATTAGCCGCGCGACTGAAGATTTCATTCCTTCACTTCCTCGCAACATGCGTTGCTCCTTTGCGTATTTCATCAGATTTTGCGTCGTGTGTGTTATGAGAAATTAGGGGATATTTTCCTTTTATAGCTATTAATTAAAATCCTTTTAATTAAATAACTAAATTTCTTTTAATTACCCTTAAATATATATATTTATCCGAAATATATATATATACACATAAAATACTTTAAATCCGTAAATCATAATATTTCATTTTTCACAAAAAGACACGTCTGCCCTTTTTCAAAAAATCGGAATATTACAATGAAGGCATGAAAGAATCTGCCTTTGACAACCAGTTTCTGTCTATAACTGAAGGGAAGACTGAAGAACCTGCTGAGAATAATCCAGCAAACCAAGAAAAGACTTAGTCTCACTTTTCATTTAAAAATTGTTGTACTTTAATACCCACAATTTAATCCAACTCAGTGAAATGAATGAAAGTCAGATCTTTTCAGTTTGTTTGTTTGTTTTTTTTTTTTTAATATCTTTTTTGCATTGTTTTTAAGGAGGGGATTGGCATCATAAAAAAATGAGAAATAGTTGGAAATAAAATTATGTTTTGATGATGATTCATCACTTATTTGTTTGTTTGTTTTAACCCCATTGAAGAACTGTCATAACTAGCTGTTATAGTGCAAAGCAAAAAGATATCTAGAAGAAAACTGTATAGGATTTATTAGAGTCTGATTATTGTATAAGTTAAATCAGAAAAGCAATGTAATAGAAATGTTATAGGTTCTAGTGGAGTCTAGGATTGGTGCTGAGATCGTAAAGTCAATACAACTGAGGTCTCAAACTCAGCTGACTTTATTCAGAGCTGAATACTCAAGACTGAGGGGCCAAGCTCAGTTATGAAGAACCGAGGGAACAGACTCTGTGGTATGCAAATTAAGTACTTATTTTGAAAAAATAAGTGGCAGTTATAATTAGAGATGTTTGATAACATTTTTAACACACCTTAATTATTTAACTGTCACTTAATTCCACATGTAAAAATGACAAAAGTTTTCAGCGCTCAAATCGGTGCTTATTGCTGGAAAAAAACTGTCCGCATGCGTATCCACGTTCTCATCATGAGTAGTGTAACGCCCCAAATTTTTTGCCATAAAACGAAAAGGGTATTGTTGTCAAAATAAGAATAATTATTATTGATACTATCATAATCGTGTTAATGACAATCTTATAATTAAAATTATTTATATTATAAACAATACTTTAGTATAGAATTATTGTATCATATAGGTAGATATACAAGTCTATGTTTGTTTGTTTTTTCTGTCCACGTATTTTTATCAGATCATGGGTTGTCCTATTATTTAATTAGCTCAATAGTAAATGTCTAGTGGTATTTGCCGTAGAGTTAATAAGGGGGAATAATTTCCTTTGGCATGAAACGCTTTCCGTTTTTCAGTTGTGGAATAGATGATCTTTAAGTAGTCTTTCTTCATCCGTTTTTGGCTGTTGTAAAGTAAGATCCAATTAAGAGGGTTGTAATAGATGATCACTAGTAGTATAAATAGAGATATCTATAGGGAGATGGTGAAACACTTTGGAAACAATTTCAGTGCAATTACAATTACAATTACATAGAAAGAATACCGGTAAGGTGATCGATCAACCCAATCGGAAATCGTGAAGAGTCGGAGATCATCCTATCCTAAGTGAAGGTATTCTCTCTTTACATATTTACGTTTTCGGGGCTTGGGATGTAGTGGCCAAATATACAAATTTCTGATTAGAATTCTATATCAGGCATGTGTCGTTTCCGGAATCATAATATATACAGGATTTTATTTCAGTGATTTCGTAGTATGTTAAGTACATGTAAACATACCTTTTATGTCTAGTATTAAGTCCTCCTTATATCAGCAGACATAGTTGTCCGTTAAGCGCATGTATACATGCCTTTTGTACCTGTACTTTATATATATATATATATATATATATATATATATATATATATATATATATATATATATATATATATATTTGATCGTTTTAGCTAATTTATGTTGGAACTAGTATATATATAGTCAACTCAGGAGTAATAGCAAGGGTTGATAGGTTTGGTTAAAATATGTGAACCTCTTCTTATCTGTAGGTTTCGGCTGAAAGAATTGCAGCTCCGTGTATATATATATTTATATGAGGCTAAGATAAACAATAATAATACTTGTAAAGTTTTGTTAGAGTTTCATTATGCTTTTCAAAAGAACAGACAGGATAATAAATATATATATATATATATATATATATATATATATATATATATCTATGAATGTGCTAGATTTGTAACTAATGTGGAAGTTGACAGTTTGGTTTGGTGTGGCCATCAAATACATGTTTCTTAAGAAAATTAAAGTCGGAAAAGGAAAATAATGAATATAATATGGTGCGTGGGATATTGGGTAGCTTTGGTTGATCTAATTTGTGTCGAAGCTGATATTTCGGAGTTTTAATATTAGGCGGCGGTGGTACCGGTTTGTGAACCAAGAATTGATAAGTTCAATTCTCCTAAATTTACCTCAAGTCAAGGTGAGTTCTTTATTTTCGATAAAATCCTAAGTGTGTCTTTTTAATTATTTTCAAATATTTTACTTATATTAAAATGATGTTTAAACTCGGAAGTCGTTTTCGAATGATTTCTTAAAAACAATAATACATTGACTGTTTTGAGCTACTGCACAATTTACTCGTCACTATAAAAACTGATACTTGGAATTGACGGATAATACTTGCTCGCTCGCTCGCTCGTGACATGAAAGTGTCAAAGCTCTGGTGGCTAGGGAGATTAGAGTTGCTGCTCTTGGATAACGTCTAGTCAACGGTCTCGGTGCCTTGACTTGAAATCTTACCGACAATAGCTAGAGTGCTCACTCGTAAGAGTGGGGAATATACCTTTTCCCCGAAGATTCATGCTACAACCGGGAAAGCAAGGGCTGACGGTTGGTGCGTGAGTCCTAGAGCATGGATAGGATTCGTTGGAACCGTGTAGGAGGTTTGCACGGCGAAGGTTGATTCTTTTCCCTGACAATTGGCCGGAGTTGTCAGGCATGGCGAGTGTCGGACATATTTTAAGTTTTAATGATGAGTGCCAGACTAGCTGTTATAGAGCAAAGGCAAAAAGATGTCTAGATCAAATGTATAGATTTATTAGAGTTTGATCTTTGTATAGGTTTGATCAAACAAGAACTGTAATTAGGTCAACTGACTGTATCAGCAGACCTGTCTAGATCAGTAGGGTAACTAGGTCAGTAGAGTGTTGGTGTGGCCAAAACGAGAGGTCCAATCTAACCGGCAGTGTACCGGGTCGACTGTAGTCTAGTTTGGTGAGTCAAGGTCGTCTCCTCGGGGAACACACACTTATGAGGTTACACACCAAAAAGTCTATATTACTTCGATCTAGGTCGCAATTTAGTGAAAGATTAATCAATTGCATAAATAAAATGCTGAAATAACAAAGATGGTAAATTATAAAATAAGCTAACCAAGATAATGCGTAGCCTAGCTACCCTCTTGTAACGTCATGGGAATGACTTCCTACCTTCCTACCATTCATGCTTGAAAGTGTGAAACGGTGCACTCCTAAACAAGCAATTCCCCCTCATACGAGTGAATGAAATTGCTCTCTACCTCCTCCTTGGTTTAGGTGCTCTAAACCTAACGATTCGGTATGCTACGCCCGTGAATGCAATGGCAAAGCCAACTATCCCCGGATAAGAAATCGAATGCCTACAAGAGGTCGATTTTACCTTCCGGTTCACCTACCCTCTTCCCACGTCTAACATCTCCGTTCGGTATCCGTTAAACGTGTAAATGCTAACACTAGGCAATTACTCCAATGCAAGCAATCAATACAATACAAGTAGGCAAAGCTTCACAACAATCAAAACTAACAACATAAACAATCATTCCCAATCAATTACAAGAGGATAAACTAAAACTACAACATAATCTTGGCTAGAAAAACCTAGCCACTCATGTCTACAAACATAATCATCTCAAGATTAACATTCATACACATAAGAACAACTGAATGATAATAAAAATTAAAGATTACCACTTCAAATGATGAAATTCGAGTTGGTGTTCATCATCCAACCTCAAAAGCTTTAATGGAGCCAACACTAGTGTGTTAAACTTCAACAAGAAATCAAAGCTAAACTAGAATCCTTAGCCTTTACAATCAAAATCAAGTGTTAATTTCTACTAAAATTCGGCTGTAAGAGCCTTGGGGTGAATGGTGCCTGCAAGATGGAAGAGTTGGAGAAGATAAAGTCTGTTGTCTTGTTGATAATGTTAATGGAAGAATAAAAGAGATTAAACTTTTGCTGACTCTGCACTCTTGACGCGCGTCACCCCACTTTGGCGCGCGCCAACCCAAAATTGCACTAGTGGCGCAGGTCAAAGATTCTTGGCGCGCGGCCACGCCCGATTGTGGTGTTGATCGAATGCATCTGCATTAATTGCTCAACCACTCCGTGGACGCAGTCATGTGACAAGGCGCAGGTCATCAGTATACAAAGTCAAAAAATCATAATTTTATTCTCCCGGCTGGCTTGGATTGAACCCTCTAATGTGTATTAAACAATCTTCATGGGCTGGAATCCTTGCCACGGCACAAAATCATCACAAAAGAATCAAAAGCCACCCTGAGGTCAGAATCCACACTCCCCACCATGATATCTGTGCTGCAAAATAGACACAAAGATACCACATTTAAATCTGATAAAAAAATCGGCTAATAACTAATATAATACAACTAAAACATGGTTTTTCTGAAAATCTATGTACACAAAATATGGTGCCCATCATCATTTAAATTGCTCAAGTTGATGTCAAAATATCGCTAATTGCATCAGAAAATGGGGTAAATCATTGGAATTTATATCATCCGGTTGACTTACATCAAGTGTCTAGGAACTTGTTGAAGACTGAAGGCTGAGGGTACAAACTCAGTTATTGAAGGCTAAGGGATCAAACTTAGTATTTAAAGTCAAGGATATGGAATCAGAATTTAGGGAAGTCTGTGATGACCTAAACTGATTACATATGCCTTGTGTACAAGGTCTAAGTTCCATATATTAAGTGGTGACTGGAACGTAGCTATGTTCAAAATGGTGTACTCTAACTTCACAATAAAAAGTTAGATGTGAAGTCAGCTGATGTGTTGTTAAGACACAGTGAGACTTAAACTCTTTGAAAGATGTGTACATCAAAGAGTCATCATACTTCAAATATTTACTGAGTATATTTCTCGATTTAATCAAGGGTTACATTGGAATATTACAGGGATAAGGATGAATTACAAGCCTTGATATTGTCAACAAATCAATGGCTAAGATAAAAAGAACGTTGGAAAGATTTAGAGGATTAACCAATGGATACAAGTCAAAGGGTGGACAGACTGAAAACCGACAAAAGCAAGCGGCGATTGTCGATTACTATGAACAGAGATAGAAAGCAAGTCAAGATGGAGACAAATCTGAAACGGATATGTTTGAAATTCAAACATAAGTCACATGATTCTCACCTATAAATAGAAGACTCCTGATTCAGATACAAGTGATGAAAAACAAATAATCTCCTCAAAGCTATCAAATTCTGATCAAGAAAATCACCCTGCTGACATACATAGAGCTTTAATTGACTGATCAAGAAATATCTTCTAGTGTAACCTGCAATCAAGTTACATCAAGTATACACATTTGAAGACATCAAGCTGCTGATCATTTCATCCTGATCAAGCTGCTGACTGTTGAATCATTCACTTGATTCAAACTTTATTTTACAAGAAACCTGCTGAAGACAGAGAAGCACTTAGGTGTCAAGAACTGTTGTTTGTGGTGGATCTAGTGAAGAGGCAATCCTACCCTTCAAGGACCAGTGGGATACTTTGGAGTAGCAATCCTACCTGTTTCAAGTGTTCAGTTTGTGAAGCCATAGTTATTGGTGAAGGACAGATAGCTTAGGGATTTTTGTAACTGCAACCTCAAAGATCTCTAGTGAATTTCCTCCAACATCACAGGAGAAGAGTGGACTGACAGGATTACACCACCTGGAACTACTATAAAAATTGCCTACTTACTTTCTGCATTTAGTATACTGAACACGTCAACCCATTGAAACTAGCAACTGAATCACACATTTACACTACTAAGTATCTAATACTTAGTATCATTCTTTTAACAACAAGTAATAAGGCTTAAACTAAATATATTCCGCTACAACAAATCAAGTAATATCAACTGTCAACAGACTCATCGAGTGGTCGCTGACCTCATTGTGCACCAAGAAAGCTACGACATTCTTCGAATTTGTTAACTCCAAAAGTTTTAAGTGTTAAGTTAATTCACCCCCCCTATACTTAACCAAAGCCTTTTCAAGGGACCAACAATTGGTATCGGAGCAGTGCTTCTGTTCTGAAGTAATCCTACTTGTTGTGCTTGTGAAAATACTTTGAAAACTTTTTCAAGTTTCTGATTTTCATAGCTTTGCATCATGGATAACAACCAGTATGCTAGGACTATGTTGATGTATTCCTTAGATCGTTTTGATGAGTATAAACATCGTATGCAGGCTTATCTAGCTGCAACACATGATGAGATGATGGATGTGCTAACTGATGGACCACTGGAGATCACTAAGGCCATAGCGTCAGGCGTGAAACTTCGGTATGTTCCAAAGCCAAAAAGAGTGGGGTGTCTTTGAAGATAGAAAAAGAACAAACCTCAACAATATTGCTATTGATATCATATACAAAACCTTGGATAGCAATATGTACATGAAAGTGAAAGATTGCATAACTGCAAAGGAACTTTGGGAAAAATTACAACTTAACTGTGAAGGCACTGATGCTATAAAGAAAAACAAAGTCATTGTACCCAAAAGAAAGTTCCAAGATTTCAAGATGAAATCAAATGAAACCATTGAGCAAATGGAGTCAAGATTCAATGCTATCACGGATGAACTCACCCTACTGAATGTAATTTATACAAAAGAAGAGATCAATACAAGAATCTTAGAAGCCCTACCCGCAAAGGAGGTTTGAGAGATGAAAGTTACAGCCATAGAGGAATCTTGGAGTCTACCTGAAGAAGATACCTTCAAATTGTTTTTAGATCTCAGGCATATGAATTCAGTAAGAAACTTGTTCCTAAGTCCGAAAAGGAAGAACCAAAGACTACTGCATGATTGGCTGCTGCATATAAAGAAGAATCATCAGGTGGTCAAGATGATCTACTAGATGAGATGCAAGAGCAAATTGCCTTACTGAGCAAGAAGATCAGAATGATGAAAACAGGAAGGGGTTCTCTAAGGAATTTCACAAAGAAATCAAGTGAAAAGAAGAAGGAAGAGTCCAAGAAAGATAATGATTATTTGTGTTTTCATTGCAAGAAACCGTGACACTTCAAACCTGGATCGTCCCGACCAAAAAAAAAGGAACCTGATTATCTCGTGCTTCAAGCGCAAGAAACCTCGACATTTCGGACTGATTGTCGGACACTCTTGAAGAACAAGAATCAAAGCAAAGAAGACCTGGCAAGAAAACAATGGTTGCTGATGATGAATCAGGCTATGAAGTTGAATCAGAAAAGGAAATGAATCTGATGATACTGCACTTGTTGCTTATATGGATGATTATTCTTTAATGGCAAATATGGATGAGACTGAGGGGGTATACAACTCTGTATCTATAAATACTCCTGCTGAAAGTGATTGTGAATCTACTTGTGGTTCAAATCCAAAACATTCTGACAATGAAAAAACTTTGGATGCCATCCTTAATCAACAGAGGAAAATACAATCTGGTTATGAGATTGTGAAGGCTGAAAAAGAAGCTCTTCAAACAGAAGTTGAAAGGTTAAAAGCTGAATTAAGAACTCTCAAAGGAAAGGAAAAGATTTTGAGCAGAATCAACATAAGTTCATTGTACATTCGATGTGAGTCTGCTGAATCTACTGAATAATCTAGTTACACCACTGCATTCAAATCTGGAAAGCCTTATGGTGATAAAACAGGCCTTGGATTTGGAACTCAACAATCTACTAAGAGTGGATCCAACAAGGTTATTGAACCTAGTACCAGAATTGGTCCTAAGTTTGTGCCTGCACAAGATCCAAATCCTAAAAGGGTTGCTGAGGCAGTAAAGCCTATTGAGAAGACTTCAAAGAAGCAAAATCAGAAGCCTAAAAGGTCAATAGTACCTAACAAAAGAGGTAAATCCAAGAATAGGACTGCTGGACCTTCTAGTCCTTCTGATTGCAGACCTGCTGCTAAGTCTGTTGGACCATAAAAAGGCAAAAATCAGAAATATTCCAAGGATAAGAATCCTAAACCTAAAAATGTTAATCATTCTAGGGATACTTATCTCAGGAGGAAAGGTAGATTGTTCCCTACTGATGATGACTGGAATATTCTTGCCCCTACTGCTAGAAACAATAGTCATAATCATTATGCTAGGGTAAAACCTAAGCAATGGGATCAGTAGAGGACTTATTGAAGACCTCAGCAGAGACCTCAGCAGACTTCATATTACAGGGCTGATCCTAACAGACAGCAAACTCATGGTTATACTAGTGCTTCTATCAATAAAAATCACTTCAAACAGCATTATGTACCAAAAGGCCAGAAAGCATATGTGAATCCTACACAACCAAATGTTAGATTTTATGGAAATGTAGGATACATATATGAACAAAAGTGTAATGCTTTTCAAAGAAGATGTTATGGAAATTCGCCAAGGGTCATGCTTACCACTGACCACTATGGACCCAAACAGTTTTGGGTACCTAAAATACATTAACTTTGTTTTGTAGGGTGTCTGGTACTTTGACAGTGGATGTTCCAGACATATGACAAAGAATAAGCACTATTTTTGACAAATTATATGGCAAAGGATGGTCCAAGAGTGAATTTTGGCAACAAGAACACACAAGGATACACAAGAGGATATGTAACACTGGTGAGGAATGGATAAACTATCAGGAATGTTGCATTTGTGGAAGGACTGGACTACAACCTACTGAGCACTGGACAATTTTGTGAAATGGGTTACAAGGTCACTTTTGACAAAGGCTACTGTATTGTCATCAGTGAAAGAGACGAACAAGTTGTGTTGGCTGGAAGAAGACAACAAACCATGTATGTTGTGGATTGGTCTACTGCTGTTCCAGAAACCTGCTAATTGTGCACACCAAGTCAGAACTAAATTGGTTGTGGCATAAGAAGTTGAATCATCTCAATTTTGATGATATCAATCAATTGGTGAAAAAGAAATTGGTGATTGGTTTGCCTGAGATCACATTAAAAAAGGATGCTATATGTGATGCATGTCAGCAAGGTAAACAAACAAAGTCAAGCTTTAAGTCAAAGACTAAGCAATCAACAAAAAGAGTTTTGGAGCTAATGCACATGGATTTATTTGGACCAGTAACATCAACAAGTGTAACAGGAAATAAGTACACTCTAACTTGGTGATATTGCGTAGAATATCAGGTTTGCGGTAACAGTGTTTATCTTGAGGATATAAGGCTTTATATGTATGATTTCTCTGGGGAGAGTATGGCGGTGAACAAGAACAAGGTTTCCGGATAAGTGTTTGGTGAAGAACAATCGAATGAGTCGACAAATTGACAGAGTAGCTCTGTGTGTATTAATTCTTGGATGCTTTCTAGTACATTGTGATCCCATATATATAGGCTAAGACTATGTCGGTTTACTGTTCATGACAAGACAATTATGAATGCATAATTAAAGATAATCATGCATGCAATACAAGTGGCCTAGCCAATTTGTCGTAATTGCTTTCTTTGGAGCGATAAGTATGGCGAAGCGGTGAGCAAATGGACTCGTATATGCCTTGTCTTGAAATCAGCTTGACTATATGGGTAGAAATCACACGGAGAGGAGGAGACTGACTTATGACTAGTGTTCTCGGTGAATTTTATGATTTATATTGCAATATTTCATAACAATAATCCCCGTGTTTTAGTACTTTTTATAGAAAATTACGTATTAAATGAATAGATTGAAGAAATGGTTTTAAAGTTATAAAAAGTGTAAAACGTGCCAATTACGTGCTTAAAATGATGATTTTATGTTGGTTTGAGTTGTGTTACACTTTGGTGTGCTTTCAATGACTTGCAGGTGTTAAATGCATTTGGAAAAAGATGATTTGAAGTGTTTAATCGTGCTCTGGACGAACGTTTGAATCCCTAGATCGGCGTCACAGCCGGACGGGCGTTGAAATCACGGACGAGCGCCCAGGAGAGAAATTTGATTGAGTTGTGAGGATTTCGATGGACGAAGCGTCTAAAATAAAGAAGGACGGACGCCCAAGAAGACTCGGCCCGACTCGATGGAATTTGTGAAGATTGGACGGGCGTCCAAGGGAGTGGACGGGCGTCCGGGTGCCGACTTAACCCTAGCCGCCTCAGTTTCCTATAAATACATGCGATATCCCAACCCTAAAAACATATAATTCACAGCAGCCGCACACAGGACAGCAGCCGCACCAAAACCCTCCAAAATTATGAATTTCTTTCCTTCAACCGTGTCTTGGATCATCACAAGGATGCAAGGCTAAGCATATATCGGTAGAATAGCTGGAGGATATCACATCAACATCACCTCAACCACGAATTGTTAGGTTATCTCTATTTATGAATTCGAATATTGTATTTTATTTATCGATTGGTATTTGGATTGATTGTTAAGTGTTTTGTTAGATAGGAATGTCGATGAAACCACATGTTGATTTGAATTTGTATGGAAATATAATTCAACAATAGAACCTTTTCGATCGATACAATTAATAATATCTTGAGGAATCATTTGTTGTTAATTGGGTTATATAATTTGGGAACAAATTGATGATCTTGTGATGTATGTTAAATTGTTTTGCTTGGAAAAGAAAACAGAATCCTAGAAATTGAGTTAAAGGAATTTAATCGATTTTGAGATTGATCATACCAATAAAATCGTATTCGATCATAAAATGGTTGTGTGATTGTTGTGTGGTTGATTACGGTTGTTCTCTTTGTTCTTTTAATTATTTGATACAATCTTAATCTCCAGTTTTTATATTAAAATTAATTTCAGCAATAGTTTAATTTAAATTTTCGTGACATTATTCATAACAACTATACTGTAATCCGATAATTATACGATTCCCTTAGGACGACTCGGTAACACCCTATACTACGAACCTTATACTTGGGGTGTTCCGATAAAATAAATTTAAAACTAGTTTTATCGAACAACCAGCGGACAGGAGCCGGCTTGCTGTTGGCGGATAGGACCCGACTTACGAACGGCGGGTAGGATCCGGCTTATGAATGCGGACAGAGGGGAAAGAGACCCCATATCTTCGTTTTTGGGCCATGATAATAGGCCCAATCTAGATGAACAGGGCCCCGTTCTAATTTGGGTATATCAATGGCCCCCTACTCTGTGCCTGGCGTGTCCGCCGAGGCAGAGAGTAGAATCATGAAGAAGAAAATGAGAGCCGCACCCTTGTATTGTTGCTCGTGACAGAGGCGTGCCGATAACGTTCTATCGGGATTAAACCAGTGTTGGTGAAAACCACTAGCCATATGCTATGCATTGTAGCGGACAGGCTTGCTGCCGATAGTGTTCTATCGGGCTTGAATCAGTGTTTGTATCGCGTAGCGAATTACCGATTATATGCTGCACATTGTAGCGGACAGGTTTAATTGCCGACAATGCTCTGTCGGACTTAGTCACCGATAATGCTCTATCAGGTATGGATTATCGAATAGGCACCTACGGGCATTGATAGATGTTGGCTAATTTAAGAAGTATTTTTAGACCGCGATATTATGAGGCCGTGTGTTCAGACAAGTTGATGGCTGCCAGCGGGGATTTGATCGGTTAGAGATGACAAATGGATGTATTGGATCACGAAATGTCATTTCAGTCACGTACACTTACACGATATTTGAACTGAACCGTCCTTCGCTCTGATTGGCTAAGGAAAATCGGTAACCGTTTCAGTCATTATGACATTTGAATTTTGAAAATCCAAACGTCGTTTCACTCCCGATTTCCTCCTATAAATAGAGGCTTCCATCCCCACTCTTCCACTTTCCTCTTTCTGAGAATTTTTCCGGCGATAGCATCAGAGAATTCCGGTGAGTGCAAGCAGGCTCCTGCAAGCGTAATTTCAGACAAAGATCAACAGTTTCCCTTACCCTCTTACTAATCAGGTATGCCATTGCTTGTTTCTATCACTTTTTGATTTGATTTTGCCTTAATCTCTTCTGCTCCTCATGCTAGAAATAAGTCTGTGGATTCGTGTTTGTAGTTTAGGTTTTTCAGATGAACACCATTGATTCATCCTTTACGTTTTTCTTCGTGTTTGTGACCCTTTTTCCTCAGAAATTCCTTCGTATGCATATACTCTGATTGTTGATATTTGTAGAGGCTTGAATGCTTGTGTGTATTTGGAGTTTTTTCTGGGTTATATTTGGGGTTTTTCTGGGTTATATTGGGGGTTTTTCCTGGGTTTGTTCTTGCTAAGGAAGATGGAGGGGCGAGGTGTCGGGCTGTGATTGCTTTCACCTCGGCCCGATTTCCATATCCGGGTGATTTAACTGATCCACCTTGCCCTTTTTCTTTTCCAGAATGTCTTCAGAGCGTACCTTATCTCAATCAGACGAAGAGGGTCGGGCCGCTGTGGGTTATGGCTCAGAGGAGGTTAGCATGGAAGAGGCTAGCTCCAGCGACGTTGAAGAGGAGATTATCGAAGAAGAGCAAGGGCCGATAAACGTCGATTATGACCCGGAGGATGAGGAAGTCGCGGTGATTGGTGAGGGCGCCACAGGGGGTGAGGTCGATGATGAGGACCAGACAACGCTCAGAGACTTGCTTCATCGAATGGAAAAAGTTATAACCCCTGGAGCCGCTAAACGTAGCTCAAAGATCAAGTAAGCCGTGGAAACTGCACAAGTGTCGAGAAAGACCGGTGCATCGAAGAGACCATCTGCGGCTAGAAAAACTAGAGCGGACAAGGATTCAGTCGTGTCCGATGAGCCTGAGAAGAAGAAGAAGAGGCTGCCAAAAAAGTGATCGAGTGCGGTTGAAGTGGAGCTTGCAGAACAAAAACATGCCGATACTAACCTTATTGCTTGATGGCGCTAGTTATGAGATCGGATTGATTACACGTCGGCGATGACAGCTTACGATATTTCGGATGATTACCGATTCGTTAGTATGGGCGCGACGAACGTATCCCAAACGTGTGGTCGGGATACCGAAGATTTCTTGTGGCTTCACTATGATCACCTAGTGGCCGGACTTAGGCACCATTCGACCCCTTCTTTATTACTTTTATGGAGGAACTAAAGGTCATGCCTTGCGATCTCAGCCTGGGAGTGGCTCGGGTAGTAATGGATTTTATTGTTATAAGTCGGCTTCGTGGTCGCGAACCGACGATGGTGGCGCTGCTATACTTTTATACTTTCACAAGAAAGGGTGACGCTGGGCAAATTCAACCGCGCAGCAAATCGAGAAGTGGTAAGCCTCATCTTCTTTTCGATCTTCCCGATAAAGTGACGGATTTTGACAAAAGGTGTATGAGGGTTGAATCCCGAGTGGGATGGCCTTTTCCCAAGCTTCCCGCGAATTCTCTACAAACTGAACACTTGAAGGATATCCACACCCAGGAGGAGGACGACGAGTTTATCGCCGAGCTTAAGGAGATGCTCGGGTTTGTTCGAAAAGGTGTAGAACAACCTCGAGCCTTTAACTGGAGATTGCTCTTGGATGATAGTCAACCTTATCTCAGAATGGCCGGTCTACCCTCAGCCGGCGTAGGAGATCCCCTGGTTGTGGTCGACCCATTACCCACCGATCCTGATTGGTATGGAGAGTGCCATCATGGCCGATGCATGCCCTCCCAGTGCAGAGTCTGTTTATGCGACCCCTCGCTTCGGGTCCCGAGTATGATTTTTACTTTGCATTCTTTTTGATATTTTTTGATTGCCTGTTTTCTTTGTTACTTCTCTTCATGTTATTTTTCAGGTCGCTAATAAGTGTTGTCCTCCGTAGGTACCATGGATGCTCTCGATCAACGCATCCAGCTGACCCAAAGGAAGACCACTGGCGAGGTGAAGAGAGCCGCTGAACTGAAGGGGATTAAGACCCCGGTGCCTATGGTCGATATAAGGAAAGGGGCGGTTGGAGCCTCTGGATCTCAAGTCGGGAAGTCAACCTAGCCGTCAGTTAAACAAGCAGGGGATAGAGCCGCGGCGGGCAAAAACCCTCAAGCAAACCACCCTGACAAAGCCGCCGGCTGGCGATAAGAAAAAGAGAGCTGTTGTCGAAGAGACTGATCCTGCAGGAGGTGATAGTGGCGACCAGGATGTTCCCCCACCCCAAAAATCCAGAATCGATGAATCACATAGGAAAGAGGCTGCTGATAAAGCCAAACCCTCTGACAAAGGCAAATCTGTGGCCGATGAGTCATTCTCTGCGGGGGCCAGGTCGATGATACCCTTTGCCGGGGTACCTGTTGGGCCCACAGGAAATCCTGCGGTATGGTTAGATAAGGATTTCATGCGCCAAGGTACCCTTGATTTGCCCAAGGCCAAAATGATTTCGAGGGGCATTGCTGATGTGGCCCCGCTGAGGTATTTGAGGTGGAGTCTCCCTAACCCTGTCCAACTGGAAATCGGCCGGGGGATCGCTGATAGGATCGTCCTGGCCGATCAAGCCGATCCTCGCATGACCTTACTCCAAAACACAAAGGATCTGTGGGGTTTATACGGCGCCACGGTGAGCATGGTAAACAACCTTCCTTCATTTTCCGTTTTCTTCATTTATTTTATCTTTGAAGTCAAGTCTGATCTCGCTGACAACCTTCTTTTCAGGTGGGTACGGGTTTGGCTCAGTTCATAAACGATTATAGGAACACTATATCGTTAAGTGCTGATGCTACCAAGGAGCTGATCACCACCAAGAAAACTATCAAGGCCGCTAATAAGGCCGCGACTGGTTTGCATGGCAGTTTGAGTGTGGTTGAGGCTAAAAATGAGAAATTAAGACTGCAAAATGAAGCTGAGATTAACAGAGGCTCAGGCCCATTGGGAAGCCGAGCAAAAGGTGAGCGAGGATTTGAGGAAACAGCTGGCGGATCTGAGTTCCAGTGTCCAAGATCTGATTGAGGCCGCTAGCAAGGCTGCTGCTGGAGAGAATTTCCTGGTGGGATATGACCAAGGGTTTTATCATATCGCCAGGTGCATTTGCGCTCGCGGTGGCGACACTCCGGACATCGAAACCTTACAGGACTGGATTCTCACCCATCCCTTTTCCGATCATCTAAGGGATTTTTATCCCTAAGTATGCTCTGGATTGGGAGGTGCCCGCAGTGGCAGAAGAGAATCTAAGGGAGCTTGTTCGCCGAGAGACCCAGGTGAACACCACAACTGAGGGTGAGGGTGAGCAGGCTGGAGAAGAGGCCGAGCAGACATGTGAAGAAACTATAGAGCCTATCGAGTCTGAGAAGAATGCCGACCAAATGCTGCACCACTCCCTCCGCGAGGAGAATGTTCACAATGAAGAAATGCGGCCTGAAGACTCTTAGATTTGTGTTTCCTGTTCTGTAAAAAACTATTTTGATTTAGTATATGTATAACTCTCTTTCTTTTCGCACTTTATTTTTGTAATAACATTTCTAAATGAAGTCTACTTTCTGTTCGCCTGATGTATGCTTTATTTTTTGCTCGAATTTATTGCATAAATTTAGTCCGATCATTGTAGCATCCGGGCATCCGGCCCCCTTGTTTTAGATAAGATTCCGAGTTGATTCCGATCGGACTTAATTTCAAGATATACCCGCCTTGAATCTTATCTGAAATAACTGCTCAATTAAAAATATGAAACTTCATGTCCGCCCCCTCTAGAGTATGATCTCAAATAGCTGCTCGCTTAGGCAACTTGAATTTTCTGGAGGGTGGCCCCCTATTTGAGATGAGATTCGGAGTCGAACACGATATGACCTCTCGATGAATTTGTTTGCTCGTGGTTGTTTTAAATTTTTCCGAATATGGCCCCCATTTTCGACAAAGGTTGAGGTGAGTTCGAGCTTTTGTTGAAAAAATTTCGAAAAAATCATCTTTTACCGCACACCGGGCACAGCTGAAGCATACAATAATACGTATTCTAAAAGAAAAATGTAAAATCGGGCTTTATTAATTTCGACTCATCCCGCTAGATGAGTGAAGATTACAAGCAAGTAAGAAAGCCTAACCACTCACGTCGTAAACGAGAGGATAGCCATAACCCTAACCGATTTATTACATGTAGTACCTTTTGAGTTTGTCCGCATGCCATGGCCTATTGAGCTCAAAACCTTGCTGATTTCTGAGGACATAAGTTCCTTTTTTAATCTCTCTTGCGACCTTGTAAGGACCTTCCCAATTTGCTGTTAGCTTACCCTTATCAGGCTCCATACCAATGGCCTTTCTGTTTCGAAGAACAAAATCCCCGACCCTAAATGAATGATCGCGGATTCGCTTGTCGTGTTGTTGTTTAGCGAGTTGCTTGTAATTTGCGAGTCGATAGTATGTTGCTAGCCTTTTCTCCTCCACTAGATTCAGGTCGATCTGTCTGTTTAATAAATTGTCCGTCGGGTCGTGTAAGGCGACCCTGATGCTGAGTAGGGCCATTTCGACAGGAGTCATGGCCTCCGATCCGTAAGTAAGAGCAAAAGGTGTCTCTTCTGTGGGTGTTTTGATTGTGGTGTGGAGTGCCCAGAGTATATCGGGTAGCTCGTCGACCCATCCTCCTGCTTTCACTTTGTCATCCACTTTCTTTTTGAGCATTTTGATTATTTGCTTGTTGTCGGCCTCATCTTGGCCGTTTCCTTGAGGATAAGCCATGGATGACTGCCAATGTTTGACTTTGAATTCTTCACAAAGATTTGAAAAGTCCTTCCTGAATTGTGGGCCGTGGTCTGATACTACTGCCTGCGGGATTCCAAAACGTGAAAAAATCTGATCGTGTAAGAAATAACCCGCAGCCTTCGCGCTTATCTTGACCATAGGTTTGGCTTCGATCAACTTTGTAAAGTAATCCACAGCCACTATGATAACCTTGCACCCACCTCTTCCTGATGGAAAAGGTCCGATGAGATCGAGTCCCCACATGTCGAAAGGCCAAGGTGCGACCACGATGCTTTGTTCGACAGATGGTATCCGGGGAATGTCTGCATGCTTTTGACACTCCGGACATTCTCTGACTAGCTTTTCTGAGTCCTTGAGGATCGTTGGCCAGTAAAACCCTGCGGTTATAACGTTTTGGGCCAAAGAGCGACTAGAGGGATGGACCCCACACACTCCTTGGTGAAGCTCGATAAGGATTATCTTGCTTACTTCTTCTCGAACACATCATAGTAGAGGTTTTGTTGCGGATCTCCTGTAGAGTATTCCGTTGTTTATAATGTATTGGGCTGCTCTTTTCTTTAGCGCGCGAGATTTATCCACTCCATCACGTAAGACGCCTGACTCTATATAAGCCTGGACCTCGTCGATCTAGCATGTAGTCGGTGTTGGTGCGTCGATTTCCATGATTTGTGTTGCCTCAATAGCGGGTACCGCTAGGTACTCTATCATTATAGAGGGATCTGCGAGCTCTTCTTTGAGAGATAGCTTAGAGAGATAGTCTGCCCGCTCGTTGTCCTCTCTCCGAATTCTGATGAACTCGCAATAGTGGAAGCCGGCTTTCAATCGTCGAACAATCTCACCATATTTCTCGAGAATACCACAATACGTGTCATAGTCCCCTGAGATTTGGTTGATGATAAGTTGGGAGTCACAGTAGACTTCAACATTCTCCACGCTTAGTTCCTTTGCTAGCTTGAGCCCGGCTATAACTGCTTCATACTCGGCCTGATTGTTCATAGTCGAAAATTCAAACCTTAGATCCTTTTAGATTTCCTCCATCGTTCCGGGTTCCATCAGAATTACCCCGGCCCTGCAACCATTTCGATTAGATGCTCTGTCAACATACAACTGCCAACATTGATCGGGCTTACTCCTGACCGCAGCGGGCTCTATTGGTACCGGTGAGCTTGGTTGCAGCGAACTGAAACATGTCTCTACAATAAAATCCGGCAACGTTTGTCCCTTGATAGATTTTCTAGGATGATATTGTATGTCGAATTCAGTGATTTTGATAGCCCATCTGAGGAGTCGACCTGAAAGATCGGGTTTATGCAGTATTTGTCGCATTGGACTATCCGTTAAGACAATTATTGTGTGCGAACTAAAGTAGCCCCCCGAGTTTGCAGTGCGCGATGATAAAGCGAGTAGGCTAATTTTTCAACATTAAAATAGCGACTATCCACCGGACTGAGAGCCTTTTTTACATAATTGACGGGATTTTGGAGGGTTACGGCCTCCTTGACAAGAACGGTGGCAACAGCCCGATCCGAAGCCGCCAGGTACAATAACAAAATATCTCCTTCTACAGGGTTAACCAAAAGAGGTGGCCTCCCGAGATATTCCTTTAAAGCTTGAAACGCCTGTGAACACTTTGCGCTCCATGAAAAAGTCTTGTCACCTTTGAGAATTTTGAAGAAAGGAAGACACTTCTCCGCTGATTTTGATATGAAGCGACCCAACGCAATGATGCGGCCATTGAGCCTCTGGACTTCATTGATGGTTGTGGGTTCCTGCATGTCGAGCAAAGCTTGTATTTTTTCTGGATTAGCCTCGATGCCATGACGGCTAACCATAAACCCCAGAAACTTGCCTGCCTGGACACCAAAAGTACATTTTGCCGAATTGAGTTTCATTGAGTGTTTTCAGACATTGCTGAAAGTTTCTTGAAGGTCAGCGGCGTGACCATCCACAGCGGACTTGACAACCATATCGTCAATGTAAGCTTCCATGTTTTTTCCTATTTGCGAACTGAAAACGTTGTTGACCATTCTCTGATAAGTTGAGCCCGCGTTTTTCAGTCCGAAGGGCATCATTTCGTAGTAGTACAAACCCCCAGCAGCTCTGAAGGCCGTTTTTTCCTTGTCAGACTCAGCCATCCTCACTTGATGATACCCTGAATATGTATCCAAAAAACTAAGAACTTCAAAACCAGAGATGGAATCTACTAATCGATCAATTAGCAGAAGTTGATAAGGATCTTTCGGACAAGCTTTGTTAATGTCCGTGAAGTCGACACACATCCTCCACTTGCCATTGTGCTTCTTCACCATCACTACATTTGCTAGCCAAGTAGGATAGGCGAGCTCTTTTATGATCCCTGCTTGCGGGAGTTTTCTGACCTCTACCTTCACCGCCACTTCCTTTTCGGTCGAAAATTAACGTGCTCGTTGTTGCATCGGTTTGAAAGTAGAGTCGATGTTGAGATAATGCAGGGCGATGTTGGCCTCAACCCCTCTCATAACTGTCACTACCCAGGCAAACGCATCCAAATTTTCCTTAAGAAGTGCGACCAGGGTTTCTTTCTCGCAGGGACTCAGCTGAGCTCCTATCTTGACTCTCTGATCGGGGTATTTATCAGCTACTTCGACCAAATCATCATCTGCCGTAAAGTTGGGCTCATCCCTGACTTGCAAAGTTTCACACTCCACTTTCGCTGGTACAGTCTCCCCCACTACCCCGATCATGTTGATATTTTCCATGTTTTCAGGTTGCTCGATTCGTGCTCTTTTGTTCCCGGTTCTCATTTCCTGTATGTATGTGAGGACAGCTGCAGGTTCGTTGATCGACGTTCCGATCCTGTCCTCGACATAAAATTTGGCCCGCTGGTGCGGGATGGAAGTTACCATTTGGAATTGTTTCAAAGCCGGTGTCCCGATTATCATGTTATAATTGGATTGAAGATCGACCACGAGGAAGACAACCTTTTCTGTCCGGAAGGGTGCATAATCTCCCTTTTGTACATCCAAATCAATGGCCCCCTTGACTTGTATCATATGGTTAGTGAAACCCTAAAGGGTGCCATTATGCGGTCTCAAATTAGAGTCTCCGAACCCCAATTGTTTGAAGCAGTTGTAGTATAGATGTCGCGGCATGCTCCTGTGTCGATCATTACCCTGTTGACGCAAGCCCGATTGATAACTACTGAAATGCATAAACATATATCTTCCGTATTGATCGAAGTCACTAGCTCGCTTCGAGTAAAAGCGAGAGGTTTCTCATTCCCTCGCAGGACTACAGGCTTTTCCACATGCTTGTTAATGGAGCCGATGCGGCTCTTGATCTGATTGTTACTCGGAGGAGGTTCAGTTATTATTCTGATGTTCCTGTCGAACTGGCGAGCTTGCTGATTCCTCCTGTCTGGCTCCCCAGCATCTAGCTTGTAGTGATCATGGTGTTCGTGAGTGAGTAATTTTTCTATGGCCCGTTTGAACTGAATACACTCATCAGTTGTATGACCCTTATCCCAGTGATAGCCGCAATATTTAGACGCATCGCGGCGTGTATCCGGAACCATAGGGTAAGGCTCGGGTAGTTCATCTCTCACTTCGTTCAACATCTGAGTATAAGATATTCTGAGCTGCGTGAAGTGTTCTTCCTTAAATCTCTCAGGTTTTTTGACATCCCGATCAGCATTCCTACGGCTATCTCTAGGCGGACTGCGCTCAGCCCTCTGTTTGCCTTTATTGGACGAAGACGTTCCTTCGTTGCCCGCAGTGGCGATGTACTTTCTTGTTGAACTTAACATTTCTTGTAAGTTCGCTGGTGGAGTTAAAGCAAAATAAGATTTCAAGTAACCGGGATTCAACCCTGTTTCAAAACTGCTCATAACAACGTTGTCTGCCAAGCCCCTGGTTAGCTCATATACTTTATAAAACCGCTCATAGTAGCTGTGGGTACCCTCATTTTCACCCTGTCGGACTTCATGCAAGTCGATGTGTATCTTTTTGGGTCCTCCTACTGATCTGAACTCCGCTATGAATTTGTTGATCAGATCATCTCAAGATAAGATCGAACCCGGAGGAAGACCGAGGATCCATGATGCTTCCCTGTCCTGCATCGATCCCACAAAGGCTATGCACTAGGCCTCGTCGCTAGATGTGCACAAACTGATTCTGCTTTGAAATGCAGATAGCCAATCCAGAGGGTCTGTGGCTCCATGGTAATTGAAGAAATTTGGGTAGTGAGTTCCCCCTCTCGGGGCCGCTTTCAAAATGTTGGGATGAAGTACACTTGTTCCCCAAGTCGGAACAACTTTAACACCCGCCGTACCTTTCTGCAACTCCTCTATCTGCTTTTTCATTATGCTCATTTCCACCTGGTTATGGGGGACAGGTGGGAGTGCGACGTAGCCTCCTTCAACTTGTGAGTCCCCCTATCCTTTTGTGCGAGTATGGACTTGTCGAGGATTCCTAGGTCACCATGGGGCTGCACCGCGATCGTCGACCACGGGCCCCAGTCGACCTAGAGCTGATTTCCTATCCCCCTTTGGATGCGAAGTTGCATGGCTGCTTCCCTCCATTTCTGACCGTTGAGGTTGGACTGTCTTTGGGGGAATGTGAGTGTGTTGCACCTCTGTTGGTGTGGGTTGTGGAGGGTTGAACTTGCGGATAGGTTGAGGTGGTAGTCCCTCCGCAATTAACAGTGTATTTCCTACTCGCATTTCCTCTACATATTCCATGTGTGCTTGTAGAGCTATCTTATATGAGTCTTGTTGTGGGGACGTTCCCCTCTTTGAAAGCTTGACCTCTTGTTCATTATTTGGTAAGATGTTTCCTGCGACGCCTTTCCCACGGCTCTTTCTGACCGCCGCCTCATGTATTTCCCGGACTTTAGTCTTTTCTCTTATGTATGCTCGCATATCGGGCATGATGGCTTGTCTCGCATCAGCCCCTGCAAATAGTACTTTTCTGCTCGGCTCCCCGTGCTGCGTGTTCGCATGCTGTGAGTTACCCTGGTTACCCCTCTTACTCGGAGTGACGGGGTTAAAGTGTTTTGAACCCGTCATTTTTTACTAAGATTTTCGGAAATATTTTAGTAAGATATTTTAGTGAGATATTTTGGATAGTGGCTAGATATTTTTTCCAACTCAAAATAACAAAATGTAAGGGGTGTTTACTGAGGGTTATTTTCCAAGTGGTATTGTCAAGTACTCAGATTCCTTATTACTTGAAGATCTGAAACTGCAAAAAACACATACAAACCAACCTGGGTATTTAAAGATGGACTCGTGTATGAGTTTGCAAGTGTTTCTTTCCAGATGAGGCGGTTTGTGCGGAGTTTGGTGATCCCTGCTCCGTGCGTGTTGCTGAGACGAAGAAAACGATGACGTCTGGGCTGGATTATCCCAGGAGATCGAGGTTTCTGCTGATCGGAGGAACGAGAGAGGCGGCGTCTCTGTCGGAGACACCGTAAAATCGTCTTTGCGGTGGAGCCAATGACACCTTGGAGCTGAATGATGATGATTTTCCCGGTAACGGAGCCAACTGATATTGCGTAGAATATCAGGTTTGCAGTTACAATGTTTATCTTGAGGATATAAGGCTTTATATGTATGATTTCTCTGGGGAGAGTATGGCGGTGAACAAGAACAAGGTTGCCGGATAAGTGTTTGGTAAAGAACAATCGAATGAGTCGACAAATTGACAGAGTAGCTCTGTGTGTATTAATTCTTGGATTCTTTCTAGTACATTGTGATCCCATATATATAGGCTAAGACTATGTCGGTTTACTGTTCACGACAAGACAATTAAGAATGCATAATTAAAGATAATCATGCATGCAATACAAGTGGCCTAGCCAGCTGTCAGAATTAGCCAGCTGGAGCGATAAGTATGGCGAGCAGCGAACAACGGACTCGTATATGCCCTGTCTTGAAATAAGCTTGACCATATGGGTAGAAATCACACGGAGAGGAGGAGTCCGACTTATGACCAGCGGACAGGAGCCGGCTTGCTGTTGGCGGAAAGAACCCGACTTACGAATGGCAGGTATGATCCGGCTTATGAATGCAGACAGAGGGGAAAGAGGCCCCATATCTTCATTATTGTGCCATGATAATAGACCCAATCTAGATGAACAGGGCCCCATTCCGATTTGGGTATATCACTTGGGTAGTATTTATGAATAAGAAAAGTGAAACACTTCAAAAGATGCCTGAACTTTTGAAGAGATTGCAAAATGAGAAAAGTTTGACAGTAAAATTAGATCAGACAAGGGTACTGAGTTTCTCAATAAAGTCATAAGAGAATATTGTGAACAAAATGGTGTGTTGCATCAATTAGCAGCTGCTGGTACACCTCAGCAAAATGGGGTTGCTGAGAGAAGAAACAGGACCTTGAAAGAAGCGAGGAGGACTATGATTTGTGAAGCATTATTACGAAAGATATTGGGTGAAGCAATCAATACAAAGACATGCTATACACAAAATAGGACCTCGATTAACAAGAAAGCTCTTTGAAGACACCTTATCAGATATAGAATGGAAGAAAACCAAACATATCATATTTCCATCCAATTGGAAGCAAGTGTTTTATTTTAAATCATAAGGAGCAATTGAAGACATTCCAACCAAAATCAGATGAAGGAATTTTATTGGGATATTCTTCAGTCAACAAGGCATTCAGGGTAATAAACAAAAGAACATTGAAACATGAAGAATCAATACATGTTATATTTGATGAACCAAAGTTCACTGGAATGGAAGATGAAGTTTCAGAACCTGATGAAAATCTCCAAGTTACTGATCCGACTTAAAAGTTTCTAACTCTATCCCTTGAAAACCCATCGGTAACACTCATCGATGCAACAACAGATGCTGGTTCAAGGATCTCATTGAACCCCTCATGAAACAACGGTAGAGCCTCATCGAAGATGATGCTCATGTAAATCAAACAAATCATGGTTTACAATGGTTAAAGGATCACCCTGCTGAACAAGTTATTGGCAATATACAGCAAGGTGTAAGGACTAGAAGACAATTAAAAGCAATGTTTACTTGTTTTCTAACTCAAATGGAGCCTAAAGTTGTTGAAGAAGCAATAGCTGATCCAGATTGGATAATTGCTATGCAAGAAGAAATGAATGAGTTTGAAAGAAACCAAATTTGGACGTTAGTGGAAAGGCCTAGTCATGCAAATATAATTGGAACTAAATGGGTATACAGAAATAAATTGGATGAATCTGGTACCATTGTAAGGAACAAGGCCATACTAGTGGCAAAAGGCTATTCTCAAGTAGAAGGAATAGATTTTGATGAGACATATGCCCCAATTGCAAGATTGGAAGCCATAAGATTATTCTTGGCATATGCTGCTTATAAAAACTTCAAAGTATACCAGATGGATGTCAAAAGTGCATTCTTGAATGGCATTTTGGAAGAAGAGGTTTATGTTCAGCAACCTTCTGGTTTTGAAGTTAAAGATCAAGATGATAAAGTGTACAGACTCAACAAGGCACTTTATGGATTGAAACAATAACCAAGAGCATGGTATGAAGCCTTATCTCAATTCTTGGTAGACAATGGTTTTACCAAAGGTACCATTGACAAGACTCTTTTCAGAATCAATGAAGGGGACAACACCATGCTGGTATAGATTTATGTTGATGACATAATTTTTGGTTCTGAAAATGAATTACTATGCGAAAAGTTTTCTAATCTCATGAAAAGCAAGTTCCAAATGAGTATGATGGGAGAGATGAACTACCTCTTGGGATTACAAGTCAAACAAATGAAAGATGGAATCTTCATTCATCAAACTAAATATACCAAGGAGCTACTGAAGAAGTTCGGCATGGAAAATAGCACCAAGGTATCAACTACTATGAGTACCAACATCAAATTGGATGAAGACAAAGAAGGCAAAGATGTTGATCAGACTTTATACAGAAGGATGATAGGCAGTCTATTGTACCTCACTGCCAGCAGACCTGATATATCCTTTGCTGTAGGTGTTTATGCAAGATTTCAATCTAAACCAAAGGAAAGTCACTTAGCTGCAATCAAAAGGATTCTCAAGTATCTAAAAGAGATTTTGGGAGTAGGGATATGGTATTCAAAAGATGGAAGCTTCAAAGTTACATCTTACTCAGATTCTGATTATGCAGGATGCAAGATTGAAAGAAAAAGCACCACAGAAACCTGTCAGTTAATGGGAAATAGACTTGTTTCCTGGTTCAGCAAGAAACAAAATTCAATATCAACTTCCACTCTTTGAAAATTTGAATATATTCTTCTTTGGAAGTCTTTGTGCACAAATACTACGGTAAGACAACAATTAAGGGATTATGGAATTGAAGAAAAAGAAATTCCCATAATGTGTGACAACACAAGTGCAATTGCAATCACTGAAAATCATGTTTTGCACTCAAGAACCAAGCACATTGATGTGAGACATCATTTTATAAGAGATAATGTTGAGTAGAAAGATGTGGTGGTTCTTTACATCCCTAATGAAGATCAACTTGATGATATATTTACAAAACCATTTGATAGTGAAAGGTTTGCTAAGTTAAGAACTTAACTTGGCATCATAAAATTTGACTGATATTTTATTGATCAGCAATGTACTGGAATTCACCAAGGGGATTAGTCTTTGCCCTGTTGGGTAAGCTCACTTGGAAGACTAGTCATTGGTATCATCAATTCCATGTACTTAAATAAGTTTGGACACTTGAGCAAATGAAGATGCCAAGGGATTGGTCTTTGTCCTGTTGGGTGAGCTCACTTGACAGATCAGTCATTGGTGTTAAACTTCATCTTGTATTATCAGTTGGACAAAACTAGAGTGTTTAAAGATCAGCAGAGTAATTTGTCAGGAGGCTGATGAGCCATCTTTGTCAGCAGGCTGCTGAGTGAACTCTGCTGAAAATCAAGTCTGATGAAGTATACGTTACAAGACGGTCAAACTTAAATGAAAGTCAACAGTGATTGGATATTATTCTTATCTTTTATAACTGTGGGTACAATATCCAATGGTTACAACTCTTTATGGGATAAGTTAGTGGGACACGTGGCAACATCACATTTATTCCAACCTTAATCGTGGTTAAATGCTACAGTACGTGTACAGTACTTTCCTGATAGTTACCACCCACTACACTTCCTTATATATATACAAACATACACAGAGATGATGCTTACATTTTTAGATCGATTTTCTCTGAGAATACACAGTGTGAACACAGATTTGCAAGCTTTCTTCTTCATCTTTTTCAAATTTCTTCAATGGCGGATAAATGAGATGTTCATATTGGAACAAGCCAAAGTGTTAGAGGCTTTGTTACTGATGCTCAAAAGACAGAATTAGCTATCAACATTGGTAGAAGAATAAGGAGATATGAAGGACTAGAGGATATTCTAAATCTGAGATTAGACAGCATTTCATACACGAATGTTGTTAATTTCTGGAAGAACATAGTGATAAAGGATGATACAGAGGCATTTACTACCACTGTAAATGCTCAGCAGATTCAAATCACTTCAAATCTGCTGAGGTAGGTATTCGGATTTGGATCTGGAAATGGTGCTCCTACAAATCCTGAATCCATGCAACTAGCAAGACTGGACTTTGTTGATTCAATGAAGACAAACAAGTCCATATCATCATCACTGAGTATCAATGTGAAGCATATCAGACTGGAGTACAATCTACTGAGCAAGATTATTGCAAAGAACATTCTTGGTATTAGTGGAAGTCTTGATACTCTCTCAGGACCTAAGATAGACATGTTGATAATCATATGCAAGAGCATGAAGTTTGATTGGAGAGGATTCTTTGTTCAATATATGAAGAAAGTAGTGACAGAGGATAGAGATGGAACAAGGAAGTCCAAGACAAATCCCTTGGGTTTGATGATACAGGCCATGCTGACCCACCTGAAGATTGCTGATGTTGCACCTGCAAAGATCAACAAATCTAGATATAAACCAGAAATAAATGATCCTATTCCTGGTTTGGATGATGATGATGAAGATGATGATGAGGAAACTGAAAGAGATAATGATGGAGATGGTAATGATGGTGGTGAGCAGGCTAAGCAAGTTACACAACCTGCTGCACCAAAGAAGGCTGTTGAGAAAAAAGAAAGGCTAGTGATACAAGAAAGATCACTGAGCTTTTAAAGCCTAAGAAGACAAGACATCAATCAGTAGACACTGCTGAGTCTACAGAAGTTCCAGTTGAATTTGAGGCTACTGAGCCTACTAAAGTTACAAGGAAGAAAACTGCTGCTGAGATTTTGAAAGAACAACAAAAAGAAGATAGAAGAAAAAGAAAAGCTACTAAAAATGAGCAGCAATCTGCAAAAAGAAGGAAACAGTTGCAAAGAAAAGAGTTTATGGTAAATGCAAAGAGTTAAGGGTCCTGGAGGACCAAAGAGAAATAGAAGAAGAGGCTGTTGAGCCTACTGAGAATGCAAATGTTGTTGTTGAGCAATAAATTGAAGAACCATAGTACACTGCGGTACCTAAGCCTGCTGTGGAAAGTGTTGAACCTGTTCAATACCCTGTTGTGGATGCTACAACTCAAGGGGAAGAACACACTGCTACAGACCCCGCTGATGTGCATATAAGTTAGGGGGAACCCAATGTGGAACAGTTGGAGGTAGTAGGCACAAATATACAACCTGATGAACCTATTGACCTATTTGTATCTGCCACAGATACATTGGCTCATCTTGTTGAAGCCTTTGGGGGACAACAAGCTGACCAATCTGCTCCAAGAAAGCCCACTATGCCCTATGAAAGGAAAGAAAAGAAGTCAAAGAAAGAAAGGGTGGATCCTAACTTCAATAGGGTTCAAAAGTACTTTGAATGGAAGTTTGGTTATTATAAGAGACAAAAACCACCTGCTGACCCTATGACTGGTTTTGAAGAATGGGCATTTGAACAGTTAGAAGTAGAAAGTTTACTTGGACTGATTGACACTTCTCTGTTGGAGATGAGGCTGATGGCAATTATAGAAGATAGGAAGCAGAAAAAGAACATTATGTTTAAAGATCCCAAGTTCACACCTGATAGTGATGATTCTTCATCATCTGATTCAGGTGATGATCATCCCATGTTCCTAGGACAGTCCAGTGGTACAGCAATGCAAGGATCTACTGAAAAGACTGGATAGGAGTTTACTGAGGAAGTACCAGATCAGTCTGCTGAAGGTGCCAAGTCTACTGAGGATCAGCAGACTGATATGTTAAATGAAGAGCTGGCAGCTGCTTATAATGAAGATTTGGAGAGACAGCTTGTTGTAGCAACATCACTAGAAGAGGCCATAATATCTACTATTTTTTATGTTGTTATGTTTGAAGAAGCTGATATAAGTTCAGAGGACTCAGCACAGTATCAGGAGTGGTTTGACACTCAAGAAACCTTATCACGAGTTGCAGATCAATTATAAAAAGTTGTTGATGCTAAAGGAGTTTTAGAGGAAAACTTGGTTGTGTTTCCTCATATTTTTGTTGAAGAGGTGGTTCAGGTTGTTGAGTTACAAACAGCACCTGAATACAGGTCGGTACAGAGGGTCCTAATCACTGAGGAACAAACAGTGTTGGGACAAAGGTTGGAACCATTGATGGGATTGGAGGAATCCCTTGTACATGTTGTAGTACAGGCTACTGAAGTTAAGGCTATTGAAGGCAAAGATAGTCAGCAGACTGTTGTTGATGAGGATGAACAGTTGTTGGACTATGACTTTAGTGATGAGGAATTCCAAATTCCTGAAGAATAACAGGTTGCTGATGAACCTCAACAGGCACATGTACCAATTTTTTACGAGGCACATGTTTTGGAACCTCAACCTGCACAAGATCCTATTTTAGAAGATATTTTTGGAGATGTGATTGATGAGGGTCCTGAACCTGCTGATTGGGACAGGACAAGGGCCATGGTTGTCAGCATACCAAGGGCAAACTATAATGTTGAAGAGCCTGTTGATGATTTTGTTGGACAAATGGCTGGAGGTATGGCTGGTTCAGTACCAGCACAAGTTTTAGAAGAGTTGAGAGCTGTAAGGACTGATATTGAACAGCTAAGGACTCAACTGAATAGACAAGAACAGAGATTTTAAGATTTGATGAATCTTGTGGAAAACAGAGGAAGAACTACTGAGACAGTTGCTTCCAACATTACATCTGCTCAATTTGCTATAAATGATCTTTTAAGAGATGTAAAAGGTATAAGGACCAACACAGCAAGCAAAGATAAGCAATTGAATGAACAGCTTGCTTCAATACACCAAAAGTTGGACAAGCTTGCCGAGGAACCCAAGCCTGCTGTGGTACCTCAACATGCTGAGGCACCCCAACCTGATGTCCTTGATCCTAAGGTTACTGAGAGGATCACTCTGCTGGAACAAATAATTGAAGGAAGGATCACTGAAGTTGACACAAGAACTGAGATAATGGAATGTCAACTTGCAAACTTAGTGTTTACACAAGAAAGTGTTCATGGACTACTGTCCCGGTTTGTTGATGATGTCAATAAGAGGGAAGAGGGACTTACAGTAGAAGCAAAGGAAGCTGCAAGGATTTTTGCAAAGAAGAAGTGGGAGGATGAAATAAATGAGTTCAGGAAACCTGCACCTGGTAGGATTAAGATGACTGATGACCTCCTGAAAGAATACAAGGGTCAAGGCAATGAGAGCTTCCTCTAGAGGTGGAAGAGGAGGAAGAGGTGGAGGAGGTCAAAGATTGGGAGCTCAGTCAGCAAAGGATTCACTGGAGGAGTTTAAACTTTTCTACATGAGACAGGGCTTCAGTGTTCACTCTATTAGGTTAGCCCTACCAGAAGCATGGAAATGGTGGAAATAGCTACATACTTGGGTTGATTTCTCCACAATAGAAAATCAGTGGATGCAAGATATAATAAGAGAAATCAAGGAGTTTCAAGAGAAACAAGAGCAGGACAGAAACAGAAACAGAAACTAGATCAAATGTATAGATTTATTAGAGTTTGATCTTTGTATAGGTTTGATCAAACAAGCACTGTAATTAGGTCATTGATCGTATCGGCAGACTGTCTATATCGAAGAGGGGTAACTAGGTCGATCTGAGTTGTCTAAGAACTCTTCAAGACTGAAGGCTGAGGGTACAGACTCAGTTATTGAAGGCTAAGGGATCAAACTTAGTATTTAAAGTCAAGGATATGGAATCAGAATTTAGGGAAGTCTGTGATGACCTAAACTGATTACATACGCCCTGTGTACAAGGTCTAAGTTCCATATATTAAGTGGTGACTGGAACTTAGCTATGTTCAAAATGGTGTACTCTAACTTCACAATAAAAAGTTAGATGTGAAGAAGTCAGTTGATGTGTTGTTAAGACACAGCAGACTTAAACCTGTTGAAAGATGTGTACATCAGCAGGCTGTCATACTTCAAATATTTACTGAGTATATTTCTCAATTTAATCAAGGGTTACATTGGAAGATTACAAGGATAAGGATGAATTACAAGCCTTGATATTGTCTAAATATCAATGGCCAAGATAAAAAGAACGTTGGAAAGATTCAGAGGATTAACCAATGGATACAAGTCAAAGGGTGAACAGACTGAAAACTGACAAAAAGCAAACTGACAGTGTCAGTACTATGAATAGAGACAGAAAGCAAGTCAAGATGGAGACAAATCTGAAACGGCTATGTTTGAAATTCAAACATAAGTCACAGGATTCTCACCTATAAATAGAAGACTCCTGATTCAGATACAGGTGATGAAAAACAAATAATCTACTCAAAGCTATCAAATTCTGATCAAGAAAATCACCCTGCTGACATACACAGAGCTTTAATTGACTGATCAAGAAATATCTTCAAGTGTAACATGCTATCAAGTTACATCTAGTATACACACTTGAAGACATCAGTTGCTGATCATTTCATCCTGATCAAGCTGCTGACTGCTGAATCATTCACTTGATTCAAACTTTATTTTACAAGAAACTTGTTGAAGACAGAGAAGCACTTAGGTGTCAAGAACTGTTGTTTGTGGTGGATCTGGTGAAGAGGCAATCCTACCCTTCAAGGACCAGTGGAATACTTTGAAGCAGCAATCCTACCTGTTTTAAGTGTTCAGTTTGTGAAGCCATAGTTATTGGTGAAGGACAGACAGCTTAGGGATTTTTGTAACTGCAACCTCAAAGATCTCTAGTGAATTTCCTCCAACATCACAGGAGAAGAGTGGACTGATAGGATTACACCACCTGGAACCACTATAAAAATTGCCTACTAACTTTCTGCATTTAGTATACTGGACACATCAACCTACTGAAACTAGCAACTGAATCACACATTTACACTACTGAGTATCTAATACTTAGTATCATTCTTTTAACAACAAGTAATAAGGCTTAAACTAAATATATTCCGTTGCAACAAATCCAGTAATATCAACTGTCAGTAGACTACTGAGTGGTCAGCAGACTCATCGAGCAATCAAAGTGAGCTCTTGAAATTGCTGAATTTGTTAACTCCAAAAGTTTTAAGTGTTAAGTTTATTCACCCCCCCTCTAAACTTAACCAAAGCCTTTTCAAGGGACCAACAGCTAGTTCTCGTGGAGTGCGGTTGAAATCCCTTGGGTACATATGGTGTTTGGGCGGTACTTGACTCATCGACTCGGCCAAAGCTGGTGCTTGTATATAAACTTGACATGTTTTCTTAATGCTCGTGCAATTAAACATTTATAAAATGTTCTTTCCTTTTGTTCTATCCTTTAACAAAGACTTCCGTTGTTGTTTTTAAAGGTTGTTCAAAATAATGATTTTCTTTTATAGATTTTATATTATATATGTAATATCCTGACTTTTCGAAAAAGGGCAGACGTGTCTTTTTGCGAAAAATGGAATATTATGATTTACGGATTAAACTATTTTATGTGTATATATATATTTCGGATAAATATATATATTTAAGGGTAATTAAAAGGATATAATTAAAGGATTTAGTTATTTAATTAATGGAATTAATGAAATGGCTATTTAAGGAAAATATCTCCAAATCTTCCTCATAATGCAGTCGACGCAATTTCTGGAAAAAAAAGAGAGGAACGGCGCTTTAACAGAGGAAAGGGGAGAAGAGGCTTCTCTCTGACGGGTTACATAACAGAATAGAGATTCGGAACCAGCGGGAAAGGAGGATCGTTCTGATAGCAAAAAGATGGAGTTTTACAAAGGTATGAGTTTTAGCCCTAGATGCGGTTTTGATCAAAGTTTGGTGTTTTAGATCTCCTTAATTCATAGAATTTTTATATAAGATGTTTGTAATCAAGTCTAATTCAAGTTTGGGTTGATCAAATAGTTGTTGAGTGAAACCTTGGAAAGTGTTGCAGATTTTCTGAAGGTTTTGGATTGGACTTTGCTAGCTAAAAGGTAAGAGGCTCTTCCTAATGCGTAATTAGGTTTTATGATGTTAAGGTTGAGCGTTTGTGTAGAACTCATGGTTAGAAACCATGTAATTCATTGCAGTTAAAGTATGGGAGGCTATGGTTTGTAAAATTTATGTTTTTTAGATGTTTTTTTGAATACAATCGCGTAGAACATCTTTGGAATCGAGTAGAGATCGCAAGTGTAGAAAATCATGTGTTTAGGATTTTATGCTTTGAATGCGCATACAATGACTAGCAATGCACACGCAAACCTGTTACAGGTTTGTCTAGTTTAGTTGCAGCAGGTAGAATGCGCATGCATTCGTGATTCAGGATGTTAAATCCTCTTTCACAGCAGGTGAAATACGCACGCATTCAATGGAATGCACACGCATTGCTGTTTTAGAATGGTTCAGGTTGCTCCCAACATGTGCAATACGCACGCATTGCGAACAATGCACATGCATTGGCTGGACAGTGACTTCCAGCATGTTTTCTGGTCAGGGAATGCGCACGCACTCCAACGAATGCGCACGCATTGACCCCCCAATTTTAATAAAACATTGTTTAAGCTGTGTAATGAGATGTTAAATGTTGTTTCATGATCTAATAACATTAATTAAACATGAACAAGCCACGATTGAGCTTATCATATGTTTGGTTCCGGAACCGGATGTACTCTTCAAGGGAGTTGAAGTTCGGGACAGTCGGAAGGGCATGAAAGGGCTTGTGCTTTGATGAATTAGCATTCATCAATGTTTGTGTAATTGCTAGGACTTGTTCGCGTCTAATGTTCTAGGAAAGATAGTAGTGGATGTGATGGAACTTACTTGAAAATACTTAGGTGGCTAGTTAACAATTAATAATAAACGCACTTGTGTAGTTAAAAGACTAAACATCAATCAATTATTGGCAAGGCACAAGTCTATATCGTGATGTGTGGGCGTTCAGATAAAGTGAATAACTCTGTAAGTCTTTGGACCCTACGTACAAAGGAAAACCACCCCGTAAGTCCGAGACCCTACGTACGGAGGGACTTCGCCGAATGTGTGCACTATCGGAGTCTACCATGCGTAGTGCCCTTGAATGCTGATGTAACAAAGATAAGCTAAGCTAGAAACCAATAGTCACAACATGTTGATGAGCATGAAGTGAACCCTAGAGTTGTGTCGGTCTCATGAAGATAACTTACTAATTAATAACATGAACCTTTTGTTGTAAAACTTAATTATTCGCTAGCTTCTCACTCTTGCTAAGTACCTATGTACTTACCTCTTTTGCATGTTTCTTTTTTGTGCATTGTGGGGTGAGAAGATGAACAGGTTGTCCATGATTTTGATGATGAGGAAATGTGATGAAGATGAAGCTTGAGGATGCGTCCAATTTCCTTACTTCTTGTTGCACTAGACTTTGTTGTTTTCCCTTCTTTAGACAAATATTGTTCTTTTATTTCTAGACGTTTGTAAGGAAGCCTGTACTTCTTTTAAGACAATGTTGTTTGGGACATCGTATTTTGTTTTGGTTTTTCGTTGATGTAAGGACACCTTTCTATCATTAGTATGTTGAGTTCTTTTCATAGTAGCATTTATGATGTTTTGCCGAGTCTTTTTAACTTCCATTTGCTAAACTCTATACGACGTAGTAGAGGCTTACATGTAATATTGGATTTATTTAATATTATACGTGCCGAGCGTTTCGTTTCCGGATAAGGACTCGGTATCTGAGAGCGGGGAGTTACAGTTGGTATCAGAGCGAAGCGTCCTTTAGGATTTCTTCCTTAAGATAAGATCTTTTTAGACCACTTAGAACCATTCTGATCCTTCCTGATCCTTCATAGTGGTAGGTAACCTCAGAGATACTCGTGTTGGTTGTTGGATGTAATATCGTAGGACGGATCTAGATCCGCCCGATTACGTAGCGGAATAAACAAGAGGATCATGATCATACAAAATTAAACTACATAATTTAAGATCTACCTACAAGAAGGTGAGATCTACTTACCAATCAAAAAGGATGAACTCCAAGATTGAGAAGCCGAGATCCGAATAGTTGAGATGCCACGATCTTCCGATGTGTATCTCCAAGCAACAACCGGTGGATGTTGATCCTTGATGCTTGACCTCCTTGATATGCCACCCGGAAAATCCTGAAGATTTTCCCAACTCTAAACCCTAGCTATTGGCCGAAAATTCTAAGCCAATACTATGTGTATGATACGTGTATTGTGATGTTGAAAAGGCTTAGGAGAACTCTCTTTATATAGGAGAGAAATCATTGTCCTCCAAAGATTTAATAATTAATACAAAATCAATTATAATAATCCTTTTCCATAAAAGATACTCCTAGAATAATCTAGAATAAATCTAGAATAATCTGGAATAAATCTAGAATATTTAAGGATCAATCTAATATATTTTCCTTAATTAATTATTTAACAAATAAACAATTAATCATATGTTTTATAATTATCAAGAAAACTAATTCATTAATAATTACCAAGACAAAAACACGCCCCCAATACTAGAAAATTAGGGTTCACACGAAATTTCACATAATGGGCCGAGTCCACGAAAAATGTCTTTTCCATGTATTTTATTATTTATTCCAATAAATAATAAATCGCACATTAATTAAATAGTCCAACTACTTAATTATTATTGTGGCCCAACGTCAAGAAACATATGCATGTTAGGAGCCACATCGGGGACCATGGACCTATAACCAGTAGCTACATTAAATTAAATAAAATTATTCATCGAACAGAACAATTCTTATTCAATCTATTAATTCCGGGATTACGCCACCATAAACCCAAAACTGAACTCTTTCGATTATAGATATATACTTACACTCTAATCACTGAGTCGATAAGCGTCCATTGATATAATCATTACATACAGATAAATCCTCCATAGACTGTTCGTTTTGATTTGGGATATTCCCGTATACCCTTCTCAAAACATCTTATCCTTATCTACCATTAACCCCTTAGTGATCAATTAGTTCATAACTAATATAATATGAACTGGGCCCATCGATCAGTTTCTAGGATTAACAAATAAGGGAACTGTCTGTCTACTTCCCGCAGGAAGGAATGGATTCCATATATGTGAAGTCACAGACTACTCACTCATTCCAAAATAGAGCCAACGAGAAGTGTTCAGATCACATGTATCCATGTGATCCTTAACTAACACATCAAACCCTACTTTGAACCAAGCAGTAGACTGTGATCACATCAGGATTGAGATTAATCCATATATGATCATCTTGTGATTCGATAAGATTTCTCAATCACGGAATTATATCGAGAATTCAAATCAAATCGGTTCAGTCCTATATGATAGACATCATATATAAATGCCCCACTAGGTACCCTATACCGACGGTCCGGATAAGACGGTCACCTTTGTTAAGTGTTCAGGCGCATTATTGGTATATTAATCATGAGACCCATACTGCGATTAAATTCACCACGGACTGACTAGTTTTAAGCATATCATCACTAACTCAATCCTCGTGTGTATGCCATACACTGAGTTATGTGATTACATGCCGATATACTTGGGGTTTTCAGTAGTGTATAATATAAGCATAAATGCAAATAATAAAATGAATATATAATTCTGTCATTTATTTAAATAAAACAATTTCAAAATTGTCTTTCGGGCACTACACCTAACATTGGTAAGCTTGGAACTGGGAGTTCTAGGGCTCAGTTAGAGGTGAGTGGTTTGGTTCAAGACAGGGGTCAGACAGTTGTGAGTCAGTTGGAACGTGTTGATCAGTTTCAGAATTAGGTACCCCACCTCAGTTTTCATAAGAACAGCCTCAAGGATCCCTTGGTTATGACAACACCCTTTGGATAGAGTAATCAAGGTTGCTAGGATGTTACTACAAGTGGATGGTTGTGTTGGAATCTATCGTGGCAAGAGTAAAGTTATAGTTTTGAATTCTACGGACCATAAAGTGATTCTTGGTATAGGTCAGGTATCCAAGAATTTTGTCTACTTGGATTATAGACATAAGAAAGTATCTTCCGGTGATGGGTACACCGAGTAGAAGAGTGGCTAGTGCAGTTTTAGTGACTCAAGTTGTGGTTGGTCAGCTTTGGGTTGAGTGTACGAGGTTTGAACGGTTTGGGAATTGGTAGGGTGTGGTTCAATAGTTAGCAAGATCAGAATCGGTTAGAGGTTGTCCGTGGGAAAACAAGTGAAGCTTCGGTTTGGTTTGTGTTGAAGAGAGAGTGCTAAGGAAAGTCAACGGTTTGAGCACGTTCGAGTTTCGAGGACGAAACTCCTTTTAAGGGGGAAGGAATGTAATATCCCGAATTTTTGAAAAAGGGCAGACGTGTCTTTTTGCAAAAAATGGAATATTATGATTTACGGGTTAAATATTTTATGTGTATATATATTTTAGAAAAATATATATATTTAAGGGTAATTAAAATGATCTAATTAAAGGATTTAGTTATTTAATTATAGGAATTAATTAAATGGCTATTTAAGGAAAATATCTCCTAATCTTCCTCATAATGCAGTCGACACAATTTCTGGAAAAAATGGGGAGAGGAACGGCGCTTTAACAGAGAAAATAGGAGAAGAGGCTTCTCCAAAATTCTCATAAGATCTCTGACGGTTTACAGAATGGAATAGAGATTCGGAATCAACAGGAAAGGAGGATCGTTCTGATAGCAAAAAGATGGAGTTTTACAGAGGTATGAGTTTTAGCCCTAAATGCGGTTTTGATAAATGTTTGGTGTTTTAGATCTCCTTAACTCGTAGAATTGTTATATAAGATGTTTGTGATCAAGTCTAATTCAAGTTTGGGGTTGATCAAATAGGTGTTGAGTGAAACCTTGGAAAGTGTTGAAGATTTTCTGAAGGTTTTGGATTGGGCTTTGCTTGTTAAAAGGTAAGAGGCTCTTCCAAATGTGTAATTAGGTTTTATGATGTTAAGGTTGAGCGTTTGTGTAGAACTCATGGTTAGAAACCATGTAATTCGTTGCAGTTAAATTATGGAAGGTTATGGTTTGTAAAAGTCATGTTTTTTTATTACAATTATGTAGAACATGATTGGAATCGAGTACAGATCGCAAGTGTAGAAAATCATGTGTTTAGGGTTTTCTGTGTTGAATGCGCACGCATCGACTAGCAATGCGCATGCATTCCTGTTACAAGTTTGTCTAGTTTAGTTGTAGCAGGTAGAATGTGCCCGCATTCTTAGGAATGTGCACGCATTCATGATTCAGGATGTTAAATCCTCTTTTACAGCAGGTGCAATGCGCACGCATTCAAGGGAATGCGCACACATTTCTGTTTCAGAATGGTTCAGGTTGCTCCCAGCATGTGCAATATGCAAGCATTGGCTGGACAGTGACTTCCAACATGTTTTTTGGTCAGGGAATGCGCACACATTGACCCCCAGTTTTAATAAAACATTGTTTAAGCTATGTAATGTGATGTTAAATGTTGTTTCATGATCTAATAACATTAATTAAACATGAACAAGCCTCGACTGAGTTTCTGATGCGTTTAGTTCCGGCACTGGATGTACTCTTCAAGGGAGTTGAAGTTCGGGACCGTCGGAAAGGCATGAAAGGGCTTGTGCTTTGATGAATTAGCATTCATCAATGTATGTGCAATTGCTAGGACTTGTCCGTGTCTAATGGTCTAGGAATGAGAGTAGTGGATGTGAGGGAGCTTACTTGAAAATACTTAGGTGGCTGGTTAAAAATTAATAATAAACGTACTTGTGTAGTGAAAAGACTAAACATCAATCCAGTCTTGGTTAAGCACAAGTCTATATCACGATGTGTGGGCGTTTAGATAAAGTGAATAACTCTGTAAGTGTTTGGACCTTACGTATAGAGAAAAACACCCTGTAAGTCCGAGACCTTACGTACAGAGGGACTTCGCCGAACGCGTGCACTATCGGTGTCTACTAGAATAGGCTTTCGTGGTTATTAGTGTGATCCACCAATATGTTGCACCCAGTTACTTCGTGGTGAGTAGCACCATGAGTAGCTCCCTTGAATGCTGATGTAACAAAGATAAGCTAAACTAGAAACCAATAGTCACAACATGTTGATGAGCATGAAGTGAACCCTAGAGTTGTGTCGGTCTCATGAAGATAACTTACTAATTAATAACATGAACCTTTTGTTGTAAAACTTAATTATTCGTTAGCTTCTCACTCTTGCTAAGTACCTATGTACTTACCTCTTTTGCAGGTTTCTTTTGTGTGCATTGTGAGGTGAGAATATGAACAGGTTGTCCATGATTTCGATGACGAGGAAATGTGATGAAAATGAAGCTTGAGGATGCGTCGAGTTTCCTTACTTCTTGTTGCACTAGACTTTGTTGTTTTTCCTTCTTTAGACAGATATTGTTCTTTTATTTCAAGACATTTGTAAGGAAGCTTGTACTTCTTTTAAGACAAGGTTGTTTGGGACATCGTACTTTGTTTTGGTTTTTTGTTGATGTAAGGACACCTTTCTATATTGAGTATGTTGAGTTTTTTTCATAGTAGTATTTATGATGTTTTACCGAGTATTTTTAACTTCCGTTTGCTAAACTCGATATGACGTAGTAGAGGCTTACGTGTAATAGTGGATTTATTGAATATTATATGTGTCGAGCGTTTCGTTTCCGGATAGGGATTCGGTATCCGGGAGCGGGGCGTTACAATATATTATATATATAACACTCTCACACACGGCTCATATCAGCCATTTGCTAATGTCTCGTTTTTCTTTGTTTCTTTGTTTCTTTTGTTTTTTTTTTCTTTTATAAATATATATACACAGGCTTATGATCGAGGGAAAAAGAAGAGTATAGGCGAAGATATTGTTTGAAAATCGAGGTAAGGGAATAGGAACGTGTTGCGCATCTTAAGTTAGTTAGTTACAACTATTGTATTTCATTTGTGGAGTTATTGTAATGTAATTAATTATTGAAGTAATAGTAAATTCATTTGTGGATTTAGTGAATAATTTTGGGAATATAGTTCTGTTATTGAAGTCGCGGCGAGAGTTTCGCAACCCCTCCTAGAATGACCTCAGTGGACCTAGGGGTCGGGAGTAGGGTATTACAAGTAGTGTAGCAAACATTTTTTTCCTTCTTATTTATCATTTTTTGCCCGTTTGATTTTGTTGTGGTTGTGGTTGTGCTTGTTGTTGTTGTTGTTGTTGTTGTTATTATTATTTTATCATATCAAAACAATTGTGCATTTTGTGTCTAGTTATAGAAAAGTAACTACTTTGACTAAAGTATTTGTATTTATTAGTTCTTATGAATTTATTTTTGTAAAACAATAATGTAAAATGGGTAATACATTTTTGTTATAAAGTACTAACTGAATACATTGTAGCATTATATATATATATATATATATATATATATATATATATATATATATATATATATATAAACACGTATATACACATACATAAAGCAGTGAAAATAATGTTATCTAGCACAAGGTGCATCGGTCTGAATTAGACTATAATTTGGTATGTGGACCTGTGTTCGAACCCCGTTAGGGGCAAAAAAAAATGTTATCTATGATTTCAGATTTATAGTGATACCAAACAGTCTAAGTACTTAAATCATTCAGTTACTCAATGTATTCAGATTTCATATTTCAGACTTCAGATTTAACAAACGCCCCCTAATGTTTGGAGCATTCAAGAATTCATCAAGATAACAACACTTGAAGGAAACAGAGCTTACTGCATATATTATATGCATCAAGATCAAAGATCGCTCACAAGTCGAATCACTTCCTTGATTCAAGTTTTTAACAAAGGATTCAGACCGTGAAGTATCTGGTTGAAGGTGTCAAGGACAATTGTGTGTAGTCAGGAAGACTGTGTTTATGGTGGAGCTGGTGAAGAGGCAATCCTACCTTTTAAGGACCAGTGGAGCAGACTTAATGACACATCAATTCTACCTGTTAGGGACTAAGGGCTTAGACTGTGAAGCTATGGAATAGTCAAGGACAATCATCATTTACTTTGTATCTTGTAAGTGTAACTTCAAGAACATAGTGAATTTCCTCCAACATCATAGGAGAATAGATGATTGACAGGATTACACTACCTAGAACCTCTATAAACTCTGTTTTTTTACTTTACGTTATTTACCTTACAACATTTATATTCAGTACTTTACTCTGCATTTATCTACTTACTTTATTGCATACTCAGTTACTCAAACTCAGCTAACACCAATTACTGAGTTCACACAGCATATTTCAAAGTGAATCAACTCAATTTAAAAGGGCTTTAAATAAATATATTCCGTTGCATTTAACTTAGTTGTTATTTTGGTAAGTATACTAAATCTCAGCGGAGTTATCTAAACTCCAAGTTCTTATAATTAAGTTTAACTTAACAAGAAGTTTTCAATAAGACAAGTTTATTCACCCCCTCCGAACTTGTCTCAAGCCTTTCTAAGGGACTGACACCTTCTCTTGAACGATACAAACTGATCAACCATATGGTGCGAAGTGGATGTTAGCCTTTGAGGAAACTCAGTCGGATGAAGCAATGAATTCAATCATAGATCAAGATTCTGATTGCTTATCTCTTGTATGTGCGTCACATGTTGAAACCATCATTCCACCCACAAATCCACAAGAGACCACTCCATCAAAGAATTCTAGGGGAAAAGCTAAACAAAAATGAATTATGTTCAGTAAAGTTTCACCAGTTTGTGCATTTGGAAAAATCCTTTAAATAAAGTGAGTGTTTCATGTCTAGCTAACATAAACATATTATATCATTAACTTCCTAAATGTTGGGAGTATTAATGATTAGTAATATGTGGTTTTTTTTGTAAGTTGTATAAGCAACAAAAACTTCTGGTATCTGACTTATAGCATTGTCCAAGTCAGACATGTGTCATGCATCTCTAGTATGACCGTAGCATGCATGACTTTTGTCTCATAACCTGGATGTAAAAACACTAGTCTGGATTTCCATTATGAATTATGAAGCAGTTTGTATTCAAAACGAGTTTGTGCTTTTTAGTTTAGTCATGTTTACATAATTAGTTAATTCAATAAGTTGTATTGCACAACATTATTTTCTTTAGTTATTGTGTCCATTTTAAGATAGCTCTTGCCACCACCACCACACACCCCCAAAAAAAAAAAAAAATTCACAAACCTTTTTTCCCTAGGATAAAAACATACAATAAATCAAATATATATAAAACCGTATCTACAGTGGGCATGCCTTTGTACACAGTGTAAAGAACACTAGTATATTCCATACATAATGAAAGTCTCATGACACCGTTCACATATTTTGGTTATTTAATCTTTATTTTATAACACTTATTTTATACTCAACACACTTATTTTATACTCAACACTTATTTTATCTGAAAACCTATGAAGCACGTACACGGACACTGACACGCCGCACGACATGACTAATTTCAAAATTTAAGGACACGACACCAACACGTGTTATATATATATATAAAGACGCCCAGGGGATCAACGAAGGATTGAATATACAAACTAAACAAGGGAATAAAGGATTTTAACAATAAATAAATGGACGGCAATAAAGTAATGTAATAAAGTATTGTTAATAAGAATGCTGAAACAACATGAGAAATAAAGTAATAGACGGCAATGAAATATGCTAAAGCTTTGTCAAAATGAAATATGCCTAAGATTTGTCAAAGAAACATGTAAATTTATACCTTAATTAAAATGTTTGAATGTTTGAAACAGATACAATTGTTGAGATACAAATGTTGGAAGAGAAGAGTATGTACTCCCTTCTTGCCGTCATTGAATTTGTTAATAAAATATTGCTCCAATCTTGCAGAGAAAATATTAATTTGTAAATGGTAATCTAAGGAGTCTGCCTTCCTCTCTTCTTTGTCTTCTTATTTACATGCAGTTTGTAATAATAGAAAGTGGTACAATAATTTAAAGTGTTGTCTTCCTTTGTATGTGGTGTCTGTCATTCTGGTTTTGCTGAGTTGTTTTGTTGTCGTCTTGTGCTAAGTGATGTCCATTATTTTCTAGTGGTGTCTTGTCTTGTCTGCCATTGGTAGTGGAATATCTGTGCTGAGTCTTCTTTTGTCGTTTTGTGATAAATGAGCTCCATTTAATTTTAGTGATGTCTTGTCTTGTCTTGTCTGCCATATTGATTGTCACTGAGTTGTGTGTTGTCGTCTTGTGATAAGTGTTTTGTGTAACTGTGTGTGTATTATACGTTTATAAATATATGTATTTGTATATAACTTTGTGTATATAAATAAATATATAAATATATAAAGATAAATTTTTGTATGTGTGTGCATGCAGGGGCGGAACCAAGTGAGGGGTGGGGTGGTCTCAAGCCCACCCAAAAAAAAACTAGTGAGAATATGTTTGTAGTACCCCATAATAAAGACCAAACTGATAACCAAGACCACCCCAAAATAACCAAGACCACCCCATAGTAAATTCCTGGTTCCGCCACTGTGTGCATGTGCATTTCTCATTGTGTGCATAGAAATATATTTGTGTATATGTGTTTTAGGTGAAAAGCATTGTTGCAGGTGACTTTTTTGGAGTGTAGTCTTTGTATGTTTTTTTTTTTAAGGAATCGGTGAATAATCCTTGTCTTCTTCACCAACGTTTACCGATGTTGTGGAACTGATAGGTGACGTCGCATATTGTGACAGAACTTGTTGTAGTTCATCATCTGTTTTTGACACAGCTAGCAATGCTGCAACTTGTGCTTTTTTTTCTGAGAAACTTGTGTTTGCAGTTGATTGTACTTGAATTTGTCGGGGTCTTTGTGTTGTTTGTAACCAGGCTTCGATGATAGTACATTTCTCCCACCATCTTACTCTATATCTTCTCCTGATTATTTGAAGAGGATGATTAGAGAAATCTAAATACCAATTCACAATCCATGGTAGATAGAATTTTGTACTTAGAGTTGCGAATGCTGGAAATCTCCTTTCTGCTTCAGAGGGCTTGTTTGTTTTGAAAATATTGAATGATTCAAGCACCGTTGGTTTTTGCATCTCTGGCACCGAACCAAAGCAATCCCACCACTGAACCCACCATGATGGAAATTTTGAAATGTCCGCCGTTTTTGTATCGAAATGCATCAACCATGCATGTTGATTGTTTTGGTTTTGAATTAAGAATGCATTAAACCATGCCTGTTGATATTCCCAGTAGTTAAATATTGTGTTATAAAAAGGTAATTCCTTGTACTCGTCTGGGAATGCAAAAGGCTGAGAAAGACCTCCGTACCAATCTGATGGGGTAATGACTTTGTGGATTTTACATGTCGAGTATGAAGGTGTGGTTTGGTTATTTTGATAATATTTGTGGTCAAAGCTTGCAGATTGGGTAGCTTGTAAGATGGTTTGGTAAAAGACTGGGTTTTTTTTGCAGATTCTGAGGCTTGTAAAAACACCCGTTTCCAAAGTAATTTTGGAGAGATTGGAAAGGATCTTGTTTTTGAAAATCAGCCTCAATTTTAGTAATGTTTTGGGAGTATGGTTTTACTGTGTAGGGTGTTTTTTGTGTGGTTGTGTGTTGTGTGGTAGAAGGTTTTGCGAGTGGCTGAAATGAATTTGATGTTAAAACAATGGGTTTTGATGAAGATGTTGTGGGTTTTGGTGAAGATGCTATGAGTTTTGATGATGATGTTGTGGGTTTTGATGATGATGCTGGGGGTAATTCTAGCTGGTTTTATGGTTTTGGTTGAGATAAATGCATTTTCCTAAATTCCGGGCTTTATAATAAATTTTCAAGAAATTTCTGTGACTCTGGGTCTAAGGAACCTGAATCTTCAATATTTCCAGCGTCTTGTACTTCATTGACTACAATGTCATACCATGACATTTTAGGTTTTGTAACACTTGTATTTGCAACCTTTTTCCCTTTGTCAACTTTGGGAGCCATCAGATCTGTCTTGTAGGAATTCACTTGTAAGGAAATCGGGAACTGAATTTGTATCTCCGTTTATGAATTCAATATCAAAATAAAAAATGCTTAAAATTGCTTTCCAACGTGCAAATATCTGTTTTGATACAAGATTTTGTACATCTTTTTGGAAAATTTCTTTTGCACTTTTGCAGTCTATACGTAACAAAAACTTTTTGTTTAATAAATCACTTTGAAATTTTTGAATGCATAAAACAATGCTTAAGATCTCTTTCTTAATTGTGGAATAATTTTTTTGGGTATCATTCCAATGTGCAGATGTAAACTGAACAATTAGTTCTTTAGAATCCTGTTTTTGCTTCAAGATGCCTCTGTAACCAATGTCTGAAGCATTAGTTTCTACTAATTTATGAAGGTCAGGATCTGCCAAGTGAAGACATGGAATCTGTGTGACCTGTTCCTTAATTTGTTGGACAATTTTTGTATGTGTTGTATTCCAAGGTGCAGAGATTTTCTTTAGACGGTCATGAAGTGGTTTGGCTAATCTGTTTATATTCAGGTAAAAGTCAAGGACATAATTTAAACATCCTAAAACCTTTGTAATTGTTTTATGTCAAGAATTTTATCTGGAAATAATATGGTGAAATTTAGAGATCTTTCTATGGGTGTAATAGTACCTTGAGTAATATAGTGCCCAAGAAATCTTATTTTTGTTTGGAAGAGTGACATTTTAGATTCTGATATCACTAATTTGCTTTTTTCGATTACATATAAAAATGTTTTTAAATGTTTGAAATGTTCATCAAGAGTTTTTGAAAATATAAGTACATCATCTGTATACACGATACAGAATGTTGAGTACTCATTGAATGTTTCGTTCATAATTCTTTGAAATTCGGAAGGGGCATTTATTAAGCCAAAATGCATTACATTCCATTGGTATTGCCCAAAAGGAACTGTAAATGTTGTTTTATATCTGTCTTTTGGATTTATTTGTATTTGCCAAAAACCTGATTTCATGTCGAATTTTGAGAATATGAAGGCATCATGTAGTTTATTTAGATTGTCCTTTTTATTAGGTATGTGATAGCGAATCCATTTTAATGCCTTGTTAAGTGTATATAATTAATGACTAGTCTTGGAGTTCCTCTCTCGATTTCAGAGGCTTTATTAACATAAAAAGCAGAACAACTCCAAGATGATCTAGTTTTAGAGATTAATTTTTTGTTTTCAAGATCTTGTATTTCTTTTCTGCAAAATTCTTCAAGGTATTTATTCATTTGTATGGGCCGAGCTTTAGTAGGTATATCATTTTCTTTGAAAGATGTGTCTAGGGCAGATCAACCATTTGTTGCTTTCTGTTCCAAAAAGCAATTGGTAGTTCAGCACAAACTTTTAATGTGAATATTTTTTGTAATCATAGTACTTTCTCTTTTATAGTTAGTTGGTTAAGCAATTTATTTATTCTTTGTAACGAAGCATCTTATGAAGCTCATTGAGCTGGAATTGCTTGTTAAGTATTATATTATTGATTGTGATTTCATGTATAGCGCAAGATTTTAATAAATTTAGACTTCTTGTTTTTGGTTTTACTAAAAAAGGAAACATATATTTTTTGTGATTTATCTTGAAGGTAATAGAATCTGGGCAAACCTTATACGGTGTTATAAGGTTTATAAATGGAGTGTCAAGAATTACAGAGTGATGGATGTCATTGACAACCATAAAGGATGTCTTTAAAGAGACTACATTATTGATTATTGAAGCTTCTGTTTTTGCAGAGATTACTAGTTTTGAATTGTTTGCTGCTGAAATTTTTTCATGGGTTTGCTGTAGGAATTTTATAGGGACAAACCCTGCTTTTATACAATTTAAGTCTGCTCCAGTATCAAAAAGGGCAATGGTATTAAGTTCGTAATCATTCATGAATTTGACTGTAATGTTTATGATATATTTTCTGGATGTAATTTCTTTTAAAACAAAAAAGAAATCAATTGGGGTTGTTGTAATGTTTTGTAGTCCTTGCGTAATATCTTCATTTCCAGTATGTGTGTCACTATTGTCTTTTAATGTTTCAATAATGGTTTTGATTAATAGTGAATCATTTTTTTTTGTTTCTCTGTTAATTCTCTTAATTCATTTTCTATTTCTTTACTTTGTTTTTTTAGATCGTGATTTGTAATATTATCTTTTTTATTTTTATTCATATTTAAAATTGTCGTTAAATCATAAGTACTTCTGGAAGTACTTGGTGCTAATGGCTCATGTTTAAAAGTCTCTAATAACTTTTCGAGATATTGTTGTTGTAGAGCTGGGTCATTAATCTGTTGTAATATATCAATAAAAATTTGTTGTTCTTTTGAGATAACATTTAACATTTTCCCAGTGTTTCCTTCTGATTACTAATTTATTTTTGCTTTTCCATTGTTATCTGTATTTTCTTTATTAGTTGTATCACTAGGAGAATCTATAAGTAAGTTTGAGATTTTGTTCATAATATCTTCTTCCAGATTTAGTTCATTAAGTTTTCTTTTTAATTTACAATAATTAGATGTATGTCATTTTTTGTGGCATCTATAACATTCAATGTCTTTTATCCAATTCGGTCTTGGTTTATTATATTTTTTAGTTTTATAGAAATTATTGTTTGAGGGTTGTTTGTTTTGTTTGGTATTTCTATATAAATTCCTATTAGGTTTATAGGTTGTATTGGGTTTATAAGTGGGTTTTTTTGCAATTTCCTTTGCAAGAGGATTCCTGTCGAAAAGGATTATTGTCAAATTGTTGACAAAAGGTTCCAAGTTCTAGATTAGCCTTTTTCATTTCCCATTTTATGTGTTTTGAAGTTTGAGATCTTGGCATATTTTCATGCCCTCTTGTTGAATAACACTAACTAGTTGCCCATATGTGTATTGATCGTATGGAATTATCTGGTTGCCTGAATTTTCTCGAATTCTATTTCTGACTTTTTCTCCTAACAATGTTGGTAATCCTGCTAAGAATTTTTCTTTCCAAAAAGGCTTACTAGAATCATCCCTTTGCATTAATCTTGTTAGGAAATTATTTTTATACCATTGGAAATCACTGAGTTTTTTACAGCGTAGATTCGAAAGTAGTTCAGTATTTCTTTCTTTTAATTTTGCTGGATCTCCAAGAAAATGTATTGAGATGGTATGCATTAGAGTAGATACAGCATCCTGTAAAGGTTCTTGTTGTTCGTCAAGAATTAGATTTTGTTCTTAATCGTATTTTAGTGAATTAAGTATTTGATCATGTTGTTCAGATGTTAAATAAAAATCTCACCATCCTTTTAATTGTCCTGAGAAACCTGCAATTAGTAGCTCTGCGGTAGTCCTATCTTGGACTCCGTGTTGTGTCATATACGCATTTGCAGCCATTGTCATTTGCTGTAGGAGGGATAAAATTTGATACTCATTCATAGTATCTAAGTTCCAATTATAGACAGATGATGTATTAAAACGATTTTGAGTTTGAGTTTCGACAGGTATAATGTCCAGAGGATAATTTAGAATGTGTGGTGAAGTCCATCCTATTTTGTTTATTTGATTTTGATCTAGTGAGGTATCAGTGTCTGTTTGTGATCCTAAATCATATTCTTTTCCAATCATATTAATATGTAATGTCGTTGTGGGGGTCGTTGTGGGGGGGTGTCAGGTGCTATTTGATTTTCAGAAGATGAGCTGGCTGTCATCTTTTGAAGTTTGTTTTGTAAATCTTTAAATAAATCAGATTTTTTTCTTTTGGATATATCTTTGATAGATGATGAAGACACTTGGTATGGTTTGAAGACTGGGGTTGTTGGGTTTTTTAGTACATTGGAATTATTAGTTTGAGGAGCTTTCTCAATTTGACTAATCTTCATGTTTCTTTCCATTTTTTCCGATTGTTTTCCAATTGTGTGGAGATTAGTATTTGTGTAATTATTTTGTGAAATAATATTTTTATATTTCTTTTGTCGTCTTCTCCGGGCATTTTGATAGGATAACACATATATCTTGATCTTGGTGGTGTATTTTTATTCCTTGGAATGGTGGGTGAAAAGATTTTATTTTTTCAGAATTTTGAGTAGTTTCCCATTCCGGATTCTTATTTCGAATGGTAATAAGACTAATTATGTTTGAGAAAGGGTAGTCAATATGACATTCTAGGGAATAGATTTCAAACCAGTCAAAAAAATGTATATGAATTTTATAGTTATTTATAAAGTCGTAGTAATTGTTTTGAATTTTTTGTCGTTTTAACAGAAATTTATCGAAGTACCAAGTCCTTTTCTTTTCATTCTTTTCAGAGTAAAATTCATCGTGAAGAAATTTTTTATTAATTGTAAAATCCTTTTCAATGATATTGAGTTCATTAAAGTTATCAGTAATGGCTGAAAAAGATGGGCTGGTTGGTTCCGGAGGGTTTGTTGGTTCGTTGCCTACCTCGTTTTCTGCATGATAAAAAGATCTTAGTATTTGTGAAACGTAATCTACGTTTCTTAATCTTGTAACAGGGATATCGGATATTGAATTCCTTGGTTTTGAGGTACCTATAACCAATGGGATTTGTGATACTCTGCCTAGGTCAATAGTAGCAGAAGTATCTTCAGATACAGAGTTAGAATCAGTGTATCGAGCACTCATACTTCTTCTTCTGTCAAAAAGAAGTTTTACCTTGCCATCAATGAATTGAGTAACATGTTTTAGTTCTGAATTTGGTTCTGGAAATCTATTTTGTATTGGGACTTCATTTTCTAAAACCCATTCGTCAAGAAGAGTAATATCTTTCCATTTGATAGTTCTAGAAGTACTTTTAAACTCTATGAATATCCAAAATATATAGTCATCGGTGCCAAAAGTAAAAATAAAATTGTGATTAACTTTCAAAATTTTATAAAGTGTAAAAATAATTGTTTATCAACAAGAAACATAAACTAAATACGCGTATTTTAATGGAATTATAATAAAGATTGAAATATTATATTTTAACGTTTCTATTGCATAACATTTAAATAAAGGAAAAAACAAATTTAAAAAAATTAGGGTCCAATAGAGTCGGGAATTTTCGGCATAGTGTTGAGCAGTGTCGACAGCGTGTCGAAAGTGTATCAGATATGAAAATTTTAAATAAAATTATTTTAATCAACCGACACGTGTCAGATACATGTTAGAAACGTGTCGTTCGTGTGTCGTGTCGAAATTGTGCCGGACACAGAGCACGACACACGGATAGATTGAAACGTCGTTGCTTGATAGTGGAAAATTAAATGGGTCAATGGTAGACCCGTCCAAATGCCCCAACGGACCGGCCCTTGACCGGAACCGGCGGTTTTGGTTTTGGCCGGTTTGTGCCGGTTGACAAACCGGCAGTTGAAGTGAACCGCCGGTTGAAGGTTGAAAACCGGCGGTTGCCGGTTCAATACGGTTCACGGTTCACACGGTTTCCTTCCGGTTCAGATCACGGTTCAGGCCACGGTTTTTATTTTTTATTTTTTACATTTTCATATAATACTTTTTTTTTTACATTTTCATATAATACTTATTATTTTCACTACAATAAAAAATTACTATTATTTTCACTACAATTACTAAAGCTAATGTAATATATATATTTTTATAAATAGCTTTTTTATTCGGTTTTTAAATATAATATTAATATTGTGTTATTTTTTTTATACGTAAATTATGTTATTTTTCAACGCTTGTACCGGTAATTCGGTTGCCTACGTATCTTTTATATGTAATTATGTCGGAGGCACGATACATATAAAAAAATCAAAACAAGCGTAGTTCTTATTTTTTTTTAGTCTTTTATAGTTTTTTAATAAGTTTTTGTAGTTTTTTTTATTATAGGTTTTTAGTATTTTATAGTTTCTTATAGTAAATGGTGGTCGGTTTTAAGTATACGTTGATTAAAAATGTTGTTTTATTAAATATTACGTGAGATATTTTGTGTTATTTTTCTTATATGTAAATTATGTTATTTTTTCAACACTTGTACCGGTAATTCGGTTGCCCACGTATCTTTTATATGTAATCATGTCGGAGGCACGATACATATAAAAAAATCAAAACGAACGTAGTTCTTATTGGTTTTTTTTAGTCTTTTTTAGTTTTTTTATAGGTTTTTATAGTTTTTTTATTATAGGTTTTTTTTTAGTATTTTATAGTTTCTTATAGGTTTTTTTAGTCGGTTTTAAATATACGTTAATTAAAAATGTTGTTTTATTAAATATTACGTGAGATATATTGTGTTGTTTTTCTTATATGTAAATTATGTTATTTATAAGATTTTTTTTGAAGTGTTTAAAAAAGAAAAAAAAAATAGCCGTTCAAGAAGAATAGCGCGTTAGTAGCCATAATCGATTCTGATCGATTTATCTCGATTCAACCGTCGGTTTCGATTCTGTTCCGGTTGGCCAAAACCACTAATCGCTTCTAATCAGTCCAACTGATGATTACACAAACCGCCGGTTGAAAACAGTTCCTGTTACATTTGGCCACCTCTAGTCAATGGTTCGATTCAGTCCCTTTTACGCGCGATTGAAACATACGCTGCTGTCCAAACCATAACTTTGCCAAACAAATTGTTTAATTTAGTCACCTTCCCTCCCATTTCCCCAAAGCCCCCTCTCTCTCTTTCTTTCTTCTCCGCCATTTTCATCCAACATTCGTTCTCTTTTCGAAGACTTGGATTCGCAAATATGAATTCGATTAGTCCGCTCGCTCAACAATCCCCTTTCCTCTTTCGTCAATCCCCCAAATTTCACAGAGATTTTTCGCTTTCTAGATGCCATTTTACTCGTGTTGCATATGCTTCTCCTTTTTCAATGTTGACCACCCCTCTCCGTAAACGCCGGAAACGTACCGGATGTTTCGTACCAGAGCGTTGTGACGAATCTTTAACCTCGTCGCTGGATGCGACTAAATTCACTCTAGTTCCATCATTTGAAGAAAATGAAGCGGAAGCAGCAGCAGAAATTGTTGTCGAGGAAAAAAGAGAAGACTTTCCGGAGAAAGAGAGCATTTTGAGTCAAATTATTGAGATTGGGAAGTTCTCAGGGCCTGCGGTTGGATTGTGGTTATGTGGGCCATTGATGAGTCTCATTGACACTGCTGTCGTTGGTCAAGGAAGCTCTATTGAACTCGCTGCTTTAGGTAAATTACCAAATGAAGGATATATTTTTTTTCCCAATAATATATTAGATTATTGCAGCTAAAGAAGGAACACTGAAATGGCAGCCAAGAAATGCTTAATATAGACAATATTACCTTATTTTTTACTATAGAAAATTCTAAAGCCAAGAATTTTGAAATTTGAATTTTTGCAGGGCCGGGAACAGTATTCTGTGACAACACTAGTTATGCATTTATGTTCCTGTCAATTGCCACATCAAATTTAGTTGCAACTTCGCTTGCCAAAGGGGTTAGTCCGCTCCCTGAACTTTTTTCACTTTAGGATCTTCAAATGGATGAGGTTAAGCATTACTTTGTTATGTAATCGTGCCTTGTTTTGATTCCTCAGGCTCTCTGCCTTTTGTGCTTCTAATTGGTGCAGGATAAAGATGAAGTGCAGCATAAAATATCTATATTGCTCTTTATTGGGTTGGCCTGTGGAGTTTTGATGTTGGCCTTTACCGTATTATTTGGTCCTTGGGCACTTAAAGGTCATTGTCTTTGTCTTGTGTTGTTTCTGATTGCCTGATTTGTCTAATGTAAAGAAGTGCTGATTCTCATGGCAATTTTTGTGCCGTTCAGTTTTTGCTGGGGCTTAAAAATACGGAAATCATTGCGGCGGCAAACACATACGTCCAGGTTTATATTTCTTTCTATAAGCCTATACTTTGTGATTGGCTGGGTCGTAAAGTCTTTCATCATGTATTGTTTACTCTCTCAGCCGTAGGTCTATTCATATAGTAGATTTATTAACCGCTAGTTAATGTAATGATATAATGATCATATATCCGTCACTTTGTGCTTTACATAACATGTTAATGGTGATATTCATGACACCACTATCTCTTACAAGATATTACTCAAAAGAAGCCGTATAATTAAGGGAGCACACGTGGATCTCTAGCATCTGATGGGGAATGGGGCGAATCCCTTTTTTTAGAGAATACTACTTTGTATTGATTTGGTTGTTAGCATGCTATTTCTTCTAAAAAAATAGTGTATTGGACATCGAAAATGTTTGAAACGTTTCATTTTACTATAAAATTCCATTTCCCATGTATAATCTCTTTTTTCGTGTTTGATAATTTTAAATGCGTGTACAATTTATAAGTGCTTGAATAATTGCTGTATTCATAATTGTATACTGAATGGAAACAGTTTTGTTGATAGATACGAGGCTTTAGCTTGGCCAGCTGTGCTGATTGGATGGGTTGCCCAGAGTGCAAGGTGCGGTTTGGTTGTATTGTTCCTAGTGATGCTGGCTTTGCAGTCAATAAGAAACAATAATTGTTTTTATCTTTATTGTCTCCACATAAACGAATGATATATATATATATATATATATATATATATATATATATATATATATATATATATGTATGTATGTATGTATTATTCTAGTAAAGAATGGAAACGAATCACTTCTTTAGCAACAATTATACAATCACTAATAACCCATGCACAAAATAAGTTCTTTGAGAAGAAGTTGTGGCTCTAGCTGGTATTACTGCTATTGCATTTTCTCAATGATGGCTGCTCTTAATGTTCAAGACCTTGTTTATTTGATACGGGTTTTATAAGGGCTTTCAACTTTGAGTATATATCGTTTTGGTTTCCATAAAAGGCAAGGAGACTTTATAAGGCTACTGGTAATCAACTTGGGGTAGTTCAATGTCAAGCGTGTAATATTACCTTTTGATCCTGAAAACTAATCATATCTTTATTAAAGTTCTTGGTTGAGTTTTCTTGTTTTTAGGGACACTGATAAAATATCCTTTTTCTGATCTTTATGGACAGTCTAGGCATGAAAGACTCATGGGGACCATTAAAAGCTTTGGCAGTTGCCAGCATTATAAATGGCACGGGTGACATAATTTTGTGCAGATACTTAAATTATGGTATAGCCGGAGCTGCTTGGGCGACAATGGTTTCACAAGTATGTACGGGGCAAGCATTTCGACTGCCCATTATTTCACATAATATCTCTATTGGGGGTGCTTTCTGATATTTCCTTTGTTGTTTGTTGTTTACTTTTTACTTACTGATGATTCCGTTTAGGTTGTTGCAGGATATATGATGATCAAAGCTTTGGATACAAAGGGTTTTGATGGATTTGCAATCTCTGTGCCATCCTTTAGTGAATCTTTGGAGATATTTATGCTTGCAGCTCCAGTGTTTTTGACAATGACGTCGAAGGTTGGCCAGTCTTTAGTCCTATTTCCTTGCTTCTGTCAATGGGGGATTTGCACCACTATGTATCTAAATTGTGTGTTCGGAAATTAGGTGGCATTTTACTCTCTTCTTGTCTATTTTGCGACATCTATGGGCACACAAACAGTTGCGGCTCATCAGGTATGTATCATCTCTCTTAAGCTTTATTGATATATTCTTCTCCCACGAACTTGATTGGTCTTGGTCAGGCATTTTTTTTTTTTCTTGGTCTTGGTCAGGCATTTTAACTGTATGGAAACTCGTTTCAGGTGATGATACAACTATATTGCATATGTTCAGTTTGGGGTGAACCTCTTTCTCAGACAGCGCAATCCTTTATGCCAGAGCTGATATATGGAGCTAATAGAAGCTTGCCAAAGGTTGTTAGTCTATCGTCTTTATTTTCCCATCTATTTTCCTTAATTCAAATATTTGACTACAAGAGAAAATGTAGTTCAACTCAATCTCATGATATTATTTTTTATTTTTTACTTCTATATTTTATGACCATAAATTGCATTCTGGAAAATATTTCCCAGAAACAGAATATTATTATTAGTACTATTTTTTTAATTATAAATGTGGCCTGAAACAGGCTCGGACGCTTTTAAAATCGTTGGTGATCATTGCGGCTTTAAGTGGAACTATTTTGGGATCCATTGGGGTATCGGTTCCCTTGTTTTTTCCCCAGATCTTTTCTCCTGACCCAGATGTAATAAAGGAGGTCAGTGTCTAGTACTATAATGTCTCAGTTAACATATATATATGTATGTATATATATATATGTGTGTGTGTGTGTGTGTGTATTAGAAAAAGTTCACATACCGTTTCTGATAGATTTTTGTGTGCAGTTTAAATAACATAAATGTCAATACTTTTGATAATTTGGATTCAACTGCTGCAGATGCATCAAGTGCTGATTCCTTACTTTCTTGCTCTATCGGTAACGCCAAGTAATCATAGCCTTGAGGGAACGTTACTGGTATGTGTTGTTCTTTATCGTTCAATTTCTTGATGATTGTAGACTGAACATTAACCAAACTTGTTGTTATATATATGCAGGCTGGACGAGATTTGAAGTTTATCAGTTCATCAATGACTGGAATATTTTTCTTGGGTTCCATTCTTTTATTGGTAAGCCAGCTAGTGTTAATCTTAATCGGCAATTTTATTCTTTCGCTTTTCACCATCTGCCCCGCTTGCATCGAAATCATAGCAGATTTTATTTTTATTTTTTACAAGGGGACATCATAGCAGTTGTTTTGCGTTTTCATTGCCACCTTTTCAGTTTTACATGTAATTATTAACTAAAATGTTCTGTTCATTGGTTATCAGGTCCTAAGCAGAAGTGGATTTGGTTTGCCCGGATGCTGGTTCGCTCTTGTTGCTTTTCAGTGGGTAAGAATTCAATGACTATTTTCATCATTCTGTTGATCGAGATTATAAACTTTGAAATTTTGACGGTAATATGATACAATTGTCTTCAGTCCCGGTTTTCTATTGCCCTATGGCGTCTTACTTCACGAGATGGTGTACTATACTCGGAAGACACAAGTAGGTTTCAAGTAGCATAGTTGAAAGGATGGATCGTCATTTTCTCACCCAGGGACCAGACCGCCAAAAGGGGTAGTAGTGTCAATTTACATGAATGCTTGTGACTTCATTCAATGCAAAGAATTTCCCCTTCTCGTTGCATCAGCTTGTGCGTTATAAAACACGCATTCTGCCTCGAGACTGTAAGTATATACACACAGTTCTGTATGTGTATAATCTCAATTGAAGCAGCCTATGATATTTCTTACTATGGCTGCTGTAAGTCATTCCTTTTAAAACATTTTGATGAAACTATAGGAAACACAAATTAGTTGATTATTTGTCGGAAAGTGTCCATTGTTGTATGAATACAAGCATAAATTTTGGCTAGCTTGCTATTGTAAAATACAGTGTAAAAAAAATACAGGAGGAAAGAATGCCGATTGTTTTTTGTCTGCAATAATTGAAGCAAGAACATGTGATGTTTATATTTCTTTTGAACATGTTATTACATTCAATATGATTCAACTCCTTTTTGTGCTTTCTATCTGAGTGCCTGTGCGTGGTGGTATTGTTCCCGTAGCCCGCACGGGTAGCTCAGTTGGTTTTCAGATGTCAGATTGCTTCAAAGAACGCAGGATCGAATCTCGGCAGCCACAGTGTGGCAGTTAGCCCTGAATAAAGGGCGACTCCTTGTGGATAATGGCCGTATCGGGATTGTATTACTACATTATAAATGTGTTGTAATATACTCAATATGAAAAACCATAGAAAATACCTTAACCCATGAGAAACGTCAAAATTAAATTTCAGAGTTTCACCACCACGGTTAAAGCGGTAGAAAACAGGCGCTTAGCCGGTGGATTTCAAACTCGAAAGTTTGTCACTTTTCGATTTCTAAACACTTTCTTATCTTAGAAAACTAGGGTTTCCGCTTGAATTCTTAAGTAAACAAAGATCAATCATTGCAGGAGAAGAATCCTCTTGGTTGAACAAGTATATCATGCACAAAACAACCCTACATTTCAAGGTAAGAACACATACATCAAAGCTTTTTTAGTCATCTCATTCATTAAACATGCTTACTTGAACTCATATGTTGTTGTTTTCGCGTCTTTTGAGCACATACGGGGTTGAAACATGAAATTAGATACACGTTAGACTTTTTAAATGTACTGCACAAGTCTGCAAAGTTTTGAAACTTCTGGCTGAACTCCAAAAAACTGGCGGCTTAGCGCCAACAAAAAAACTCTACATAGCCTATGTAGTAAGCCATGTAAACATACTGTAAGTGAAAATTTGTCGGTACAAGACTGAAATAAATTTCAGTGCAAGTTTTGTTAAGTAAAACACTTGGAAACTAGTGGTTTCATGGTTTACATGTTAATTATGACATAAGATGCCTTAAATCTGTAAAAATTAAGTCTTTTTGATGTTCCTATGTGGTACTATGAAGTCTTACATGATGAAATGCCAAATTATGCCTTGAAATGTCAATTAGTGAGCATGTCACCTGAGGTATGTTTAAAAATAGGGAAAAATCTGAAAATTTAGTGTTATCTTGATGCCATTATAAAGTGGATATTGTTAAAGCACAAGATAAAGATGATGTTCAAATTAGAGATATGATAGAGTTTATTTCAAATAAATTTTTAAGTGATATTTATCTTTTAGTTTTATTATTAATTATATTTATTTTGAATTAGGTTTGTTATCCAATTTATCTCCTATATAAAGGAGGTTCAATGTATCCTTTTAATCAATCAATAAAACACCAGCATTTTCTTTATCGTTTGCGTATTCTGAAATTCTTTAGATATCATACCTATAAGATTATATGTGTGTGGGGGGGGGGGGGGGGAGGGGGGCTGATAAACTTGTTACTTTTAGAGTTCTAAAAACTCAGCTGAATGGCAAGTCTTTAAGTGTTCAACAGTGCTGTGTTTTGTTGTTATGTATTGATAAGCAGATAACAGAAAGTAAAGTACTGAAAAGCAAATGTAGAAAGTAAAAACATAAAATTTGTTTATGGAAGTTCGAAGTGGTGAAATCCTCAACGTTTCCCATTCTGCTGTGATGTTGGACTGATTGAAACATGTACAATTGTCTCTACTGCTTCACTAAAGTTGTTCCACTGCTCCTTCGAGTGTAGGATTGTCTCTTCAACAGCTCCACCATAAAACTCATCTCCTTCTTGATCGCGTGTAAATCACTAACGTCGATACTACTAGCAAGAATACTAGGTACATCGTAGTATAGTAAATGCGAGTAAAGGTCGATCCCACAGAGACAATGCAACAGAGACAATGCAACTATAAGTATAAACGATTCTAACCTAATTAAGAGCAACATAGAGGCGGTTATTGACCAACAATAGACAATAAGAAAACAAACTTGGTATTTCTCCCCCTCTTCTCACCGATCTACTAACTTGGATTAGTTAATCGTTATGTTTACTTCCCCACATAATTTCCTTAAATTAATCTCGAGCTTTCGTTTTAATTATCATTATCAGCTACGGGTGCAACTCCTACTCCTATCTACTCCGACAATGGTAGTAGACAATCTATATGCAAGCTACCCTCCTTAATTGGTCCGTAATAGCCCATACGCATAAAGATCTAGAATTTCCGATATCGAGCGCTAACTCATACCGCTTAACCCGCGCTTAACTCATACCATTAACCCGCCAGATATTTGTTGACATTGATCAGCATGTTCCCAGGGTCCATTCAAGACTATGTCCAAACTTAGCACTTCACTATTCGTATTTCATGCCGTTTAAGATTACAATAAGCAGATTGGCGGATCTAACTCATCGTTAATTAAACTCGCCGATCAACGAAATTGTAGTGAATCCCAGTTTTAGGTTTTCTAAATAATGCCTCGGTAAACCGGTATAGACCGCCTGGTTACCGGGGTCAGCTTTTCCTATTCCTGGATCTACATTGCTCAATTAGGATTATTCTAAGTAAATTATGGGGTCTTTAAACATGCAGATTAACTAAAACACATAAATACGAACAGATCTACCATATTGAAGACAAAAAGGAACGTTCAAAGCTTCATACCTTCAACAATGATGATCTAGCTCGATCTACTCAAGCTAGAGATGGTAGAGAAAGGGAGAAAACCTGAAACAACTCCTCAAAAGCTTGGAATAACTTTATTTCATCAAAAGTGTATTTATGATTGTAATACTAATGAAAAGTTATGAGTTGATATGTAACTTATTTAGCTATGCGGCCTTATATAGATACAATGACCAACTTAAGACTCTCTAAAACCCTAACCGACCTAGATAATACTGGCGAATCAATTTCGTGTTAAACAAGCCACCGGTTTACCGGCCCTAGACCTCGATAAACCGGGCCGACTTTTCTTCTTTTTCTTCAGCAAACTCCTTCTTGGACTTCAATCCCTCAGCCCAATATACTTCTTTTGGTCCAAATCCATTCTCCAATGCTCCAGATTCGGTACATCCTATAAACACGCAAAACGAGACAAAAGCATTGCAAATCTTGGGAAAATAGAATAGATGCATAATTACGATCCCGAAACACTCACATAGAATTTAACATATATTCCACATAATAACGAGCCTATCTATCCCCTCTTGAGCGTAATTTGGGATGAATAAAAGGTGATATCTAAGATCTTGGCTACTAGGCTTTCTTCTTGTCTTCCGATCTTATTGATGAATCATGAGGTGGTTTTGTGGATGGAAGAGCTATGATGACAACATTTTCCTCTGTCAGAATTGATTAGACATTATAGTGTCAAGAGGGCTCTCAAGGTGTATGATACAAGTGGATATCAAAAAGCTTTTGACTTTGTTCATTGGTCCTTTCTGGAATCTGTTCTAAGGGGTTTAGGTTTTCCTGACAGGTTTGTTTTGTGGACCATGCTGTGTGTGTCTACTGCTTCTTACTCAGTGTATATTAATGGTGAGATGAAAGGGTTCTTTCCTGGTAAAAGGGGTTTGAGACAAGGGTATCCTTTGTCTCATTTCCTGTTTGTTATTGGTATGGAGTATTTTTCCAGAATGCTGAGAATCCTTGGCCAGGATGCTGATTTCAAATTCCATGACGGTTGTCAAAATCTGCTGATCAATCACTTGGCTTTTGCTGATGACTTAATGCTGTTTGCTAGGGGGTCCCCTCTCTGTCACTCTTTTGATGAATTGCTTAACAAATTTTGGTGAGACTTCTAGTCTGGTTGCTAATTTACTTAAATCTGAGTTGTTCTGTGCAAGTTTGGATGATGATGGTATAACTGCTCTGATGAATATTACTGGTTTAAAGGTCGGGTTACCGCTTATAAGGTATCTAGGCATTCCTTTATGTCTTTGTGAGATGAATGTGTTCCATTATGATCATCTGTTTACTACTTTGAGGAATTACTTTTGTAACTGGAAAGGTCATACACTTTCTTATGCTGGTAGACTGCAACTTATTCTTGCAGTTATTCAAGGTGTTTACTGTTTCTGGCTGGGCATTTACCCTATTATTGGCGGTGTTAAGTTGAAAATGGACCAAATGTGTAGGAGATTTACGTGTGGGGGGGTTCTTGTGACTATAATTGAAAATCTTTGGTTGGTTGGGAGGAGGTTTGTTTGCCCAAAAGTGAGGGTGGCCTGGGGTTTTTTAGGTTGAATGCTTGGAATCTGCACTTCTATGTAGAATTCTTTGGAACTTTCAATGCAAGAAAGACTGTCTTTGGGTGAAATGGATCGTGAAGAGTATTTTCATGATGTAGACTTATGGGACTATAGATACAAGCCTGGAGATTCTCGCTCGATCAAGGCTTTGTTCAAAATCAAGGATAGGATCTTACTTAGTACTTGTTCAACTTTTGCTTCGTGGCAGCCTTTGCTTGATCTGGTCTGCTTTGGTTCTAAGCTTTGCCCTAGAGAGATTATGATTTCTTTAGATTTGCATGGCCCCTCTTGTTTGGTGGTGCATGTCTGTTTGGAATCCCAGAGCCACCCCTAAACATTGTTTTCTGCTCTGGTTGTCTATGAAGAACTGTCTTCTTACCTCTGACAGGCTTCATTTTGAAGATAAACTGTGTGCTTTGTGTGGTTTGGTTAATGAATCGCCTCACATCTGTTTTCCAATGCCTGTTTCTTATATGGTTTGGGAAAGATCGGTGTGTGGTTAGGCATGAGTAGTAGGAGGTTGAGAGGCGTGGTTGGTGCAATTAGGTGGATTCGGAGAAAATGTAGGGTACTTCACATGGGAATGTTGCGAGATCTGCTTGAGCTTGTGGTGGTGTCTTTGGATTTGGCACATGAGGAACAAGAAAAGATTTGAGGATGCTCTCATGAAGATCGCCGATGTCCTGCATTGTATTAAAACACAAATTTTCTATATAATGCAGGCTGCTTTCCCAATGTACACTTTTACCCCATGATGTTAGGGTTTTGTACATCTGTAGGTTTTTGTACTTCTTTTGTGCTCTCTTTTGGAGCTTGCTGGTGGTTGTATGAGGTTATTTTGTTTCTCTACACACCTTGGGATAGGCTCTGTGAGTTATGCTCTCACATGACCCCTTTTTGCAGTTTTTGTGTGTTGTTAGGTGTTTAGTGGCTGTTGTTTCTTGATGCATATAACCTCAGGGGTCTTATGCACCTTGGAATCAACAAATATAACCTCCTTCCAACACTTTGTAGGTTTTAGACTAGCTTTCTCCTTTGTTTAGGATGTAATTTCTTGTATTTTGCATACCTTGGTTTAATATATTTACATTTAACCAAAAAAACTACCTTCACTTAGCTTTTGATCGTCCCGAGCAAAAAGGCTAAAAGAAACACGACACTCACGATCAATTATACAAGTTAATTAAAAACAACTATGCCTCACAAAGTCAAGATCAAGATCATGCCACTCATATCCATCAAGAATACATTAAACACTATTCACGTCATGCGCTAATGTGTGTGTGCAATAACTTTCACAACCGCTAGTAATGCGAGACAATCTCACATTACATCAACCCGTAGTCAAACTAACTGGAGTCTCGAACATGTTATTTATCAATTAAATTAGTCGCAAGGCGGATCGAGAACCGAGTATGTATTACTCTTAGGCTCGTTTTTATCGGTCTATGCAAAAGTCGTGCTTTTTATGCTCCATCGACTAAGATTTTTCCAAAGAGAATATAGATATATATATTTCAATGCACTTCTCTTTCTTGGCGGGTGAACTCTCATTGATTTATCTATCCTCACGGCCCCACTCATGATAAACTACCGAATCCAAATTCCTTTGCCTTTATAAGCGTTGGTGGAACATGATTCGTGATGAAGCGGCGTCAACTCTAGTCAAAGCAATATGCTATCGACTACACACCAAGGAAGTGAGTTATACGTGCTTAAAATGGTGGCTCATAACAGAATATGCGCTTAATACGCCACTACTTCAGAAGTGGGCACTTACTTTTACTTGTGCAAAGTGAAACAAAGATGAAGTCAATTAACTCGAAAAAAAGATTTATCATATTTTTTGAAATTCTGTCGAAATGAATCAAAGTCTAAGTGGTGAATCGTGCATCAAAGAGAATCAAGATAATCACGCAATTCATGGAATATAGTACTAAGAAGCTAAGTGGCGTTCCTTACCCCCACTTAAACGAAACATTGTCCCCAATAAGTAAGGTGAAAAATGAAAAACAAAAGGAACTTAGCTTGGTTAGGGTGGAACCATAGAAGAATCGGATTGTCGTATAAAATAATAAATCATCGGGCTCATGTAACAAGTCCATGAAGAACTGAGCTAAGTGTCTCAAACAAACCAAGAAGAATAGGGGTGACAAGAAACCGTATAATAAAATGGCGGCAGTAAAAGATAAAACAATGAACTCCAAAACAAATTAAATTTGTCAAAACATTATATTAATAATATTACGCAACATCAACTAGACAGGAAAGAAAAACTAAAACAAAAATGGAAAACAACAACAACGAAAATAAAGAAAACTAATCCTCATCAGAATAACCCTCCCAGTCATCTATAGGCTCAAAACCGGGAGGTGGACCGAAGAAAGAGGCTCGGTGATGTGGGGCGGCCCTAGGTGGTGGTGGGGTCGATGGAGGTATGCCAAAGAAGTCTATAATCCTATCCATTTTGCAATGCAAACTCACAATCTCTCACGAGTGCTCCTCTAGCATTTCTCTTTGAGTCCGGAGTGCTCCGAGGATTGGAGTACGCTCTCTCTCAGCTCTCTGACCGACCCGTCTTGGAACTTTTTGAACCGACTGCAAACTGATCATCGGCTCAGGGTCTTCTCAATCATCACTGACGAGAATTTTCACCTCGTCCTCTAAAGCAAACATGTCAATCATCGGCCCGTATGGCAACAGCTCGCTCTCGGATGTGGCAGCAAGCTCGTGAATACGGCTATGCATCAATAGACCAATGTTGACTGGAGATCCCTGCTCCAGATAAAACATCATCTCCGCCCTCTTGGTGATGACATATACCGTGTGCTTGGTCTGTAAAAGGCGGGCACAAACAAATATGTTGATCATCTTCCGATCCCAGGATAACTCGTTCTCTAGGAAGATGGTGGGGGCTCCAGCAGGATTGCGCTTCCATTGCACCCCAAAATATTCAGCTATCATGTTCATCCTCTCAAGATCTTCAATGTTGCTTGAGGATGTGTACTCATCCGGGCCCATTGGTGGATTTTGAACCCCAAAATGAGCATTGATCCGCTCAATAGAAAAATCAATCTTAACTCCTCGGTGTTAGGAAATCACTAGTTTAACGCAATGAATTTAAAAGTTAATTTCCTTTCTAGATCGTTCTTCGTTTAATGCAATAAACACGTTAAGTAGTTTGACGGTTATACCTTAGATGATCTATAAGATCGTCGCTTTGACCGTCAACGGAGAGTAATGCGATCGCGCCGAGCCGCCCACGTGTCCGCCTCTATCACTAATCCACACGAACTCCTCACCGGAATCCTCCTTGGATTGCTATTGGAAAACTCCAGTTGCTAGACCGACATTTTTCCTCTCTCACAAACTCACTATATGATGCTCTCTATTTTACACAAGAACTATGAGCTCTTGCAATTGTAATGTACAAAAGAGCTTGACACCCACCTCTTATTTATAGTCAAAAGTGGCGCCCCATATGTGTGGAGGAGAAGAAAACCTTTTCCCAATAAAATAAGGAAAATCTTCTAGATTGATTTATCTCTTTTATTATAATTAATTTTGCCAATATCTTATATTGAATATAATTATCTTATTACCATAAATCTATTTTTCCAAAATCAATTAATATCTTATATTAATATTATGGTAATCTTATTAATTAAAGTGCACAATCCAAGTGTATATTATACCTAGGATGTGGCGCCCATTAGTCGACAAATTGACTTCCGGAATATTCTTTAATTAATATAATTTGTATATAATTAATATCTTGTATTTTTTTATTCATAATAAATAAATACCACCATATTAGTTTACCACTATAACCTTTATAGTCGAGAGATAAACTTTCCTTATTTGGTTATCAACTATAACCGCATTTTAATCCGACTCGATGTTCATATGTGTGTGACCCGATAGGCTTCCAAATATGTTGGCCGTAGACACAAAGTGAAATTTACTAAAATGCCCTTCTTCATACCTAACGATCACGGGATAGCGTCGGCAACACACCGTGACCCCCAATCATCGGAAGAGTCAAAAGAAATGACTACTACATTTCATGTGAAACGATTACCGTGTAACTTACAATCCTATCATTTGTAATAATATCCATACGATTGTATCTCGAGTGTCAATACATTAACGATCGTATCTTATAATCTGGATATCATGCTCTCTCAGGATAACACATTTACTCACACTTTGCAAAGATTCTCGAGAGCTAGACATTCCTTATAAGAAGGCCATTTCGGATATTCAATCCCAATCATAGGATACGCGATTCGGGACGACCAATCATGTATACACCGATGCTTCAATATCATACCCAATCACTACCGTATGATCGCCCCATGGCTGGGAAATCTCAATAGTGTCAAAGCATGACAATCCACACCGTGATGCCATGAAGACTCGGTTTAAAGGATAATTACACAACCGCCACATAGTGTGACACTTAATGTAAGTGGGTCGGTCCCTTAATGTACGCATTCTAATACACGCCCACGCATGGTCCAAGTGTCTCTACACTTCGATGGACGAGATCTATCCCTACCTTCTTTAAGATAGAAGACATCCAATACGTGCTAGAATCGATTACACTATCAATGTCCTATTTGACAATACATAAGATCTGAAGACATTTAAGTACCAATCATTTTATTGTGATTAGAGATCTCATCAACCGTAATCACTATCATGGTTTTCTATCGCAATTTGATACTAGGGACGTTACTATATATGTACAACAAATAACATGAAGATAAACAATATATAATAACCTAAGTGCTTTTATTAATCATAATAAAGTTATTACATGAACTAAATAGACTGTAAACGACCCGACCCGGTCAGATCCGGTCCAACCCGATTGGGTTTAGGACACCTTTCCAACACTCGGACCATAGCAAATATAACTCCGGGGTTGTGCGAAACATAAGCATATAATTCTATTACCACCGTGGCGTTGAACCGAGTCGGTGATTCTGCCATATCCAGAATATCTTGCTCTTGTAGGGCTCGTGGCAAAATCGATCCGCAATCGTCCAGTTCTACCTCGTTCTCGAGCCACTTGGTCTTGCATTCCAATGTCCTCGTAATCGACTCGTAGATCTCTAAAGAATGGAATTGCTCAACCCCATCTATCAAAGGGTTAGCATCTCCGTAGATAATCGATAACCACTAGGACGTCTGATTTGATCGCTACACACTGGGACCCATCATGGATGATAACAGGACTGATAGTGAAGTCGCTTTCTAAAAATTCACCATCGAGAACCGGAAGGTACTTCCGATTTACCGGCCTGATTTTTTCGGATTTCTTTCGGGGCGGTTGCTTAACGATAAAAGATGATGAAATGCGACACCTCACTAGCACATCAAAGACCTTCAGGCGAGAATGGGTGAAGAAAATGGGTGTTTTGGTTGGTGAATGGAAGAAATGTTTGATTTTGGTGGAAGTTTGTGTAAGATGTAATATCGCCGGATGGATCAAAGATCCACCCGATTACAATGGAATAAATATCCGATCTAGATCTAACAACCAAAATACATAAAATAATAGATCTAACTCACGAGGGGTTAGATTGCTTACTGATTTGTGGTGAATAAACTCCAAGAACAATCTTCAATCCAAGATCCAAGCAAATTGAGATGCCACCGTCTTCCGACGTGTATCTCCAAGCAACACCAGGTGGATGGTGATCCAAGCCGCTTGACCTCCTCGATATGCTACCTTAGAAAAACCCGAAGTTTTTCTAAAACTCAAACCCTAGTATGTGAGCCGAAATCTCCAAGCTCAATACTTGCATGTGTATTTCGAAATATGTGTTGTCTTTAAGGCTTGGGAGAACTCTCTTTATATAGGAGAGTAATCATTGTCCTCCAAGGATTTAATAATTAACAGATAATTATTAAATTAATCCTTATTTAAAATAAAAGATAAATATATAATATATCCCAAACAAATTAGGATAAATAAATATATTATCTAATATTTCATGATTTATCATTTAACAAATAAATAATTAAATCATATATCAAATAATTATCCAAGAAAACTAATTTCTCTCTAATTATTTAATTACCAAAATTTCGTCCATAACCCTAAATAATTAGGGTTTGACACACCTAATACACATTGGGCCGAGCCCACGTAAAAAAGTCATTTTCATGTATTTAATTATTTAGTCCAACTAAACAATTAATCCACATATCTATTAAACAGTCTAATCCAACTATTTAATATTAATTGAGGTGAAACGACTAGAAAACATATATGCTATATTATGAGCCACGTCAGGGACCATTGACCCATATTCAGTAGCTACAATAAATTAAATAAAATTATTCGTCAGATCGAACAATTATATTCAATCTATTAATTCGGGATTACACCACCATAAACCCAAGCGAACTATCTTTGAATATAGATATAAACTTACACTCAACTTTGAGTCGATAAGCCTCCACCGATATAATCATTACATAAGGATAAATCCTCCATAGATCGCTCGTTACGATTCGATATTTCCGTAAACCCTTCTAAAACCTCTTATCCTTATTTACCATTAACCCTAGTGACCAAATAGTTCATAACTAATATAATATGAATGCAGCGCATCGGTCGCTTTCTAGGATTAATAAATAAGGAAAGCGTCTCATCTACTTTACCGAGGGAAGGAATGGATTCCATATTCGTGATAGCACGTACTACTCACTCATTCCGAATAGAGCCAACGAGAAGTGTCAGACCACATACTACGAAGTGATCTTTACTAACACATCAAACTCTACCCTAGTCTAAGCAGTTGTCTGTGATCACGTCAGGATTGAGATTAATCCATATATGATCATCTTGTGATTCGATAAGACTTCTTGATCACGGAATCATATCGAGAACTCAAATCAAATCGGTCCAGCCCTATATGATTATCATCATATATAAATGCCCCACTAGGTACACTATTACCGACAGTCCGGATAATACTGTCACACTTAAAAGTGTTCTGAGCGCATTATTAGCAAATTAATCTTGAGACCCGTACTCAGATTAATAAACGCTACGGACTAAGTTAATTTTAAGTACATCTCACTAACTCAATCCTCTTGTGTATAGCCATACACTGAGTTATGTGATTACATAAGTGAGGTACTTAAGGTTTTCAGTAGTGTCTTAATTATAAGCATACATGCATATAATAAGATGAATTATTAATTCTGTCCTAAAACAATTATATAATTGTCTTTCGGGCACTACACCTAACAATCTCCCACTTGCACGAAAGGCAAGTGGATTAATTATTTTAGAGCACTCCCTTTATATCTATATCTACAACATTCTCCCACTTGCTAAAAATCAGTGAGACATATCCCCAAGATTCATACCCTCCAAGCGCATCTTAGTAATTCATCCTTCCAAGCACGATCGGAGTGTGCCGCAGCAGGGTAGGTCAGTGACCCGGCGCGTACTTAGAATCCGAATACCATGTGACTTGGTACACTGATCAGGTAGGTTGGCGTCTTGATTCAATCTTTGAGATCGAAACTTCACCTTTCCATCTAATCCAGTGGTACGATTTCAATATGCCTTTGAGCCAACACTGAGGACGAGATCGACTTAAAGAGCATCCTTAATTTGACATAAAGTCCGAATCAGTGTTATCACTTATATTCTAGTTTGCACCTGAATATACTAGCATATTATTCCTCATTCTCCCGAAGAGACTTGAGGATTCACTAAATATCCCATTTAGTATTCATCCGCAGGTTTAGACAAGCATTCCTAAGAGGTAGGGTAGACTGCATCGTTGAATGTTGCATTCCTCTATGCAAGAACATCTTAACCATTGAGATGGATGAATGGTATTGCCAATTGCTTATTTTCAAGAATTCGAGTCAGTCAAATTCATTAGAAAATAGCCCGATGGCATGTTAGCCTCTGACTTCAGATACACACCCATGTTGTTTCCAAAAGTTTCAGTGTTACCATTCTCAAACACTAATCTACATACTACTTTACTAATATTGATGCCCAGTCTACGAAAGACTTATCAATATGCTGGTCAAGTCCACATATTAAAAAAAATGACTTTGAAATGACCTAGAGGTTTGCTTTAATCCCCAAAGGATATAAGCTATGGCAGGCATCCTGCCAAAGGTTCTTTCTGAATAAATTAAGATACCGTTAGTCTCTTAAAAGGTCTTGGGGAATCGCCCCTATTTCTCGCTTTGTAACGCATCTCGTCATTTGTTCTTAGCTAAAACCCTTCATTGCTCGAATGAGTTCGATTTCGTTGTTCGGCAAGGAAGTCTCAAGGAATCACCCCTATTTCCCGTTTTCTCGACGTAAATCAAGCAAGGACCGAGTGGTAAGAGAGATCACGGTGCGGTTAACTCTCTACCTTTTGGGAATCACCCCTAAATTACTCGATTTGGGTTGAAAGTTAAACTTTCCTATTCATTCGACTCTTCTCCGTGTAGTTCCAATTACTCCCACTGGGCCTGAGATACTCAGGTGGTTCTACAAGAGTTTCAACAGAACTGGAGTATCAAAATCCATTCACAGTGGTTATGGCTTTTAAACCAACCTCTATGATCGAGGATCTATATGACCCACGAAGGACTATAGGTCATCAATCTACCCTATAGACCGTAAGGTCCCTTAATGGGTAACGGACAAACCATACTCCCACTGCGTTCGGGGTGGATTGATATACTGATCTAGTTTAGTATTTTTTTATTAGTGTTATCACCAACTGCCGGTGTTGGATGTGGACTGAACAAATTAGTTAGTAACATCTTGAGTACAAATACTTCAAGATCCAAAGCTATGATTTATAGACTCTATCAGACCGAGTTTGACAGTATAACCGTCATTCTCTGATTTTACGAGTTTTATAATCAACCTTTACTCAATGTATTAAGATATTTCACGCTCACGAGCGTGTACGTAAAATTTCGATCCTACCTTCAAGCACTAAGTGCTAAATGTCTATATT